>VDFB02271358.1:276638884-276811688 GCA_007258455.2 Sequoia sempervirens
GTAAACCACTCATTGTGGGATCACCTAGCCATCCTAGAAAGTTTGAATCCACATATCAAAACAATTATCAACCCTTTAGGAAATATAATATAGTCTTCCTTCAACTAAATCCCTCTCAACCAACTCAACATGTTGTTACCCAAGAGGCTGATATAAAGAAAACAACTCCTTTTACATTTGGGGATTCAGCTAGACAATTTACTCCCCTACTCGATACCCTACATAACATAATGTCACAACTTCTAGAATAGAAAATGGTCACTTATCCTCCCATTAAAACTCATGATCCTAATAATCTTTTACCTCTTAACTTTAGATCAAATTCTTACTACCATTATCATTGATAAAATGGACATGATATGAAACACTGTAAGCCTCTTAAATATCTTGTGCAAGACCTCATTGATTCTAGTCGACTTCAAATTGGAGGTGTTAATGATCAAGGAAATAATTCTATGGCCCCTCCTAATAAAAACTTACAAATATTTACCAACCCTACACTAAATCATAACATTTCATTTGTCAAAGCTAGTGAAATTAAGAAGAATGATGTGATGAATGTTGACATGGATGATGACAACATGGATATTATTGAACAAGGTCCTATAGATACTAATGAAAAAAAATCCTCTAAAAGTTTTGATTGTGTTGATCAAAACACAACCTCATAAGGGTTGAACTAAAAATCCTCTAGACATTGCTTTCTCATCTAAAGATATTATTAGAAATGCACCTAATGGTTCTCTTTACATAGCCCGCTAAATTAATGACAAGCCCACTAATGGGATATTAATTGATCTTGTTTGTGGAGAGAATGTGATCACTGAAGAATTCTTATGTGTGCATGAGCTCTATCAAGAAATATATGATAAACTGAAAGCATGGATAAAAATGCATAATGGTTTCAATTTCCCTATGAAGGTATCAATCACCCTTCCTCTAAAATTCAAACCAAAACAATTAGATGTCTCTTTCTCCATCATCTTGACAATAGACCAATTCCATGTGAATCTTAGTTATCCATGGTTGTGCTCCATGGAAGTTGTCCTATCAATCACGCATAAATGCTTAAAGTTTCCCTTAGGCAATGAGATCTTTATTGTGCACCATAATGGCTTTAATCCTTTGTCTTCCTAAGGGAAATTTTCACTATCTTTCTTTTGGCCTGAGCCTATGGAACCTATTAAACCTTGTGAGGACTTCTTTTTCAAAATCAAAAGTTCAAGGTGAAATGCATAGAAAAACCATCCCTTAGAAACATGCCTCAAGTCATGATTGAGCCTCCTAACCTTGATGAAACTATGATTGAACCAAAAGACATTCCAAGTAACCAAGAACAATCTAAGACAAAACCTTTTCCTATCTCCTATAAATGACTAAGAGACAACCAAAATAAGCTTGTCATGCATCCTAAGATAAAACAAGTTTACAAGGCTAAAGAGAAAGTGGTTGAACAACCTCCCATGGTTCCTTTCATTCCTCCCCTTAGGGAAGAAAAGAAACCTATGGTTGATAAACCCACTCCTACACAAACATAACTTGAAAATTGTACAAAAATAAATAAAAATATTGGAGAGCATATGCGTAGACATCGTGCTCTTGCTCCAAGGTTAAATAAAGAAAACATCAAAGAAAATCAACATACAAACTTGACTGAAGCAATACACGATCTCCCTCTTTACCACAACAAAAGATCTTATATCACAACTGCAACAAGAGCTAAATCCTTCTTTGGACATTATCATTTGACCTCCTATTGTGATTAACTTGGATAATGATGATGAGGTTTCTAAGATTGATGAACAAGTGCATAATGAATTGAATACATTGTTTTCCTCTTCTATGAGCTTAAACAATAATTCTCCTAGGAAGAGCGTTGAACTTGGTGATGATCCTAGTTCAACACTTGTCATTGTCCCTTTTGATAGTTGTCTACCTTCTATATACATGAACAAGATTGGGATGTGGACAACCTGCTAATAGGTTGAATCACATGTGCCTTACTAGTATCTTGCCTTGGTTTCTTTTTTATGTACATAGTGTGATCCAAAGTACTATTTTGTTTGATGTATCTCTCTCCTAGTGGCATTCCTCTATTTGTACATGTAGTCTTCTCTATTTTGTAAGCATTTTACTATTTTCTTTGTCTCATGTTTTCCTTTTGGGGATGACGCAAGGCATTGAGACATTTAGGTCTCTTCCATGTTGACCCAAAATATTTTTATTTTATCTTTCCATTTGTCTTTTGTTTCCTTTTGGGGATGATGAAAGGATTTGAGACATTTAGGTCTCTTTCATGGTGACCCAAAATATTTTTCCTTTATCTTTTCATTTTTATTATTTTTTCCTTTTGGGGATGATGCAAGGCATCAAGATATTTAGGTCTCTTCCATGTTGACTTGAAATATTTTCTTTTTTTTCACTCTCTTTATGTCATTCTTCCTTGATCCATGAGTATTTGGGGAATGATAATAGTTCTGAGATCTCTAAAAATATTATTATAAAGAAATATTGACCCCGAATTAGTGGATCCCTTATGTGATTTTAGGATCTTTCATTTTGGGGGAAACCTCTTTTTCATGATGCAACTTCATTTGGAAACATATGACTTGGAATGGGGCTTTCTAAACAAGCTCTCACGTCATCTTTATTGCTAGCATTTATCATTTGCTACTTTAAAGTAATTATTCACAGCATGGTGTTTATAAATTTCTTTAAAGTTGGGGCATACATTAGCATTATTATTTTGCATTTAAATTACAAGTCATGTTTCATTGTGTAGTTTTCTTACTTCATGTGATGCATCTTTCACTTTGTAGTGACATTGGGTGTGATGTCCCTCAAGAGCTTTATCTCTCTTAGCAATATATATTCCTCTTAGTGGCTTGATGTGACACACTACATCCCCTAAGTTGTGAATTTTCTATTCTTTGATTGGTCCTCTCTTAGAGACATTAGGCACAATGTTCCCTAAGTTAAGGCCTTACATGAACTAAGAAAAACTCATTTGAACATACCTTACACTATTTTTCATTTACAATAACCAATATATGGCCACTTTTCATAACACACTTTACTTTTCTGTGGAGCCATCTTGTTCATTCATGAGTGTCAAGCATACAAAGCTTTGTTTTCCTCATGAATCATGTTGTCGTGTTGTGTGGTTCCTTATCAAATTTATCAAGAGGTATAGCTTTGGTATGGTTGTATGTATGGGAGCCAAACTTAAGCATTTAACTTAATACATAACTCCTAAGTTTAGCTTAAGTGCATGAAATGAATTAGACTAATAATCAATTAAAGATTAATTAATTATTAGCTAATACATGATTACTCTAACACCCCCCCTTAAGATGAACTTAGGGATTATATAAAAACCATAGAAAATAGAATGCATCATGGTGCCTAGAAAACAAGGCCTAGTGAGGTACCCATGTACAAACAAAATATCTCTCAAAACTAGAGAAAGGAGAAAATCACATGGGAAAAACTCCTCTCCAAAATAGATAAATTTGAATTAAGGATTGAAAAATCCTCCAAAACCAAGGTGTGAAGGACCACCTAACCAAAAAAAAAATGGGCCCAAAAGGAAGAGAGGAAACATGTAGAACATCACCGAAGCAATTCGTAGGACTAATTGAAAGATGACCACTTTAGTGCTAAAATGAATAACTCTCCTCGAAATAGATGATGATCATGATCAAGAAGATGATAATTTTGTATGAGCACTACCAATGACACTACCTCAAATTAGATGGAAATTAAAGGAAATACATCTATACTCAAAGATACAAAATGGCATAAGTACCAATATTTTGAAGAACACTAATCAAGTGAAAATGTAAGGTCACCTACAAAAATAGAAGTTAAATAATTTCCATATTGTAAATGCTCCATCTCACTAAAATGCAATAGTAACTAGTTGTTGATGTATGCTACATCCACCTAGTACATACTTAGAACAAGAACTAGATACATATATCACTATAAAAAATGAAACCAAGGAAGCATTAGCACCAATAGTAGAAACATGTCCCAATACAACCATCATACATACTTTAGTGAAGATGTCATTTGAAACTTCCTTGATCAGAGGAAGATAAATGAGAGAAAATTGAAATGGAAAATATTCAATAAGGTAGAGGATGCCAATAAGAAGAAGAAGAATTTTTCCTACAAAGGAGCTAATGTATAAATTGCAAACCAAATTTTAAGGATTCAAACAATTTTTTAGAACATAGACATGATAATTGGGGAAGCTCCTCCAATTAAAGGAAGGGTATCAAGTAAAGCCCCTATTTTAGAAGAAAGGCCTACCTATTATCCTTCTTATAATCCATTGGTTTATTCTTTTGTAAGAAAACCTAAGGGAGTTACAATAAGGGATAAAGATCCTCAATCTCCTCCATAGGTACAATTGCTTGCATCCCCTCCACCTACACAACAAGCACCTCCCTATCCATCTAATGAGATTCATCTTGATTCCCCTAAGGAAACCATCTCCAAAGGGAAGGAGAACTAACAAGTCTCCACTTTTGGATTCACCCATTGCCCAAGAGGAGGATATAAATTGTGAAATAATAGGAGATGATGTGATCAAAGAGATATCTTCCCCTTAGAGTGATGAAGGCATGTACAAGTACCTCAAAATAGAATGACTACATAAATTGTTGGGGGAAGGGACAACACCAGTGATATTTGGGATTTAGCTTACAAAGACTTTGTGAATGATGATCAATTTTTGAAATCTCAAGAATTATTTGAATTTTTTTTGAAGAGAAAAAAAGATGAATATGTTACTAGGTTGGAAGAAGAGAAAGAAAAGAACCCACAGGGAAAACATGAAGAAATTTCCCTGAGATTATTGGTAGAAATGAAGCCAAATTCCAAGAGCATAACAGTAGAAGAAGGAAGATGAATGTTCAGGGAGAGTGGGATTTTGTTTCTCCCTAAATGGTATATTTACTCTACAATTGCATTTGATACCATAAGGAGGCAAGATCAGGAGATCTTTCTTTAGAGGATGAGGTTGCAACAGCCTTTTCAGGTTTAAGGTTCAACCCGAGAAATTTGAGCCCTTTCCTCTATTACTAATAAACCATTGGTTGTAGAACCAACCCAAGATTTGAGAGGAGGTTTGATTATAAAAATATTATCTAACACTTTTATAGTAGAAGAAACCACATTGGCTATTAATATTGCTAGTTTCAATAGGGAAATTGCATAATCACTCTAAGCAAAATGTGATAAATTTTTGTATGAGCATGTGGAGTTGACATATGAATACAATATATTGAGGATGTTAGAAGTTCAAGTGAAACAATAAAAACAACAACTAGTAGCATCACCTCCTCAATCAATGACATTAGTGGTAAGGTCGGATTCCATGGTTGCTAGTTCTTCTTCAGCTTCACCACCAAAATTAGCTGAGGAGAGGGAGATAGAAGAACTCAAATAGAAAATCAATTCCATTGAGGAAATTGTGATGAATTTCTAGGATCACCAACATGACAATGATATAAATATTGTTTCAAATGTATTAGGGTATCTTATGAATAAAGTGTTAAAGAAAGTGAAGAATTTCCATAAGGACTACTACCAACTAATGATGGAAATACAAAAGATTTTTGAGGATAGAGAAAAGGCCACACCCTTGATGAAAAAGTGTATCCCAACGATTAGTTCACTAATTGGAATGTATAAGGGATCAGCCCATGAGCCAAATGCTCTATGTGAAATTGTACCTACATATAAGATGGCTAAGACAAAGGGGGAATTGCGAGGATTCAAGGATCAACTTTCAAAGAAAAGGAAAAGATTGAGGAGTTTGATGACAGTGACATCAAAATTATGGCTAAGATTAAAAAGGTAAATGGAGAATTAAAATCTTATATGCTATGAAAATCCCAATTTGAGGCCATTACTCCAACTCTTGTCTTTCTAAAATGTAATGGAGATAAGATTGATATAGATCTCCTAAAGAGAAGTATGGAAGAAATATGGGATACTAACTAGCTCATGGAGGATTTCCCAAAGGAATCTAAATCCATATTTTCCAAGTATGGTAAATATGCAACAAACATAGATCAATTCCTTACATTCTAATGGCCTTCAGAGATCCAATATCATGCTTGGGATGATAAATACAATAGATTGCTAGATTTGTAATTATTTTGATGACTTGGAATTTAAATTATTCTTTCATTCTTTATACAATTGGGGATGGAATACTCTTTTTTATTTTTTCTTCTTATTTAGCATCAATGAATGTCTTCTTCAACTTCAACTTCAACAAGATTTTTTGTCTTCTAGTGGACCTTCCTTTTTTCTTCTTTTGCTTAGTTAGCATTTATTGGGTTTTGAAAGGATAAAGAAGGTAAGGAAAAATATTTTCATCAAGTACATGTACCCCACCCTCTTCTTCAAGCACTTTTTGGAGGCAACGAGGATCTTCTACAAGCTACCCATGTAACAACTTTTGTCTTTACTGGAGAATGTTTTCTCCTTCTCAAGGAAATTTGTACTTGCTATTTGTAATGGGATAAAGTTGTCAAATGTAAATGTGACACTTGTCAAAATGACCAAGGCTTGTTTGCTCCATTTTTTTATCAAAGGGAATTCAGGGCCTTTTGCAAACGATCTTCAAAAATTTATAAGTAGAGTACATTTTGTACATTAGTTTGTATATGTCTAAAACTAGGTTTTTATAGGATAGGTTGTAAATGTGATTGGAAATTTTTTGTGGACACAGAAAAAGTATCCCTTTTTTTCTTGCTTTATTTGGGATTAATTGATGATAAATTGGACTTAATGAGGCCCTGATTTAGTGTTGTGAGGTGTTTTACACATCCACACTAGGTCTTGGACCTTTGCAAATTAAATAAAACACATTTATCAATGTCTTTTAAAGGTGTTGTAAAGTGTCATAAAAGACTTTCACACTTCTCTAGACTTAATGGACTTATCTTTCCCTAATTCAATATTATAAAATGTATTTAAATGCATCTTCCCATCAATATAGAAGACTTGTAAAATAAACTTAGTGTTAATCTAGTGTTGTAATGTGTCTTACACATTCACATTGGATGTTGTGCCTTTCTAGGAAAAGTGGACCTCATTTTAGTATTATAAAGTGTATTTAATCACACTTTCACATTGAAATCTATGTCCTTGGCCTTATCCACCCTTTATATCATCTTAATAGGCCCCTATGGCCCCATATTGTGTATCCCAAGGTATAACTTGATAAAATACCTGATGAAATAAACATATGAATTGAAATTCATCATTCCCCAACATTCCAGCTATCAAAAGGGTCCCTCTGGGACTAAGTTGCCCATCTAGGAGAATGAGTCCCTGCTAGGTGGGACTAAGTCACCCAACATGGCGACTTAGTCCAATTTGGCCTATTTTTGAGGTTTGAGTGGGAAAAATTGGAGTTTAAGTTTATTCCTTCTTCATGTCGGCATTAGGGATCTAATTAATGGATAAATAAGGTGAATTTCCTATAAATATAAGTATCTAAACCCTAATTTAGAACAATTCATTCATTGTTAAGTCATCATTCATTATTCTTCTCAAGCAAGATAGGGTTTTATCATTCTAAGTCATCAAGGTAGCTTCCAAGGGCATTCAAGGATAGATTCTTCATCTTTTGTTGTAGAAATTCAAAATATCTCATCATGGAAAGTCTCTAACTCCATTTTTTCATGCTTCATTACATTATTTCTCCATTTTGGTTTAATTACCTAAAAGGGGGTTTGACCAAGGCAATCCCCCATGCCATAACATTCACCAGTTCTTTCTCTTTCTTTGTGTGTTTGTAGATTTAGGTATCTTGAGGACTTGAAAATCATTGAAGAATAGGTTGAAGACTTGATGAAGAAATATCCTTGCTTGAAAAGCCCAAAGTATCCATTAAAAGTCACTTTCAAGCCTAAAAATTAGAGTTTCAGAAGTAGACACTTGTAAAGAATCAAAGTGCAGAATGAGAGCTTTTGTTTCCACTTTCATATTTTCAAAAATTCAAAAGTGGACTAAGTTACCAATAGTGGTGACTTAGTCCCACTAAACCTATTTTTTGGAGGTTTTTGCAGATTCAAATACCCAGTTAGCAGAAACAGGTTTATAGGTAGTTTTTCCATATCTAGGACTAAGTCACCCAAATTGGCACAAGCATCCTAGTTCATCTTTGCATAAATTTTTCCAGGATTCTAGACCTTCATTCCATCCTTTTTCATCCTTTAGGTGCACACTTCCAATTTCATCAGTTTCTATTACAATTTACCTTCATTTCTAAGTGTTTTGCATATCACAATTTGTTTTCAAACAACTTGCATTTCTTAGATTTTGCATTAATAATTCATTTTCCTTTTTAGTTCATTGCATTTAGGCATACTTAATTCATCCTTGCATTGATTTTGAGTGTATACATTTCCCATTTTGGCCCATCTTTCTCCTTTTAGGTGAAAAACCCTAAAAGTGCTAGAAAGACCCTCAAGTGCCAAAATCTTTGTTTACATTTTTTATGACAATACTAGCACTTACAGATCAAAATATAGTGGAAATTTTTGAAAATTTATTATCTCATACTTGTAATTATCTTAAGCATTTATGAATAAAATTGATCAAGGATCTATTATGTTCATCTTTGCAGTTTTTTGTGTATGAATGTTTCTCTTATGAATTTTACTCAAGTAGTAAATCAAATATGCTTTATAAGAAATATTGAATACTTAAGATATTACAATGGTTTAAATTTTTTGTAGATATTTGAGGGATAATAATATAATGCATTATTATTATGCCTAGATGCTCAAATCCATACTGTTATAAATATTTTTGGTTGTGTTCCCTAGACTCCATGCCCTAGGTTTAAGGCACCAATCAAATCTATAAAGAATTTTTTTATTACAATTTTTCAATTAAATTCAAAATTGATGAAAATTTTACTTTCAAGAAATTATTTATTGCATAATATTATTTTCCTTGTTCTCAAAGCAATGAATGCATAAAAGTTCAAGGATCTAGCTCATTTTTGTGTTTTAATATGTAATTCTTGACTAAATTAGTGAGAACATATCTGTTGAGGACAATATTCTACATAATTGTGGATGCTCTATATACACTTGATCACTCTAAGAAAATTTTGATGAATATTGTAGGATCGCCCTCCTAAGTTCTATAGAGCTTGAAGTGTAGAGGAGATAATTGCAAAAATCCATCTCTTGTTTATTGGACAACCCCTTAAGATAGTCAATCTTCTAAAGTAGCTAACTTATAGATTGCCATAAGATTCTAGTTGGGAAAATTAAAGCAGCAATCGGTTGATTCACCTTTTAGGTTGTTATTCAATCTCATATCATTGTGGGTCCAGATTCCTCACACCTTGTTCTTGGAAAAGGTTGATGTTAGTGATCCATCCATTAGACCTAAGATCTCCTTTTCCAACAAAACACAAACATTCATTCCCATTTGTGCCTTCCTGGCTCAACTCCTATGGTTGGAAATGGATTGGTCATGTAGGATGTTTTAGAGTTTTGGCCATTCCTTGTTCTTTCTAGGCATCCTAGGCATCTTTGTGGAAAGTTGTTCTCACCAAAATTGAAAAGAAGCTACCTTAATGGGTCAAAAATTTATCTTTCAAGTGTGTCATACAAAAATGACCCCTTGTCATTTTCATGGCCTTTTAGGTTTTGTTTCATGGTGTTTGATCTATTTTTCTCTAATTTTATGTTGTAACATGGCTTGAACATGCATATTTAGGTACTAAAATTCAAATAACAACATCTTATGAAGGTGTTGTAAGACATTTCTACACTCTTCTAGACTCTATTCATTGCAATTCACCTAAAAATCACATTTTCATCACTAATCAAGTCCAATTTTGAAGTGTTGTAAAGTATTGTAACAAGATTTCATACTTTTCTAGGCATATTTTCACTATTTATCCCTTTCTCATGCTTTATTTGGTCCCTTTATGCCCTTATATGCCTTAATTAACTATATTTTTGAATGTAAACTTGATAAACAACATTAAATACAACATAATTCCTAACACCCATTTTTAGGTCCTAGGTGGGACCCATTCACCATGGGTGGCGAATAAGTCCCCCTTGGCTCCAAATTCATTTTTTTTTTTAAATTTCCTTTTGGGTTTTTATTCAAAAAAACTTGATGTTGGCTTGTGATGACGTATGAATGGGTAACTAAGGCCCAATATTGTATACATAAGTGATTTTCACCTCATTTCAACCCCCATTCATCAAGTTCACTCATCCACCTATTCACTCAAGCAAACAAGCATCTTACAACATCTAATCAAGCATTATTCAAGCACTTTGGAGCATCCATTGGCATTACTTCAAACTTGCATCATCAAGGGTTTGGTAAGTTGATAGCAATTGCATGTTATTAGTTTATCATTCTCTTTCATTTCATTATTTCAATTAAGGGTTTGATTACCAAAAGTGGGGTTTGACCAAGGCAAACCCCTATTTGCTAACCCTCAACCATTGTTCCCCTCTTGCATAAGTGTTTGTAGACTTTTGTGTGCATATTTAACAATATTTTTGATGTTGAAGATTGGTTAACAAGTCAACTAGGTGCTTCAAGTCAAATCAATCATCTTTCAAAGGTTTTATGTCCATTTCCAACATAATTAACTTCAGCAACCTGACAATCAGAGATTTCAAGATTTGGTGTTACAAAGTTGTCTCCTGATTTTTTAGAATTTTGGGAGATGAATTATTCGACACTAGTGGTGAATGAGACTCACCTTAGGACTGAAATTTTGAATTTTGTGAGATTCCAAATTCTAATAGTCTGAAACTAGTTTTCAACACTTTTTCACCATTAGCAGGACTATTTCACCACCCTGGGCGAATGAGTCCCACTGTGAAATTTTAGTAATTCCAGACAACATTCACGACATTTTAGAATTGTCAAATCTTGCCCAGGTGTACTCTATTTCATCTCATTTCTTTTTGTTTTGCATTATTTCATCATTTAGTTCATTGTTTGCATATCATAGTGTGTTTTCAAACATAGCTTAAATCTTAGTTTTGCATTCAAATTCATTCATTTAGATCACTTACTTACACTTTGTTCACTTCATTTAGCTTAATTAACATCACACATAACATAATTTGAATGAAACATTAGCATTTTTGGCACTACTTCTCTCCTTTTAGGTGAAAAATCCTAGAAGAGCAAGAGAAGTCCTAGAGTGCCAAAAATCAACAATTCATTTTGGTGAACCCACTTTTTGAAAACTTTGCATTTCTGAAATAAATTGTATTTTTTATCCTAGATTACATTTGCATTAACATTCAATTAGGCCATTGTTTTTTTTTTGCATTCTAGGATTATACATATTGCATTAGTGAAACCTTTGTTTAGATTTCATTTTTGTATTGCAAATCATTGAAAAAACTAAAAATTTTCATTTTGCATCCTTCATTGTATTTTTTAGAGCATTAAAATCATCTTAAATTTTTTGAAAAACACACAAAAACATCATACTAGGACTCCTTCACCACCTTGGGTGAATTAGTCCCTCTGTACTTTTTACACAGCATTTTTGGCATTTTTCTAGCATTTTCCTGCATTATAGTTTTCTATTCTTGCATTCTATTTTCATTTCTATAATATTTGTTTTTACTCATTTACTACATTTTAGTTTATTTGCATCATGGCATTTTCTTTCAATAAGTTTTAGAATTCATTAAAATCATTGGTAGACATGTCCAATTGTACCTTTCATTGTGACCCTAATGACCTTGAACTCACACATGCTCCTTCAACTCCTCATGATTGTCCTCCTTGTGAAGTAGACATCATTAGAGAAAATGATGCTAGCTTGAACAAGTTCTACAATGATTTCCTTGATAACCTAGAAGCCAATGCAACTATTTATCCATCCATGAAATCACAAGATCTTCCTATTGTTGCACCTCCTGATCACTTTGCATATTTACATCCTAAAATCAATCAAGGACCTAAGGTTCCTCCCTCAAGTGGACCTAATTCCTCTAAAAAACCACACTCAAAACCCTTTTACGATCATAAAGTCACAAACACTCCCATAAACCTTCAAGCAACATATGGTAAAGGCTTCACTATCTCAAGTAAACAGGGTTGTGACAAAAAACATGAACATGACATTCATCAACTTCTTGAACAAAAACCAACTGAAGGAAACACAATAGGACTAGGATATCAAGATCCTCCTCATCCTAATAGACCTCAATTTAAATATTGGAAGCTTTAGGATGACGACACAGGATCCTTGATGCTCCTCCTAACTTAAACATTCTCCTTCCTCGAGAACAATCATTATCCCCTTCTAATGACAAGGATGCTAGGATCCCCATGGGTCCTCCTCCTCCTTCTATTCATGAACAAGGAGAATCTAGCAAATGAAAATGACCTTACAAATTGAAGAAACTCAAGTTTCCTACACATCCTCCACCTAAATGTGAAAGGAGACTTCAACTGCTTTTAAACAAAGCTCTTATACTTTTACCACCTATGAATAGGTTGATTATTCATCCTAAATATTCTAACATACCATTTTGCAAATATCAAATGTTGTATTTTTGGACATTGAACCAAATAATGTTGGACATTGAAGGACATACTGGATAAGTATCACTTCATTGATACCGATTGTTTCCCCATCATACCTTAAAGCAACCAAATCCCATCATCATGCCATAGTTGTAGAATTCCCTATTCTCACTATTGCATGATCATTTCCCATCACCCAACTCAGCTCATTCTTTCCTTTACACTTTGTGGGGGGCAAGACGTTGTTAGCCTTGTCCTTGTAATGCACTTTTCTTTGTCTCTTAACCATGTTATTCCTTTTCCGCTTATCTATTTAAGATTGAGAAACCAATAACTCAATTAATGGTTGACTTACATTTGCATTACTCGTTCCTTTTCATTTTCCTTTTCATGTACATGTTGTGTTCCCCCATATCGTGCATTTGATGTTCCCTCTCTTTGTACACTTCTTCTATTTGTACCTTTATTCTTCTATTTTTTACGCATTGTCTTTTTCACTTTTGTTTTGTGTTCACCTTTTGGGGATGATGCAAAGCATTGGGAGGTCCTATGTCTCTTCCATGTTGACCCAAAAGATCCTTTCCTTTTTCACTTTTTTTTGTGTTTTCCTTTTAGGGATGACGCAAAATCGTAGAGATGCCTTATGTCTCTTCCATGTTGACCTAAATAGTCCTTGTATTTTTCTCTTTCTTTTTGCATTTTCCATTTGAGGATGATGCAAATAATTGAGACCACAATGTCTCCTTCATGTTGACCCAAAAGCTTTTTCACTTTTCTTCCGCCTTTTTGTTTTCTTTCTTTTCGCTTGTGTTTTTGTTTTGGGGATGATGCAAGGTGTCAAGACCACAATGTCTCTTCAATATTGACCCAAAACTGACTTTCTTTTTCTTTATTTTTTTGCTCGCTTTGTGTCATTCTTCCAATTCTATGTGCTTTGGGGAATGATGATAGTTCTAAGCTCTTTCATAAAAACATTGCAACAACAAACATACTGACCCTAAATCCATAGATCCCTTATGTTTTTGGTGTGTTTTCTTTTCTAGGGGGCATCTCCCTTTCTTTTTTTTCCATTTTCCTTGACATGATGTAGCCTAACTTCGAAGTATATGACTTGGTGTAGGGCTTTCCAAGTTGAATCTCATGTCTTGTTTTCTTTTTTCTTTTTCTTTCCTTCGCTACTTTAAAGTAATTTCTCATAAAACAATGTGTAGCAATTCCTTTAAAGTAGGGGGCATACATTACCATAATTCATTTGCATTTTTGGTTCCTAGTGTAGCCTTGTCATTTATATGATGTGTTTGTCACTTTGTGGATGACATTGGGTTTGATTTCCTTCATAAGTGTGATCTTTCTTAGCATACTAGATTCCTCTTGGTGGCCTAATGTGACGCACTACATCTCCTAAGTTGTGAATATACTATTCTTTGATTGGTCCTCTCTTGGAAACATTAGACACAATGTTCCCTAAGTGACTAACCTTGCATGAACTTAACAAGACTCCTTTGAACATTACATTTTTACATTTTGCACATTTTTCCACCTTGCATAACACAACTTGCATGACTGTGGTACCTTCTTTTTGTTCATGACATTTTCCTTTGTGGTGCCTTGTTAAATTTATTAGGAGGTATAACTTTAATATGGTTAAGTGGGAAACCTGCCTAGTGGCATGACTTTTCCCCATAGCTACCTTTATGTTTATAAGTGCATACGAACTAGTGTATGTATCTTACCTTTTGGGCTTTCTCACCCTGTGGATAGCTAGAAGTTTCGTGGCCCCAAAGTGAGTACATTTGGGCTTTCTCACCCCACGGAAAGCCAGAAGTTTTGTGGCCCTAAAGTGAGTATACATTCTCTTTTTCAAACAATCAGCCTAGATCTAATCCACAACTAGTTGGATAGATGACCAAAGCTTCATATCATTCATTTCAACACTTGTGTTTTCCTTTGTTCATCCCTCTTGATCGTTGTATTCCATCTTTCTAATGTAAGTACATTTGAACCCTCCTCTTGATGTTCATGGCTACTATAGTGTGAGTTTGAAGCAAGTTCATCCTCTCACTAAAGCAAGGGCTAAATGTACCATAGAAAAATGGCTTGTCATTTTCATGGCCTTTTAGGTCTTGTTTCATGGTGTTTGATCTATTTTTCTCTAATTTTATGTTGTAACATGGCTTGAACATGCATATTTAGGTACTAAAATTCAAATAATGACATCTTGTGAAGGTGTTGTAAGACATTTCTACAGTCTTCTAGACTCTATTCATTGCAATTCACCTAAAAATCACCTTTTCATCACTAATCAAGTCCTATTTTGAAGTGTTGTAAAGTCTTGTAACAAGATTTCATGCTTTTCTAGGCATAATTTCACTATTTATCCCTTTCTCATGCTTTATTTGGTCCCTTTATGCCCCTGTATGCCTTAATTAAGTGTATTTTTGAATGTAAACCTGACAAACAACATTAAATAAAACATAATTCCCAACACCCATTTTCAGGTCCAATGTGGGACCCATTCACCATGGGTGGCGAATGAGTCTGCCTTGGCTCCAAACTCTTTTTTTTTTAAATTTCCTTTCAGTTTTTCATTCAAAAACACTTGATTTCGGCCTATGATGAGGTATGAATGGGTAACTAAGGCACAATATTGTATAAATAAGTGATTTTCACCTCATTTCAACCCCCATTCATCAAGTTCACTCATCCACCTACTTACTCAAGCATTCAAGCATCTTACAACATATAATCAAGCATTATTCAAGAACTTTGGAGCATCCATTGAAATTACTTCAGAATTGCATAATCAAGGGTTTAGTAATTTGATAGAAATTGCATGTTATTAGTTTATCATTCTGTTTTATTTTATTATTTCATTAAGGGTTTGATTACCAAAAGTGGGGTTTGACCAAGACAAACCCCTATTTGCTAACCCTTAACCATATTTCCCCTCTTGCATGTGTATTGGTATACTTTTGTGTGCAAATTTAATAAGCTTTTTGGTGTTGAAGATTGGTCAAAAATTCAACTAGGTGCTTCAAGTCAAATCAATCATCTTTCAAAGGTTTTATGTCAATTTCTTGCAGAATTGAATTTGGCAACTCGGCAATCAGAGATTTCCAAATCTGATGTTGCAGAGTTGTCTCCTGATTTTTTAAAATTTTGGGATCACTACCAATGGAAAATGAGTCCCACCTTAGGACTGAAAATTTTAATTTTGTTAAATTTTGGATCCTGATAGTAAGAAACCAATTTATGACACATTTTCACTAGTAGCAGGACTAATTTTCCACCTTGGGCAAATGAGTCCCACTATAAAATTTTAGTAATTCCAAAAAACATTCATGACATTTTATAATCACCAAATCTTTCCTAGGTGCACTCTGTTTCATTTCATTTCTTTTTGTTCTGCATTATTTCATCATTTAGTTCATTGTTTGCATATCACAACGTGTTTTCAAACATAGCTTAAATCTTAGTTTTGCATTCAAATTCATTCATCTATATCACTTACTTGCACCTATTTCACTTCATTTAGCTTAATTAACATCACACATAATAGAATTTGAATGAACCCTTAGCATTTTTGGTCCTACTCTCCTGTTAGGTGAAAAATCCTAAAAGAGCAAGAGAAGTCCTAGAATTCCAAAAATAAATAGTTCATTAGGTAGGCAAATTTAAATTTTGTTCTAAAATTATTGGGACCACTTATGTTTACTATTCTTAATTTTGGTTCCTTCTAAGGCTTTCTACATGAAATTGGAAAATATTTTTTGTAACTTTTTTTAGGATTCTTTAGAAAATCATAGGAGGTTTAATAAGGTGGCTTGAGAATTTTGTTGCCTCCATTGGAAATTTGGAGGATTGAGGTTATTATCCACTCAACACTATGATTTTTCTCTTTGCACTAAGTGGATCATCCATACCCTTTATATTAATGAGGCCTAGAAAATCCTAGTGCAACATTGTATCTCTTCTAGTCATTCTATTAGGAAACCCACTTGGAAGGGGATTAAGCTTCAAATCCTTCTTATCATGAAAAATTGTGTAGATCCAAGGGAAATTTGTCATAGAAAATTTTTGGAGATCTTGGGAAGCAATGGAACCCTAGATCTTATAGAATGGTTTGAATTTTGTAGTGGTCTATTCATTAATCAATAGAACACTTGATGGTCCCCCATTTTTCAAGGTCTTGATTGCCCTTTGATGAGGATACCTTTGGTTCATGCTTTGAGATTTTATAAAAAGAGAAAATTAGAACTACACAAGACATTTTCTCTAGAGCTTTCATTAGCCTTCTTTAATCGAATGAAGCTAAGACCAAGTGAATAATAGGAAAATGGATGCTTTATGACCTAGGTCATAGAAAACCACTCTTCTCTAATTATCATTCAAGGATGTCCTAGGAACCCAAATTGGATTGACTGTCCACAAAAAGGTGAGTCAATTCTCAATAGGTGAGACCTAGGAAGATTCCTTAGGATTTGAAGGGTTCACTACCAAGAATAATCTTGGAGAAGACAACTTAACATTCAACTCACAAAACCTAGTAATGCAATCCAAATAATGAGTGCAAATGACAAAATTAAGTAACAACAAGTTAGGATGTATGTACCTGGGAAGTCTAGAAATGTGGTAAGGATTTTGGAAATGCAAAAATATTGTTAGAATATGTTAGGGAGGACAAAGAAACCCTTACCATTGTCTTAGTCATGTTGTTTTTTGGGGAAAATGTAGAATCTTTAGATGTTAGAATAGAATCTAAAAGAATTCATGCAAAAAGCCACTTGGAGGACTAAGATTCCCTTACTGTCAACTTAGTCCCCATATGAATTTTTTCAAATTCAGAATGTGATCTTGAGGTTCACTGTTCGCACTTACTTCTTCTCAAATCTTAGGTCTTGAAACTTCCATATTTTCTATGTAGGTACTTACCATGAAGATGACAACTTTGCAATGAAACTTTGCACTTCAAATGATCTTCAACCTAAATTTGCAAACACAAACACACAAGAGAGAGAAAACTTGTGGATTGTTAGTAAATGGGGATTTCCTTGGTCAAAGCCCTTGTTGGTAATTAAACCTTAAAGTGAAATGAAATAATGGAGGGAAATGATGAATGAACAAAGTGCTATGTTGCAACTCACCAAACCCCTGTTATGAAATATGAAAACTTGTGTGAAGTGGCTAGCTAGAATGTAGATATTGAATCAAAGGAATTATTGATAAATCATAACTTGAATTGCTTGCTTGAATTAAATACCTACATCACAAATGTTAGCTCAAAAACACACATGATGCAAGAATATCTTTGAAATGATGCTTGAATCTTGATGATGGCTCCAAATACTTGATGAACTGCTCTTGAATTCTCTTGTGAACTCAATTATGCTACGAGGATGAATACTTGAATGCTTGGATCAAAAATGAGAGAAAGAACATTGCATTTATACTTATTCATGATTAATATCTTGAAATTACACCACAACAAGCCGAAATATGAATTCATTAAATAAAGGAGGCTAAATCCCTCCAATATTTCAAATTAAATGCCAAAAATAACTTGAGGGGGACTAAAATTCCCTAGGTGGTGTCAGTCCTAAGGCTTAAAACTCTAGGCATAGACTCCAAAGATGGGCCCCTTTAAGGTTCTTTTTAAAAAAGGGTCCCAAGGCCTTTGGAGGATAAAGATTCCCTAGGTGGTGTTTTAGTCTTAGTCTAAAAATCAAGGACACATAGCCAAACTCATTAAATTATCATTTATCCTTTGATTGTTATCAAGATTAGCCATGAAAAGATACAATTTATTAGGCCTGTAGATGCAAAATAGAACCACTTAAGACATAAATAAGGATAAATAAAGAAAGGTGGGCCCAAAAAAGTGTGAAAATACACTTGGGTATGCATTTTCCTACACTACATTTATCCCCCACTTTAGTGAGAGGATGAACTTGCTTCAAACTCACACTAAAGTAGCAAACCCACAGTCAAGAGGGGTTCAAATGCACAAATGCTAGTAAGATAGGATGAAAATAATCAAGAGGGTGACCAAGCCCCCAGGATCAAGATCCTATGGAGACCAACATAGGAAAAAAAGAACACAGTTTTGGATGATATATGAAGCCATAACCAAATCACCAACATACACCATCAAAGATAGAAAAAGGAAAAAGGAAAAAGAAAAAATGCAATGGATCAAGCTTTGACTGATCATCCAACACACTGTGGACTGGTTCTAGGTTGTTTGTCTTAAAAAGGTTTACAAGTGGAATGTGTTGTCCACTATTCAAACAAAACACATGATCACAAGGGCTAGTGAAGCTAGTTGTTCACTAGGTGATCCCCAAGAGATCCATATCAAAGTCATATCCCCATGACTATGATAAGGACAAAAAGAAAATGCACATTCAAAAGGGTTAGTGAAGCTAGATTTGTTCACTAGGTGAGCCCCAAGGAACCATATCAAATCCATACCTCCATTAATTTAATAAGGTACAAGAATGCATGTTTCAAGGGCTTGTGCAGATAGTTGTTCATTAGGTAAGCCCCAAGGAACCATATCAAAGCCATACCTCCATGACTCTAATAAGGTACAAAAATTCATGCAACAAGAAAGAGGAATGTTCGAAGGGATTTTTCTTAATTTGTGTGAGGTCTTAATCTTAGGGGACATTATTCCTAATGTCTCCAAGAGAGGAACAATCAAAGGATAAAATATTTGCAACTTAGGGAATAAAATGTGTCACATCACCACTAAGAGGAATGTAATATATGCTAAGATAGATCAAGATCTTGAAGGACATTACTCCCAATGTCACCACAGAGAGAAAAACACATCGCATGATGTAAGAAAACCACATCAAGGAACATGGAAAAAATGCTAATGAAATCGTGCCAAAATAATGCCAATGTATGCCCCCACTTTAAAGAAATTGCTAAACACCATGTTGTGAATAGTTACTTTAAAGTAGCCAAACATGAAAAAGGAAAAGATAGTTTCTCTCCAAAAACACATAAGGAATATATGGATTTGGGGTTAGTATTTGTCTTTGTTGCAATGATATTAGAGAGCTCAGAATTGTCATCATTCCCCAAATACACATAGAACTGGAAGAATGACACAAAGAGAGTAAAAACAAAGAAAAACCTTTTGGGTCAACATGGAAGAAACATGTATGTCATAGCGCATTACATCATCCCCAAAAGGAAAACACAAGAAAAAAATGAAAGGATAAATGAAAATAAAAGGTAAAGACCAATGAAAATGCAAAAAATCTTAAAACATATAGAAGAATGTAGTTATAAATAGAGGAATGCACATAGAGAGGAAACACTAAACAATACGGGGGATAACATTACACACATGCAATCAACCAAAAAAAAAGAAAAAAGGAAAGAAAAAGACTAGTAAAGCACATGTGATTCAACCATCTAGCAGGTCATCTGCATCCTAGACTTGTTTAGCATATGTGGAATGCAGATCATTAGTGAGAGGGACAACATCAAGTGTATTACTAGGAGAATCACTAGGTTCAACACATGGTAAATCACTCAGTTTAGGAGGATCGTAATGGTTGTTATCGTCTAAGGTCATAGAAGAGGAAAATAGAAAATTCAACTCATTATGCACTTTCTCATCAATTTTAGCAGTTTCTTCATTGTCATCCAAGTTAACCACAACAAGAGGATGAATGATAATAACCATAGAAGGTGTTGGTCCTTGTTGTGGTGGAGATATAGGATCTATTGATTTTGGTAATGGAGGAGGATCATTGTTTATTGCTTTTTTTAAATTGGTATTTTTATTTTCTATGTTGTTCTCTTCGTTCATCTTTCAAGCAATAGCATGACATCTACGCCTACACTCTCTAGCATTTTTGTTTCTTTTATTTTGGTTTTCATTTTTTTTTTGTGTATTGTGTTTTCCAACCATAGGTTCATTTTCTTCTTGTGAGGGAAGAACAGAAGAAACCATGGAAGCTTGTTCAACCACTTTCTCTTTGGCTTTATAAATTTTTTTAGGATGTAGATTAGGAATTGTATGGTTCTCTCTTGGAATTTTGTAGGAAATAGGAAAGAGATTTTTTATGGATGGATCTTGGTTAGTTGGAAGGGATTTAAGCTCAATATTTTTTTCTTCAAGGGATGGAGGTTCGATCATAGGTGGAGGAAAAATTTCAAGGGATAACTTGGCTATGCATTTTGATTTAAACTTTTGGTAAGATAAGAAAAGTAAGTCCTCATGGGGTTTTATAGGTTCCATGGGCTCAGGCCAAAAATAGTCTAAGGAAAAATTTCCACATAAATATGGAGATCTCAAGCCACTATAGTTCACAATGAATATTTCATTTTTTACTGGAAACTTTAAGCACTTATGGACAATAGATGGGACCACATTCATGGATTGAAGCCATTTGTAGCCTAACTTCACATGAAATTGATCTAAATTAGATATGATAGAGAATGATACATTTAATTTCTTTGGTCCTACTTGTAAAGGGAGTGTGATTGAGCCCATTGTAGCATGATCAAAACATCATGCATTCTAATCCATGCTTTTCATTTATCATATCTAACTTGAGTGAGTTCATGCACATATAAGAGTTCCTCTACGATCACATTCTCTCCATAGATGAGGTCAATTGAAATCCCAGGAGTGGGCATGTCATTGACTATGCCGAGTATGTAAAGAGGACCATCAGGTGTATTTTTTATTGTTTCTTCTGAAGAGAAATTAATTTCAATAGACAATATGGTTTGTTGTTTATGAGGCTTGATTTCAATCACTCATATCATTGTACTAATAGGAATTTGGTCATTAGTATCCATAGGATTTTGTTCATCATCATCCATAGGATTTTGTTCATCATCATCCATAGGATTTTGTTCATTATTGTTCATGTTATCATCATCTGTGTCAACACTAATCACATCAAGCTTAGTTTCACGAGCCTTAACAAATCAAATATTATGGTTAGGCATGAGATTGGTAAATATTTGCAAGTTTTGGTTAGGAGGAGCTACATATTTATTGCCTTTCTCATTCACACCTCCAATTTGAATATGATAAGAATTGATGAGGTTTTGAACAAGATGTTTAAAATGCTTGCAATGTTCTGTATCATGTCCTATTTTTTAGTGATAAGCACAATAGGCACTATGTCTAAAGCTTAGATGTAATGGCTTGCTAGGTTCAAGAGGTCAAACGAGAGGTAAGGTAAACATGTTTTTTATTATTATTTGAGTCATGATATTTTGAAGTGTGTCAGGTAAGGGACTAAATTCTCTTTCTGGATCCCCAAAGATATAAGTATTACTCTTCTTTATAGCAGCTACTCAGGTATCAACCTATTGGTAGGTTGGGAGGTAGAACTTGTAGTGTATGAAAATGCATACCCTTGCATTTTCACACTTTTTTGGGCCTTCCTTTCTTTGTTTATCCTTATTTATGTCTTAATTGTTCCTATTTTGCATCCACAAGCTTAATAAATTATAACTTTTATGGATAATCACAACAAACTTCAAAGGGTAGATGATAATTTATTGATTCTAGCTGTGTGTCCTTGATTTTTGGATTGGGACTAATATGACACATAGGGCATCTTTTTCCTCCAAAGGTCTTGGGACCCTCTTTTCAAATGTTCCTTAAATGGGTCCCTTTTTGGAGTTTGTGCCCCGAGTTTCATGCCTCGAGAATAAAACGCCACCTAGGGAATCTTAATCCCCCTTAGGGTATTTTCGAGATTTAATTTCAAATCTTATTGGGATTTAATCTCCTTTAATTCATGAATTCATATGACAACTTTTTTTGGTGTAATTTTTGGATATTAAGCATAGATAAGTATAAGTACAAGGTTCCTTTCATTCATTTTTCATCCTAACATCTAGCAATCTAACAAGAAATCTAAGCATATTCAAGAGAGAATTCAAGAGCAATTCATCAATAATTAGGAGTCATCATCAAGATTCAAGCAACGTATAAAGGATATTCTTGCATCATGTGTGTTTTTAAGCTAATATTTGTGATGTAGGGTTTGATTCAAGCAAGCATTTCAAGTCAAGATCTATCAAGCATTCCTTTGATTCAAGATCTACATTCAAGCTAGCTACTTCACACAAGTTTGTAGATTTCATAAAAAGGGTTTGGTGAGTTGTGACATTACATGGTCATTCATCATTTCTCTTCATTATTCTATTTCATTCCAAGGTTTAATTACCAAAAAGGGGTTTGACCAAGGAAAACCCCCATTTACTAACAATCAACAAGGCTTTCTTCTCTTGCATGTTTGTGTTTGTAGATTTAAGTTGAAGACTTGAAGATCATTTAAAGTGAAAAGTTTCAAAGTTTCAAATCAAATTTGTTATCTTCATGGAAACTCATCTACAGGCCAAATCAGGAAGTTTCAGGAACTAAGATCAGAGAAGGAAGTGCAAAAATTGGGCCTTATAATCACATGTGGAGATTTTAGAAATTTAGATTGAGACTAAGCCAGTAGCAAGGGCGGAGTGGTATTTTGCAAAGATTCTTTTAGATCTTGTTTCGATATTTGAAGATTTTGCATCTGCCCAGAAAAGATAGTAGTAGGACTAAGACAACTGTAAAGACATCTAAGTCCTCCCCTATCATATTGAATACATTTTGCTATTTCTCCAATCCTATCTTTTCCAAGCCTTTGCTTGGTGGTGAACCTCTTAAAGCTTAAAGAACCTCCTCCTAGGCATTTCTTGTTGAGAATTGACTCACCCTTTGGGTTGATAGTCAATCCAATTTGGGATCCTAGGACATATTTGAGTGACAATTGGAGAATAGTGGTGTTCTATAACCTAGGCCATAAAGCAACTCCATCACACTTTTTCCAACATTGTTCCTTTTGGTAAACCTACATTTTTTTTATAACATTCATTCATTTTTCTAATTTGGAGTTCATTAAAGTCCTATATCTAGGTTGCATTCATTATTGTATTGCATCTTGAATTAGTGAAAGTGCATATAGGTTGCATTTTTGCCTTCTTGCATCATTTTATCTCATTGAAAAACTGAAAAGTGCATTTTCAATCACCCTAATTACATTTAGAAACATTGTTATTGCATTTAAAACTAAAACAATTGCATTATGTCTTGCATCCAATTGCTTATCATTAGTTACTTTTTCTTGCATTCATTTGTCTAGTTTTCTATTTCTCAACACTAGATCCTTGAATAGGCAACTTGGAAACAAAGTAAACAATCCAAATTTTGTTGTCTTTCTTAAAAAAACCTTTACTAGGACTAAAACGCCCTTACTGGTGTCTTTTTCCCCTCTGTAGGTTTTTGGCTTAGAACATTGTCTTTGTTGTTTGCATATGTAATGTCCCTTCCTTAGGCAACTCAAACATTGGCAGAGGTTGGCCTACTATGAGGGTTCTCGTAGGTTAGCAATTTGGTTAGGGGACCCAACCAAGGTTGTGGAGCCTTGCCGAGAGCTTTTCTAGCCTTCAATTTGGGGTTTAGAGGATGAGTCCAAGGATAATTTGGAAATATTAAAGTTGTCTCTAATGGAATAGTAAAGGGGTGAATAGTAACAGAGAATTAGAAGGATGAATAGTGAAAAGTTCACCCCCTTGTAACATGATGCCTAGAGACATAACTTGTGGCTTTTAAAAAACAACTTAAAAGATCAAAAAGGGGGCTTTATTGAAAATCCACGCCTAGCATGAGGAGACAAGCAATTTTTATTAAAAATACTTAAAAGTATTCATATTTCTAAGTTGAAAAAAACCCTAAAAGGGTCGACCTCTTTGGGGAAATTGTAAAAAGTTATAAAAAGAGATTGGAGGCTACCATTTGACATATCATAAGTTTATATTTTTTAGAGCATCTTGCAGGTTGGAGCTCAAGGAGGGTTTCTACATGTAAATTTGGCCTTCCAGGAACAAAAAATCTTGGGAGAATGGAGTGTTGGACATAGCTCCAACATTCTAGAGGGTAAAAACATCTTAGAAAGGGTTTCTTATTATTTTGGAAGCAAGTATTATGGAAGGGTATTCTAGATTAGTCATTTGGAGGGGAAAAAATCCATATCGGATTGCAGAATAAACCTTTTTGAGGGCATTTCTACCTTCCTAGAGGGGTCTCACAATCAATTTCACCTTTGTTCATAATTTGGGCTTCAAACCCTAGGTGCCAAGTGGAGTTCTTGAAGATTTGGAGCTGAAAAATACACCTCCAATAGTTGCAAAACCAATCTCACACCTAGAATCTAATTATGGAGTCATATTCAAAGCTAGGAGAGTTCAAAATTGTTGTTACAGACTTGTATCAGACTTAAGAATTTTGCTTCAGCCTTATAATAGTTCATTTCCAGGTCTATAGATGAATGGGTATGTTGCATTTAGCCCATATTTATGTAATTATAGTATTTTAGTAATATAACTATTGTATAATTCAGTTGTCTTCTATTTCCAACAATTGTATATGTCATGTTACTTGCATAAAATTCAAAAACACTAAAAAAACTAGAAAAAATGAAAAAAAAAAACAAAAAAAAAACCTATCCTATTCATTGGTCAAAGACTTATGGAAAAGAAAAACTTAGAAAAAAAATAGATCAGATTGGGTTGGGAATATTTTAGTGGTATTAGAGTCATGATCTTTCCAGCTTATGGGCACTCTGTTTAGTCCTATGCATCTTAGAGAGGTCAGGCCACACATATATTACACTCGCAAGAGAGTAGATAGATAGTTTTGGGTTGACACTATCATTTTGAGTGCAACTATGGGAGATACCCATGATGGCAGTAGAAGCCCCCATCAGAGGGAGAGACAAAATCCACAAGAAGATCCTGATTGTGATTTATTCATAACTTTCATTAATACACAACAACTAATTGTTCAGGATTTAGACATACTTCATAATACCTTGGACAAGATGGATTTGGGTTTGCCTAGGGATATGCATGGAAAACATGATAGACATGATAGGAAAGATAGGTTTGTTATAGTTACAGGCAATTGTGGGAGTAGTAAGGGTCCCTTGTCGATGGACAATACTCTTGGTTCTCCTAGGCAGGATATGACTCATACATGTACAACAAATAGGCCCATGCATCCCCATTTTCCTCCTAGAGATGAGGCACCACCAATGGACCCACTTGAGGGTGTGGAGTTTCAGGATGTTGTTATGGCAATGAGTGATGAGTGGGCATGTCTTCTAGAGCATGCTAGAGATTCCTTCCCTCTAACTCAATATTGTTCACAATGTAGAGATAGCATGAGGAACCGTGGTGATAGGGGGCCTATACAACAACATAATGGTGACCTCCATTGAGCTACTAGCAAGCTCACTATATCTCCCTTTGATGGTAGTGAGAAGCTCACTACTCGAGCTTGGGTGCACAAGCTGAAATCTACCTTTCACTTAAGCCAATGCCTAAGGACGAGGCCATCCAATTTGTAGTACTACACTTGGATGATGTGGCTTATGATTGGTGGCATCATGGTTTGGTTACCTAAAATCATAGACTTATTCATTCTTACAAGGAGTTCACTAAGCAGTTGATTTCTAGATTTGACTATAAGGATGTTGAGTTGTACTATAGGGATTTAGCACTACTATGACAGATCGAACATGTTGAAACTTACACTAATGAGTTTCAATGCATTGATGTTATGGTTCTTGAGATGCTAGATAGATGTATGTTGATGCTTTTCATAGAGGGTTTACATGACAAGTTATGGGGTTTGGTCAAGACTCTTAAGCCTAAGACTTTAAATGAGGCTATTTAGATTTCCCTAGATGTTGATACTTCACCACCTCCTACTTCTTATGAACAAAGTAAGAAGTTTTCCAAAGTCTCCAAGCCTTTTCAGAGATCTTCGACATAGCACAGGAGTACACCACCTCCCCCATAGAATGGATCAGGAGACACATAATGAGTTGAGAAAGAAGAAGCTATGCTTCACATGTAAGGAGTCTTGGGAGCCCGAACACCAATACCTTGGGAAAGGAAAGGTGCATCTCATTGAGGTTGTGTCTGATGTGGATGATGAGCATATACTTGATACAGATTTAGAGGGCAGCAATGGTGAGGATTTACAAGAGGGCCCACAAGTGGAGCTTGGAGAGGGTGAAACATTGAATGCATCCAATCCTATCATTAATTTCCACCCTTTCAAGAGTCCCTAGATACCATCTCTTTTGTTTGGAGGGAGTGATTAATGGACAATGTGTGACTTTCCTTATTGACAATGGTGCCACACACAATTTTATTGATGAGGGATTAGTTGCTAGTTGAGGATTGCAGGTGGAGGGTTTTCTTGGTTTTAGTGTGATAGTAGCAGATGGATTTTCTATGAGGTGCACCAAGGTAGTTCCACAACTTAGTATACAATTGGGATATTACACCTTGACCGATGATTTTATTTGGTGGGTCTAGGTGACATTGATGTGGTGTTAGGTATCCAATGGTTACATTCACTTGGCAGATACATACAATATTTTAAGAGGATAGAGATGGAGTTTACTCTTGGTGGAAAGAAGGTTGTGCTAAAGGCCCTCTCATATGGTGGACCCATGGTAGTTTCAACACATAGGATGGAGTCTATTTTCAGGTATAGGGATGTTGGTTAGGAAACATAGTGTTTCATTTTGTCCAAGTCACCTTCTTTAAATGATAGACCAACATTTCATGTAGATATCCAGATAATGTTGGATGGGCACAATGTGGTTTTTTGAGACCTTACTTTTGGTAAACCTCCTGACCATGGGTTTGAGCATGTGATAGAGTTGGAGGGAATCAAGCTTGTGATTACTATCCCTTATCATCATCCTAAGGTGTATAAGGAAGAGATTGAGAAGACCATCTGAGAGTTATTGGGCATGGTATTCATCAGGCCTAGTTCTAGCCCCTTCACTTCTTCTATGGTATTGGTGAAGAAGAATGATGACACTATGTGCATGTGCATTGACTACCCTGCACTCAATAAGAAAAAAATTGAGAATAGATATCTGATTCCATGTATAAATGAGTTACTAGATGAGCTCCATGGGGTATTTTATTTTTCAAAGGTTGATCTTTGATCGGGATTCCATCAAATCTATTTTCATGAGGATATCCATAAGACAGCTTTCAAATGCCACTATGGAAAGTATGAATTTTTAATGATGCCATTCAGTCTCACTAATGCACCCGCTACATTTTAGTCATGCATGAATCATGTGTTCAATAAGTAGTTGCATAAGCATGTGCTTGTATTCTTCGATGGCATTCTGATATATAGTAGAACCTAGGAGGAGCACATGAGGCATTTGGATGAGATTCTTGGTATTATGGAGGCTCAGTCTTTGTTTTCCAAAATGTCCAAATATGAATTTGGACTAACAAAGATATTATATTTGGGACGTGTGATTTATGTGGATAGAGTGAAGGTTCATCAGGATAAGATACAGGTGATGCTAGATTGGCCGCAACCTAGGAATGTTTCAGAGTTGTGTGGTTTCCTAGGATTATGTGCATATTATAGGAGATTTGTTAAGGGGTATTCACAACTAGCAGCTCCTTTGATAAATCTTATATGGAATGGGGCTTTTATATGGATAGATGAGGCACAAAGGGTATTTGACAGGCTCAAGCAGGCTATGAGCACATATATAGTTTTAGCTCTTCTAGATTTCTCTCAGCCCTTTGTTATAGAGTTTGATGCATCAAGAGGGGGCATAGGAGCGGTACTTATGCAGAACCACCATCCCATTTCATATGAGAGAAGAAAATTGAGGGATAATGAGAGATTCTACTTCACCTATGATAAGGAGATGCTCGCCATTATGCATGCCTTGGTGAAGTTTTGACAATATTTGGTGGGTGGGAAGTTTGTGGTGAGAATTGACAACAATAGTATGAAATAATCATTAGAACAAAAAGAACTTAATGAGTGCCAACAGAATTGGGTCAACAAGATTCAGGCATATGATTTTGACATTGAATTTGTTAAGAGGAAGAAAAATGTTGTTGCTAATGCACTTTCTAGGAGGCCTTTAGTTGCTACCCTTTGTTCCATGAGTGATATTTCAGCTAATTAGAAGTCTCAACTTTTAATTGAGTATTTCAAAAATTAGTTTGCATGTGAGGTTTTGGATGGACATGTCTAGGATGACATGTACACTTTGATTGATGGTGTGATATACTACAAGGATAGAATCTATTTAGTTCCCGAATTGAAGTTGAAGGAAAAGATTATATTTGCCATCCATGATACACCATTAGTAGGACATCTTGGGTACTTCAAGACATATAGGTAGGTTCATGAGAGATTCTCATGGAAGGGTCTCAAGGATGATGTCCTATGCTATGTTCAAGAGTGTGTGACTTGTCAGTAGAACAAGTTAGAGCATACTTTCCTAGCTGGAATTCTACAACCATTTCTTATTCTAAAGTAGAAGTGGGAAGGTATATCGATGAATTTCATTACTAGTTTTCTAAGAGTTCAAGGGAAGGATTGCATATATGTGGTTGTTGATAGATTGATGAAGTATGCACACTTCCTTTCTATTACAATCAATTTCACAACTTCACAAGTGGCAGAGTTATTCTTCTGTGAGGTATTTCATCTCCATGGGCTCCCCAAGACCATTGTCAATGATCAGGATGGTAGATTCATGAGTATATTTTCGTAGGAACTATTTTTACTTACAGATATAGATTTGACTCCCAACACCAGTTACCACCCTCAAACTAATGGGAAAACAGAGATTGTCAACAAGTGGGTGGAGGAATATTTGTGTAATTATGTTTTGAGTCAGCAGAGCGCTTGGGTGTGTTGGTTATATTTGGCATATTATTGTTATAATAATATTCATCATATGTCTATTGGCATGACTCCCTTCCGATCATTATACAATTATAATGCTTTATTGCTTGTGGATTTGGCACTAGGTGATAGAAGAGCGCCTAGAGCTTGAGAGTGGCTTTAGGACAGTTAGATATCCTTAAGGAACTTAAGGATATCATTCAATAGGTATAGAACCAACTGAAGCTTTATGGTAACTAACATAGGATTGAGAGGACTTTTAAGGTTGGTGATATGGTTTTCTTGCATCTATAGCCCTACAAGTGGAGTACACTCAAGAGGAGTGGGGTTGAAAAGCTCAAGCCTAGATTTTATGGACCATACAGAGTTCTCTAAAGGATTGGAGAGGTTGCCTACGAGCTTGAGTTACCCTTGGAGAGCAAGATACATAATATTTTTCATGTGTCTATTTTGAAGAAGGCTTTGGGGCAACATGGTACACCATCACCAGATTTTCCTCCATTGGATGAGGAGGGTCAGTTGATACTGATTCCTACAGAGATTCTTGATATGTTGAGGCATAGAGTTATCAGGGAGTATTTGGTATGATGGAAGGACTTGTCGTTGGAGGATGCCATGTGGGAAGGAGAGATGATACTCCAGCATCCAACTTTATAGTTGCTTGGGGGAAAGCAATCCTAGGAAGGGAGGACTATAATGTCCCTTCGTTAGGCAACTCAGATATTGGTAGAGGTTGGCCTACTACGAGGCTTCTTGTAGGTCAATAATTTGGTTAGGGAACCCAATCAAGGTTGTGGAGCCTTTCCAGGAGCTTTTCAAGCCTTTAGTTTGGGGTTCATAGGATGAATCAAAGGTTAATTTGGAAATGTTAAAGTTGTCTCTAATGGAATAGTAAAGGGGTGAATAGTAACAGAGAATTAGAAGGATGAATAGTGAAAAGTTCACCCCCTTGTTCCATGATGCTTAGAGACATAACTTGTGGCTTTTGAAAAACAACTTAAAATATTAAAACGGGTGGCTTATTGAAAAGATACACCTAGCATGAGGAGATAAGAATTTTTATTAACAATACTTAAAAGTATTCATATTGCTAAGTTAAAAAAAAAAACCTAAAAGGATTGACCTCTTTGGGGGAATAGTAAAAAGTTATAAAATGAGGTTGAAGGATACCATTTAATATATTATAAGTTTATATTTTTCATAGAAACTTGTAGGTTGGAGCTCAAGGAGGGTTTCTACATGCAGATTTGGCCTTCCAGGAATGAAAAATCTTTGGAGAAGGGAGTGTTGGACATAGCCCCAACATTCTAAAGGGTAAAAACATCAAAGAAAGGGTTTATTATCAGTTTAGCAATAAGTATTTGGGAATGACATTGCAAATCAGTTATTTGGAGGGGAAAAAATTCATATCAAATTGTAGACCAAACCTTTTTTAGGGCATTTCTACCTTCCTAGAGGGTCTTACAGTCAGTCGCACCTCCATTGGGCATTTAGGCTTCAAACCCTAGGTGCTAAGTGGAGTTCTTAAATATTTGGAGCTGAAAATACACCTACAACAGTTGCAAAACTTATCTCACACCTGGAATTGAATTATGGAGTCATAGTCAAAGCTGGGAGAGCTCAAAATTGTTGTTGTAGACTTATATCAAACCTAAGAATTTTGCTTCAACCTTGTAATAGTTCATTTCTAGGTCTATGGATGAATGGGTATATTGCATTTATCCCATATTTATGTAATTACAGTATTTTAGTAATAGAACTATTGTATACTTTAGTTGCCTTCTATTTCCAACAATTGTCTATGTCATGTTATTTGCATAAAACTCAAAAACACCAAAAAAATCATAAAAAACACAAAACAAAAACCTCTCCTATTCATTGGTCAAAGAGATCTAGAAAATACAAACTTAGAAAAAAAATAGATCAGATTGGGTTGGGAATCTTTTAGCTTATTGTTCTAGTTTATTGAACCTCAAAATTTCATTAGTAGAACCAAGATACCCTTACTGGCATCTTAGTCCCTATTGACTTTCACTTTCCAATTTTTCAGGTTTTGAAATTGCTTTTTTTCGCTTTTGTTTGCTGCTTTTTGTTTTCTGTTACAATTTGCAAAGTTGTTGTTTCAATTTCTTTCATTTCAAGTGTAATTGTCAGCATCTAGGATATTGCATTCATTGCACTTTCTTTGGTTTATCGCTTGCATGAGTTGTATTACTTGGTGTCCTACTATCAATACTATGGTTATATGAAGTGTGAGACTTATGTCATCCTGCAATAAAACACTCATTGTGGATTTTGGGTTATCTAGCTCTAATACTTCTAGTGTTGGTACTAGTTCACTAAGTATGGACTATGCCTTTGACACCTCTTTTTCTATGCCTATCTTACCTACAAGTGCTATTCCAAGTGTTCAAATAATGTTTGATCATATCCCTCAAGAAAACATAATGAAAATTCATGAAGACTTGGCCCATTTACAAGATAGCGTGAGTACTGAAAATATTTCCAACATTGTTATATCTGCCATAGATAGTATTCACTGCAAGATGGAAAGTGATGAAGGACTAGAAATTGTGTGTAACATAGCTCAAATATTTGGAAAACACCTTAATTCCACCACCAATGGTGTGAAAAGCCAAGGAAATGAAACTCCTCCCCATTCAACCATAACCTCTATTCCCACCTATACCAATCCTCAAGTGACCACAAGGAAGCAACCAACTAGCAATATTTTTCCTACCTTGAACATTTCCACTAGTGCTCCTTATACTTATGTGGCATCTAACCTTATATCTCCTCCCGTAATTAATCCATACACTTGTCCTCCTAACACATACACACCACCACCATATTCATCTCCATCTCAAACCACACACAATGACCCTGTCTTTAACCACCTTTTACAAAGCTTCTCATCCATTCAATGTCAATTTTCTACCATAAATCAAAATCAAAATGGTTCACCTTCATACTATGTCAAAAGTAACCCACTATCTTTGGAGATATTGAGAACTCTTGTGCCACAAGGTATAAAGATCCCTAGATTTGAGAAATATGGACAAAAGGGAGATCCTACTAATCATGTTAATGCCTTTACTACTTTGTGTAGTGACTTTATCCTTGAAACTTTTGGCTAATATTTTTCCCCAATCCTTGAAAGATGTTGCCTTGGACTGGTTTTATGCATTACCAAATAACTCAATTTGTTCATTTAATGAATTTTTTGAAGCCTTTATTAACCATTTCCAAGTGCATATGGTTCCTAAAATGACATTAGCTGATTTGATGAGATGTAAACAAAAAGAGGGTAAAAAGTGACTGAATTTATTGCATGTTACTAATCACTTTATTCCTAATAAGTGTGAAGATTCTTGATTCTCACCTCCAAAAGATGTTCATAGAAAATTTACAAAGTAAGATACAATACAAGATTGCCATGATGAAATTCCCTTCCTTCATGCACTTGTGCATTTCCCTTCGAGATTATTATAATTTCGTAGGTAGTTGTGAAACAAAACCCACCTCTACCTGTCTTGAAAAGTCTGAATCTTCAAACCAAAACACCTACCATCCCTTTAGAAGATAAAATCAAAAGTTTACTTCAACTAAATTCCACCTCCCAACCTACCCAACACGTTGATACCCAGGTAGTTGCTATAAAGAAGAGTAATCTTTATATCTTTGGGGATCCATAAATATAATTTACTCCCTTACCCAACACACTTCACAACATCATGACTCAGCTATTAAACAAAAACATGCTTACCTTACCTCTCGTTCGACCCCTTTACCCTAGCAAGCCATTACCACTGAGCTTTAGACACAATTCCTTTTGTGCTTATCACCAACAAAAAAGGACATGATACAAAACATTTCAATCATCTTAAACATCTTGTGCAAGACCTCATTGATTCTAATCATATTCAAATTGTAGGTGTGAATGACAAAGGTAATAAATCTATAGCTCCTCCTAACCAAAACTTTCAAATCTTTACCAATCCCATGCCTAACCATAATATTTCATTTGTTAAGGCTAGTGAAACTAAGCCTGATGTGATGAGCATTGACATGGATGATGAGAACATGAGCAATAATGAACAAAATCCTATGGATGATGATGAACAAATTCTTATGGATACTAATGACCAAAGTCCTATTAGTAAAATGATAGGAGTGATTGACATTGAGCCTCATAAACAAAAAACCATAACATGCCTATTGACATTACTATCTCCTCAAAAGAAACAATCAAACATGCACCAGATGTTCCTCTTTATATAGTAGGCAGAATCAATGTGAACCATAGATTTTTGGCACCAATGCACTTCTCTAGCTCTTTTAGGGTTTTTCACCTAAATGGAGAGAGGTAGGGCCAAAAATGATAAAGGGTTCATTCAAATTATGTTATGTGTGATGTTATTATGCTTAAATGAAATGAACAAAATGCAATTAAGTGATTTATATGACTGAATTTGAATGCAAAACTTAGATTTAAGATATGTTGGAAAACACACTATGATATGCAAATAATGAACTAAAAGATGAATTAATGTAGAACAGAAGGAAATGGGATGAAACAAAGTGCACCTAGGAAATATTTGAAGAATCTGGAATGATTTGAATGTTGTCTGAAATTACTAAAAATCAACAGTGGGACTCATTCGCCCAAGGTGGTGAATTAGTCTTGCTACTGGTGAAAAATTGTCGGGAACCAATTTCTGACTATCGGGATCTAGAATCTAACAAAACCTAGATTTTTAGACTTAAGGTGGGACTCATTCACCACTAGTGGTGAATTAGTCCTCTCCTAAAATTTTGAGAAATTAGGAGACAACTCTGCAACACTAGATCTAGAAATGTCTACTTGTCGGGTTGTCAAAGTCAATTTGCAAGAAACAGATAGAAAACCTTCTCCAAGCTGGAAATATGATTGATTTGACTTGAAGCACCTAGTTGACTTGTTGACCAATCTTCAACACCTAAATGCTTGTTAAATATACATACAAAGGTCTATAAACACATATGCAAGAGGGAAAAATGGTTGAGGGTTAGCAAATAGTGCTTTGTCTTGGTCAAACCCCACTTTGGTAATCAAACCCTTAATGAAATAATGAAATGCAAGAGAATGATAAACTAACAACATGCAAATGCTATCAACTTACCAATCCCTTGATGATGAAAATCTAAATTAGTGTTAATGGATGCTCCAGAATGCTTGAATAGTGCTTGATTTGATGTTGTAAGATGCTTGAATGCTTGAATATGATGTGTGAATGATGGAGGATGAATACTTGAATGAATGGGTGTCAAAATGGATGTAAAAACACTTGTTTATAGAATATTATGCCTTAGTAACCCGTTCATACCTCATCACAAGCCAACATCAAGTGTTTTTGAATAAAAAACTGAGGAATTTTGAAAAAAATTGAATTTGGAGCCAAGGGGGACTCATTCATCACCCATGGGAAATGGGTCCCACCTAGGACCTAAAAATGGGTGTTGGGAATTATCTTGTATTTAATGTTGTTTGTCGGGTTTACATTCAAAAATACACTTAATTAAGCCTTATAAGGTCATAAAGGGGCCAAATAAAGCATAAGAAAGGGATAAATAGTGAATTTGTGCCTAGAAAAGCATGAAATCATGTTACAAGACTTTACAACACTTTAAAATAGGACTTGATTAGTGATGAAAAAGTGATTTTTAGGTGAATTGTAATGAATAGAGTCTAGAGGAGTGTAGAAATGCTTTACAACACTTCACAACACCTTTACAAGACATCATTATTTGAATTTTAGTACATAAATATGCATGTTCAATCCATGTTACAACATAAAATCATAGAAAAATAGATCAAACATAATGAAACAAGACCTAAAAGGCCATGAAAATGAAAAGGGGCTAGTTTTCTATGGCACACAATGATAGGACCACTCTTGGGATTTTGATTGATCCCATATGTGGAGAGAATATGACCACAAAAGAACTCTTATATGTGCATGAACTCACTCAAGGTAGATATGATAAATTAAAATCATGGATTAAAACACATTATGGTTTTTCTCATGCTATAATGGGCTTGATCGCACTCCCTTTACAAGTAGGACCAAAGAAATCAAATGTATCATTCTCTGTCATCTCTAATTCAGATCAATTTCATGTGAAGTTGGGCTAAAAATGGCTTAGCTCCATGAATGCAGTCCCATCTGTTGTCCATAAGTGCTTAAAGTTTCCGGTTGGAAATGAAATATTCACTATGAACCAGAGTGGCTTTAGACCTCTGTATTCCCATGGAAATTTTTCCTTAGACTATTTTTGGCCTGAGCCCATGGAACCTATAAGATCCCATGAGGATTTCCTTTTCTTATCCTACCAAAAGTTTAAAGCAAAATGCATAGCCAAGTTATGCCTTGAAAATTTTCCTCCACCTATGATCGAACCTGCACCCCTTAAAGAAAACAATATTGAACTTAAAGCCTTTCCAACTAACCAAAGCCCATCCATAAAAAATATCTTTCCTATTTCCTACAAAAGGCCAAGAGAGAACCATAAAATTCCTAATCCACATCCTAAACAAATTTATAAAGCCAAAGATAAAGTGGTTGAACAACCTTCCATGGTTTCTTTTGTTCCTCCCTCACAAGAAGAAAAGGAGCCTATGGTTGAAAAACCCGCTCCTACACAAACACAACTTGAAAACCATAATAAAAGAAAAAAAATTCTAGGGTGTTTAGGCATAGACGTCATGCTATTTCTCAAAAGATGAATGAAGAGAACGACATATAAAATAAAAATTCAAATTTGACAAAAGCAATAAATGATGAGCGTCCTCCATTACTAGAACCAACAACTCCTATATCTCCAATGCAACAAGGACCAACACCTTCCATGGATATTATCATTTTTCCTCCTATTGGGGTTAACTTGGATGATGATGAAGAAACCGCTAAAATTGATGAGCAAGTCCATAATGAGTTGAATTTATTATTCTCCTCTTCTATGAGCTTAAACGATAACAAATGTGGTGATCCTCCTAAACTAAGTGATGTGCCACATGTTGAACCTATTGATTCTCCTAATACAACACTTGATGTTGTCCCTCTCGCTAGTGATTAGCATTCCACATATACTCAACAAGATTGGGATGTGGGTGACCTGTTGGATGGTTGACTCACATGTACTTTACTAGAGTATTTTTTCTTTTCTTTTTGCTTTGCTTTTGGTTGATTGCATGTGTGTAATGTGATCCCCCATATTGTTTAATGTTTCCTCTCTATGTGGATTCCTCTATTTGTACCTTCATTCTTCCATATGTCATAAGCTTTTCTCCTTTTTGTTGGTCTTTACCTTTTATTTATCTTTTCATTTTTGTCTTTTTTTTCCTTTTAGGGATGACACAAGGCATTGAGAAACCCTATGTCTCTTCCATGTTGATCCAAAATATTTTTCATTATATTTTCTTTTCCTTTCATTTTTTTGTCTTGTGTTTTCCTTTTGGGGGTGACACAAGGCATCAAGACACCCTATGTCTCTTCCATGTTGACCCAAAAGGTTTTTCATTTTTTTTTGCTCTCTTTATGTCATTCTTCCAATTCTATGTGTATTTGGGAAATGATGATAGTTTCGAGCTCTCTAATATCATTTCAGCAAAGAAAGATACTGAGCCCAAATCCATAGATCCCTTATGTGTTTCTAGGGGGAAACCCTCTTTTCCTTTTTCTTTATCATGTTTTTCTTCTTTAAAGTAATTTCTCATAGCATGGTGTTAGCAATTTCTTTAAAGTGGGGGCATACATTGGCATTATTTTGGTGTTTGTTTCCATGTTCCTTGATGTGATTTTCTTACTTCATGTGATGTGTTCTCTTTTTGGTGACATTAGGAGTAATGTCCTTCAAGAGCTTGATATATCTTAGCATATTATTCCTCTTAGTGGTGATGCAACACACTGCATTCCCTAAGTTATGAGTCTTTTATCCTTTGATTGGTCCTCTCTTAGAGACATTAGGAAAAATGTCCCCTAAGATTAATACCTCACATGAAATAAGAAAAATCCCTTCAAACATCCCTCTCTCTTGTCACTTTTTTTCTCTTTTTGTACCTTATTAAATTCATGGAGATATGGCTTTGATATGGTCCCCTAGGGATCACCTAGTGAACGACTAGCTTCACTAGCCCTCATGAGCATGCATTTTTCTTTTGTCCTTATCATATTCATGGGGGTATGAATTTGATATGGTCCTCTTGGGGCTCACCTATTTGACACCTAACTTCACTAGCCCTCATGAGCATGCATTTTCTTTTTGTCCTTATCATAGTCATGGGGTATGACTTTGATATGGACCTCTTGGGGCTCACCTAGTAGACAACTAGCTTCACCAGCCCTTGTGAGCATGTGTTTTGTTTGTATAATGGGAAACATGTTCCACTTGTAAACTTGTTTGGACAAACAACCTATACCTGGTCCACAGTGTGTTTGACAACCTATCAAAGCCTGATCCATAGCATTTTTCTTTTCTTTTCCTCTTTTTCCTTTTTCCTTTTTCTATCTTTCATGGTGCATATTTGTGATCTATCCATGGCTTCATATATCATCCACATGTGTGTTCCTTTCTGCCTATAATGGTTTGTTATAGGATCTTGATCCTAGGGGCTTGGCCACCCTCTTGATTATTGTCATCCTATCTTAGTAGCATTCGTACATTTGAACCCCTCTTGATTGTGTGGTTGGCTACTTTACTGCGAGTTTGAAGCAAGTTCCTCCTCTCACTAAAGTGGGGGTTAAATGTAGTGTAGGAAAATTCATAGCTTTCATTTTCACACTTGTTGGGGCCCTCCTTGCTTTGTTTATCCTTATTTATGTCTTAATTGGTCCTATTTTGCATCCATAAGCCTAATGAATTATATCTTTTTATGGTTAATCCTAACAAAATTCAAAGGGTAGATGATAATTTAATGATTTTGGATGTGTGTCCTGGATTTATGGACTAGTACTAATAAGAAATCTAGGGTGTCTTTGTCCTCCAAAGGTCTTGGAACCTTCTTTTCAAATGTGCCTTAAATGGGCCTGTTTTTGGAGTCTGTGTCCCAAGTTTCATGCCTCGGGACTAAGACACCACCTAGGGCGTCTTAGGCCCCCTTAGGGTGTTTATGGGATTTAATCTCCTTTAATTCATGAAATCATGTGTCAGCTTGTTGTGGTGTAATTTCTCGACATTAAGCATAGATAAATATAAATACAAGGTTCCTTTCATTCATTTTTCATCCTAACATCTAGAAATCTAACAAGCAATCTAAGCATTCAAGAATAATTAATCAAGCATTTGGAGCCATTATCAATATTCAAGCATCATATCAAGGATATTCTTGCATCATGTGTGTTTTTGAGCTAACATTTGTGATGTAGGGTTTGATTCAAGCAATCATTTCCAGTCAAGATCTATCAAGCATTCCTTTGAGTCAAGATCTACATTCAAGCAAGCCACTTCACAGAAGTTTATAGATTTCATAACAAGGGTTTGGTGAGTTGTGACATTGCATGTTGTTCATTCATTATTTCCCTTCATTATTCTATTTCATTCCAAGGTTTAATTACCAACAAGGGGTTTGACCAAGGTAAACCCCCATTTACTAACAATCAACAAGTTTTTCCTCTCTTGCATGTTTGTGTTTGTAGATTTAGGTTGAAGACTTGAAGATCATTTAAAGTGAAAAGTTGCAAAGTTGTGAAGTTGCATTGCAAAGTTGTCATCTTCATGGAAACTCATCTACGAGGGCCAGATATAGAAGTTTCAGGACTTGAGATTGGAGAAGAAGGAAGTGCAGACATTAGGCCTCAGGATCACATTCGAAAGACTTCAAAAATTTAGATCGAGACTAAGTTGATAGCAGGGGTGTCTTAGTCCTCCTGGTGGTATTTTGCAAAGATTCTTTCAAATCCTATTCTGAGATCCAAAGATTTCACATTTGCCTTAAAAAATAGCAATGAGACTAAGACAACAATAAGGGAATCTTAGTCCTCCCTAGCATATTTTGACAACATTTTTGCATTTCTAGATTCCTCATTAATACATTCCCAAACTTCCTAGGTACACATACCCTAACTTGCTATTGCATAATTTCATCATTTGCACTCATTATTTGGCTTACATTACTAGATCTTGTGAGTTGAATACAAAGTTATCTTTTTGAATCCTTTCCTTTGGTGGTGAACCCATCAAAGCTTAAATAACCCCCTCCTAGGTCTTCCTTGTTGAGAATTGACTCACCCTTTGGGTTGATAGTTGTAGACACATAAAAATGACCTAGGCCCGCAAGCTCTAATTTTCACCTTCTTCATCCTAGTATAATTATCCTTGGTTCACCTTCATCTATTAATTATATAATTAATTCATTTCTTTTTATTCTTCGTGATTATTAAATAAATAAATTTTATTTATTTAATACATCACTAATTGCCTAATATCTTCCCATAATTAAATAAATTTAGTAATTTATTTAATTATCTTTATTCATTATGTCTACTTGTAATTATTTATTATCATGTGGTTCCACCTTTTGAATTAAATTAATTTTTAAATTTGAAATAGTCTTTTTGCTCAAAAATCAAATAATTTCCATTTATTAGCTGATTTTTCAGCCACCTCTTTTTCTATGCCAATCTTATCTCTTCTCACATGCTTTGTCAACCCTTGATTTGATTTTCTAAAAATAAATCATGTCCATTCATTTTGAATTTGAACTAATGTTGCCTTAACCCTAATTGTGGGTTGTCAAATTGAATCTTGTCCATTGATTCTAAGGCATTTGTTAGCTTTTGATCTTGGCCATTCACTCAAAATTACATTTTCTATAAAATGGCAATTTTGGTCTCATTTTGTCATCTCATGTCATCTTGCAACCTCATGGTATCTAGATCTCATGCACTCTTTTCTTAGGCACTCTTGTCATTTTTTTGCAATCTTGTCATCTTAGCTTTTGTCATAGGCATATTTACATTTCATTTGGCATAATTTAGACATGGTTTAGATTATTACTAGTTGCATAATAACTTAATATTGCATGTTGTCATTTCAAATCCTTCAACATTTCATTAGGGCTTGTCATTTTCATTAGATTACACATCAAATCTAAGGGCAACATCATATTGCAGCAAGTTGAGAAGGTATAATGGAGGTCAGCCATGGAGAATGAAGACATTTGGTGAGTTTTTTTCATTTTTTTTCATGTTTTTCCTTTGCACTTCATTATCACTTTGGTTTTTTATGTTAATGCTTTAATCTGCTAACCCTAGGAAAATTCCCATAGTTACATTGGTGAACCTGAAGCCAAAATCATGCAAATTTTGTTTTTTTGTATGACATTTTTTTTCTGTTTTATAGGTACAAGTATGGTCGCGATGCATTTGCTTTGCAGAACAATGCATCTAATATTTTTCAATGCATTTTCTGCCCAGAACGATGCATTCGCTCTACTATGACGCATATGCTTTGCATAGTGATACATTTGCTTGAGCATGATGCATTTGACTTGATATCGCCGCATTCATCTGCCAAATTCTAGAATAGAGAATTGAGTTGCATTTGTTTGATGGATTCCAGAACACATAATCAAGCTACATTCACAGTACGAAATGACACAATCGCTCTACTATGATGCATTCATCTAGTAAACTTTTACTCTCAAGTTTTTCCATATTTGACTTTATTTCTTTTTACATTCTGCTTTTCCTTTTTGCAATCTGTAGTTTAGGAAATTTTTGGTTACTAATGAGTTGTTGCAGCATGTGGCTTTGAGTCTTTTCGTCGGTCCAAGACATCCTCTTTATGAAACTACTAACTTTTGGTTTTGTAGGTTCGATTGTCCAAGGCTATTACTTTGAAACATTGTGTTTGTTTATTTCTAGATTAGAAAACACTCCAATTGGTGCACTAAAAAGAACTTTTCTTATACTTTTCTTGATTATGTTTGGGGTGGTAGGTGATTATGCTCTCACCTTGTGCAAACTAGGTGATTAGAAAACCAGACCCATCCATTTTTTGTTTACCTTGATTCAATAATTGAAGTATCCTCTCCCCTTGCACACTTGTGTGATCCTAGGTGTAAGAGAAATGGTTATTGACTCTAGAATTGGGCCTTCCTTGGTGGGAAAAAGTACTCACCCCAAGGCAACTCAAACTGGCAATGGACCTCTTTGGTCGAGCTACCCCTGATCGATATATAAATGTGAATCCTAAGGTAAAGCCTAGGATTACGAGTGTGGATGTGTCATACAAACCAGGTAGGATTCCCCAAAACCTTGTTGAACGTAACCTCTTCAAGCTAGAATCCCTCCTTTAATGAAGTTTAATCGTGTGCCCCCTGTATGACCACTCAAATGGGGGTCCCAAACTAAACACCTTTGTGTAGTAGCCAAAATCCTTCTATTTGCTAGCACAACAACGATCGTTGTGAAGGCATCCACATTCTCACAATTCTTAGTAGAGGTGATCAACCTACCATGGGAGATTTATGGGGGTTGGAAGCTTGGTTGGCCTGAGAAGCGAGTGCACTATAAGGGGGAGCCTGTGTAGCCAAGATTCTAGATTCACACACTAAGAATAAGTGTGGTTGGGGAAACCCATGTGGAATCTAGTGAATATTGTCCTAGCTTAACCTAGGATTGTGCTTGTCTTCATTGTGCTTGTTTCAAAAAGACAAAATATTGTGCTTTCCAAGTGTTTTCAAACATTCAAACAAAACAAGACATCACTCTCACATCTAGAAACAAACAGTCAACCTCAAACAACTTAGAATTTTGACCAAAATTGCAAGCAAATCAGACTTTTTGCTTTTTTCACTGTATCTGTTGCAATGTATTCACTCTGTTGTACTGCATTCACTTTGCAGAACACCACATTCAGTCTGTCAAAATGCATTCATATTGTAGAACATCACATTTTCTTGGTACGCACTACATTTGCTTGTCAGAAAGCCGCATTTGCAATACCGAGCCTCATTTTCTTTTTGTAATGCCACATTCACTAAAATCAAGTTGCATCTACCATACTATGATGCATATGTGACCTGGAATGATGCATTCTCGTGACAAAAATAAGACTTTGTCACAAACCAAAAATCAAAGTCAAACTTGTCCAAACTGTCCATAAACATCTTTTTCTAGAAGCATTTTGTCAAAACCAGATGAAAAAATTACTCAAATCTCTCATTTCTTGCACATTTTACCTTGCATCTTACCATAGGATCATCTTTGCAAACTTTAGTCCCATCATTAGGCCTCACCATTTTCATTTTTAGTCAACACTTAGGTCCTCATCTCATTTTGCATATTTTGGATTAGGACAACCTTACCATACTTTGCAAAATATTGACTTTCAAAACTAGGTTATCATTGGACTTAGTCATCATTATCTTCTTTAGTCATTGTCCTTTTGTGAGATCTTTCTAGCTCATAAGTCTAGTTAGGAAAACTCACTTGTCATTTTGTCTGTGTCATTTAGTCCTTCAAACAAGTCCTCTGATATTCTAAAATTGAGACATAGATCAAGCTTAGAGTGGTTAGACAACATTCTTCCAAATCATTTAGACCTTTACAATTGCATACTTTAGACATCCAAATCATTTTAAGTTCTCACCTTGCATATCTTATCCTTAAAAATCCAAAAATATTTTCATAATTTTTATCATAGCCCTCATTTGGCATTGGCCATTTCCTTAGTCTTATTAGTAATCATTGTCACCTTGGCATTTGGCATCCTTTCTTGACAATTTTATCACCTTGCATTAGTCATTTCCCTTAGGAAAATGTTATTATCACCTTGCATTGTCATCCTTTATCAAAAATTCTAAAACATAGTCTTGCATTGCCATCCTTTATCAAAAATTCAAAAACATAGTCTTGCATTGTCATCCTTTATCAAAAATCCAAAAACATAGTCTTGCATTGTCATCCTTTATCCAAATCTAAAAACATAGTCTTGCATTGTCATCCTTTATCCAAAAAAAAATCCAAAAACATAGTTTCATTTAGTTGTCCTTTTCATCCTCTTCCTAATTTTAGCAATACCTTATATAGTTGAGATTGGGCTTCAAAGAAAAAGAAGACAAATGGCTAATTTTGGACAAGATAACAACACCTACATCTTCTCCAATGACATGAATCAAAACATGAACCAAGACACATCTTTCATCAATCCTTTCAACAAAATGAACATGACATCTTCATCACGAAATCCTTTTGAACCATTCATGCAAAGAGACCAACATGGATGAGTATACGCAAAAGACTTAGAAGTTGTAGCACAAAATACTAGCATAGCCTCCTTTGTATAAGACTTAGTCTTAAATGACCCTCAAAGATATCTTGCCATGCTCTTAGACCAAGGGGTTAAGTTACCACATGGCTTTGAAATTAACATGACCAACATCACTGACCATAATGTCAACAATACAAAAAACATGCCCAACACTAGTCAACCTCTAAACAATACAAGCAATGCTTTTGTTGGTGCTACTTCAAAAACTACCACAAGTACCATTAATGCCACCTCCAATGACACAACCAATCAAACAAAATCCAATTTGATCAATGCAACATCTGTTGGAGGGGCACCAACCATGTCACAAGCCATGACACAATTAACGCCAACAATGTCAACAATATCGTCACAATCAGTTGGTTCCCCTTTTGTGTCCTCATCAATGGGGGCCAGCTCTTCAAATCCTCTATTTGGAGCTTCATCTAGTGCCATGGGTACCTCATCATCAAATCCTTTCATTGGTACCTCATTCAACCCCTCTGGAGGAAGTAAACAACATGTCTTTATTTGAGGACCACAACCAAATGTTAACATGTCATCACAATTTAATACCAATACTTCCCAAGGGAAAAACATGAACATTCCCCATGGACAATTCCAACAATTTGGACAAGGCAACCCAAATACCCAATGCATGGCATCATTTGGACAACAAAATATTAATGGCCAACATATTCCCCAAATTTTGACTCAAATGGCTGGAGGGAACATTCCAACATATTCACACTCATCAACAAGTCCCTAATCCAAACTTTCAATACCAACAACATGTGAACCAAAACACATCATAAATTTTGCAACAACACATCCCACAACAAAACACAAACATCTTTTCACAACAAATTGGGACCCATGGGATACCTATCACTCCCATGTGTGATGCCACAAACAATCCCATAATTGATGCCTTGATAGCTCAAGTGGCTCACTTGTAAAAGACCATAGAAAACATGCAAATGTCTGATATGAAATCACACATGTCATATGACCTATTCTTATATCCTTTTGACACAAATTTGTATATGCCACCATTCCCTCCTAGATATGTGGCACCACATTTTACCAAATACAAGGGCAAGAAAAATCCTGTCGAACACATTTGAGAATTCACAACCAACTGTATGGATATTTCCTATGAATAGACTTACTTGATGAGACTTTTCTCTAAGAGTCTTACAGGACCTACACTTGAATGTTCTCCACTCTAAAGGGGATAAAAAAATGGGATGAACTTAAAGACAAATTTGTGAAAAATTATGCATATAACATTGACATGGGCACCTCCATCACTAGCTTATGTAATCTTACACAAGAGGATGTTAGTGAAACATTTATCCCATTCTTTGAAAGATGTAGAAGTCTAGCAAGTCGTTGCCACATTGACATACCTAAGAAAAAAAAGGTTGACATGTTTGTCCAAACACTCCTAGGCCCATTGAAATATGGATTGCAAGCCCATTACTACACAACCTTCACAGACTTAGTTGAAAAGGGTGTCCAAGTTGAGAAAGCTCTCATTGCTAAAGGGGAATTAAAATATGGTCCTAAAAGTACAAACACAAATATACCCACAGAAAAATATAAATATTGGGTCAAAAATAAACATGGTACCAATGATGGCATTGTTGATGCCAAGGTTGTGAACATGATGGGACCAGTGCTTGCTCTTAAAGGATCTCAACCAATAAATAAACCGACAACAATATTGACATCCCCCATCAATAATCAAAATGGTCAAAACAATGAAAGTCAAGGACAACCCCGCCAAACAAGACAATTTCTGAAAAGAACAACATAAATCGCTTTGGGAGAGCCAAATGAGGATGTCCTTAAGAAGCTCGTTAAAAATGGTCTCACACACTTGAGGACCTAAGCCATATGACCCAAGGCAGTTTAAACCATCATGGTGGGATGATAACGCTTTTTTTTATTACCATAGGGCTAAAGGGCATAAAACATCCTCTTTTTGGAAACTAAGAAACATCGTACAAGACCTCATTGAAAATAGATTAATTGAGGTGGGTGGGCCACAATTTGCATCCAATGCAAACCATACCATTCACAAGAACCCACTGGAAGACCATGGTTCTAATAAAGCCTCCACATCAAGTTCCAAGACTAATAACAATCAAACTAATTATGCTTGCGTTGCATTCAATTATTTAGGAGAAACCATCATTAATAATGTACGAAGTAATGACGAATATGTCAATACCATCACTGTCAAAAGAGCACATGAATGCAATGCTACTACTCAAAGTGACAAAATCACCATAGTTGGTCCACCTCCTTGGCAACCAAAAATTAAAATACCTAGTCCATCTACAAAACAACCACAATCAAGCCTATTGGAAAAGCAATCCCAACCTAAGAATCAGTTTAACCTCATTGACCAACTAGGAAAAACCCCTGCACAAATATCCATACACGAGTTGCTTCAAATTTCACCTGCGCATAAGGCTATACTTGACAAGACCTTGCAAGAGTCTATTGTCCCTTAGGACATTAATGTCAACCAGTTTGAGGCCATGGTGGGTTATCTCACTACACCCCATCATGTAACTTTTTTAGACCAAGATTATTCATCACCAAAGTCCAACTATAATGACGCGTTACACATTGAGGTTTTCATCCATAAGCATAAGGTCAAATGAGTTTTGGTAGATGGTGGAGCAGGATTGAATATATGCTCCTTAAAACTGGTTAAGGCTCTAGGATTTTCTGTTGCTTGCGTAGATGCAACAAAGAGGATAGTCATAAAAGTGTATGATGATGAGGAACGTTCCTCTTGAGGTGTGATCACCATTCCCATCAAAGTTGGACCAATCATTGTAGACACACCTTTCCAAGTCTTGGATCTTGAATTACCCTATAACATCTTGTTTGGCCAACCTTGGATTCACACCCTAAAATTTGTCACGTCCACATACCACCAATGCCTAAAGTTTCCCTTTGATAGCACAAAGATCACCATATATGGAGACCCCAATCCTTTTCAATATTGCACCAATCTAAGGGGTATCTCCAAACACCAAGTGCCCATCAACCAAGAGGATCCTAGCTCTTATTCTTCCAAATTCATTGACCCATCCACACTCGCATCATCATCCACATCCACTCCATCCACATCTTTCGTCATGCCATCATCTTCCTCACTTCCTAAGGCTGAGTCCGCTATCAAGATCCAGGACCTAGGCTATGGAGAATTTAAACTGAATACAATATATAGTATCACAACAATACCCAAGTCTCTGAAGGTCTATGGTTGGCCATGTTTCAAAATGGAACCTAATGAAATTTTTAAGGTGCCGCCAAAAAAAAATTCATAAAATGGGGAGACATGAACAACGAGGACATTGTTGATATAACATGATGGCTTTATAAAGAAATGGAAGACCTACCCCCATTACTAGTTAAGATATATGGAAAAGGATATGACATGATGAAGGCTAAAGGCTACGATGGAACTAGCAGCCTTAGTAGAAATAAAATTGGGAAAAGAGAGCCCATAGAACCTTCCAAATGACCAAAATATCTTGGGTTAGGGTATGGTCTACCCGAAAATCATGATCGACGTACCAATGTACTTTCGAGTGAGAGTGTGAAAGCTTTGGAAAGTGTCAAGACTATTAAGGAATCCCTTACAGAAACTGACTCCCATGAGTGGGAATATGGCTCCCAATGATCCCTAAGTGACTGTTACCTTGATGAATTGTTCCTTGAACTTGGAGAACTTACCTCTGAACAAAGATTTTGGCAAACATTTAAAATTGATACAACTGACAATCCAAAAATCGCAAGGAAACAAGAAAATTGGGATAGACTCTTTGACTCAAGGAACAATGACAAACCTAAATCATCTTCCAATCCTATTAGCCATACACCCAACCTATTTTCCCAACCATCTGAGCTTAATGACCATCATCAAGATTCATCTGAGTTGTCACATGACACTGTTGACCATAATGATAGTTCTGTTGTCCCTTATTTTGACAATGGGTATGAGTCAAGTGAAGGAGAATATTGGATAGAATTTGATTGGGAGTTGGATGATGACAACTTCATTTTCAATGTCTCTGAATTTGTCTGCATTCTTTTTGTGTCCTCTCCACAATTCACCAATACTAACAATGGTATCTCCTTAGTCTACCCACAATTAATCGATTCAGACCAACAAAGGCCGCCAGTCATGGACATATTTCAGAATGATGAGGCCATTACAGAATTTATGGAACTATGTGAGGGAATACCCAATGGTGATCACAAGGTCGGATTTTTTATTGACCTAGATTGTGCATCTTACTTCGAGGAGACAACTTCGTCCTCTAGTCGCAAAATGAAAATAAAAATAAAGCAAAAAATAAAATGTCTTTAGGTGAAAATGAAAGGCACCTTCTGACAACAAAAAAGTAAAAATAAAGGATGTATCTGCGGGTGAAAACCTCTCTGAGGCACCCAAATATGGAGGACTCGACTTTCTCCCTATGACTCAAGAGAAATCAGCTATGCTCATAGAAGATACCATAGAAGTCAACATATCAACAACAGAAGATCCCAAAATGGTCCTCTTTGCGGCATCCCTGATGGAAGAAGAGAAACCTGAGTTCCACAAATTCTTGGCAGAGAGAAAGATTAATTTTGCATGGTCATATGTTGATATACCTGGGCTAGATCCAGAATTGGTTTTGCACCATTTACCACTACTACCAAACACTAAACCAGTAAAATATAAGTTACGAAAAATACATCCTCAGATCGCCCTGTTAGTCAAAGTTGAACTTAAGAAACTACTAGATGTAGGATTCATAAAATATATTAACTATGTTGAATGGATATCCAATCTTGTACTAGTCACAAAGCCTAATGGTCAGATCTGTGTCTGTACAGATTTTAGAGACTTAAACAAAGCATGTCCAAAAGATGACTTTCCATTGCCAAACATATATCATAGTTGACCTCATGGTAGGATATGAGATGCTGTCTCTCATGGATGGTTTCTTAGGTTATAATCAGATTCATATTGTCCCTGAAGATCAACATAAAAAATCATTCACTTGTCCTTGGGGTACATACTATTGGAATGTCATGCCTTTTTCTCTTAAGAATGTAGGTGCCAGGTATTAGAGAGCTATGACAATGATATTTCATGACATGATGGACAAGATAATGGAAGACTACGTAGATGACCTTTTGGCTAAATATTTGACAAAAAAGGATCATTTGAATGTGTTAGACAAAATATTCAAGAGAATGGAAGAATACAAGGTCCGCCTGAATCCAAAGAAATGTGTCTTTGGTGTAACATCAGGCAAACTTCTGGGATACATAGTTTCTCGTAGAGGCATTGAGGTCGACCCAGCCAACGTGAAAGCAATATTATACATGCCTCCTCCAAAAGGGATAAGTGAACTCAAGAAATTATAAGGTATAGGTTACAATCTATTTGGCACTTCACAACCCAATTGACCGACAAGTGTCAACCATTTTAGTATCTTTTGTGCAAGGGTATCCCCTTTGTGTGGACAGATAAATGTCAGGAATCCTTTCAATTAATTAAAGATTATCTCTTGTCACCACCTATTTTAATGCCACTTGTCGAAGGGGAACATTTGATCTTATACATTTCTGCAACAAATTCAACACTGGGGGCATTATTGGCACAAAATGACCATGAAGAAAAGGAACGATCCATATACTACATTAGTCAGACATTGGTTGGATATGAGTTAACTATACATCCATTGAATGTGCATGTCTAGCAGTTGTCTTTGCTACTCAAAAGCTAAGACACTATATGTTGAATCATATGACACAGTTGGTAGCAAAGATTGACCCCCTGAAATATCTCTTGAGTCGCTCAACATTGATAGAACGTCTGGAAAAATGGGTCATGATTTTGAGTGAGTATGACATTCAATATGTAGAATGAAAGGCCATAAAAGGGCAAGTGATAGCAGACCAACAAGCAAATGCACTTGTACAAAGTGATCATCCATTAGTGGAAGACTTTCCTGATGAATCCATATTTCATACAAAACCTAAGTCACCTTGGAGGCTATACTTTGATGGGTCTCATACTAGTCATGGCTTGGGAGCAGGAATATTGTTTATCACTCCACAAGGAGACTCCATCCCTAAGTCATTTTGCATAGCCTTCCCATGTACAAATAGTATTAAGGAATATAAGGCACTTGTGACAAGACATAAAATGGCCATAAAATGGAAAATCAGGACACTTCATGTCTATGGAGATTCTCAGTTAGTCATCAACCAAGTTAATGACGACTATGACACCAAGGACGAGAAATTAATTCCTTACAAATGAATGATTGAAAACTTCCAGACATATTTTCATATGTTGACTTTTGAACAAGTTCCAAGAGCACAAAATAAGGTAGCAGATGCAATGGCTACAATTGGTTCTCTCCTAGACATCCCAAGTAATGTGCCACAATTTCAATTTTTGGTAGAACAATTGTTGGTCCTTGCAAATGATATCCCAGAATCGAAGATGGTATGCAAACTTGTTTGCCCCAATTCTCCTTGGTATCTTGACATTTTTGACTATCTCAAGTCCCAAACCCTTCCTCCCAACCTATTTAACAACTAATGAAAGTCCTTTATCTAAAAAGCTTCCCGATACACCATCGTTAGTGACACCCTTTACCATTGTAGCTTTGAAAACACCCTCCTTCGATGTCTCGACACTAACTAAGCACACACAACCTTATGCAAAGTACATGAGGGTATATGCGGGTCTCATTTGAGTGGTCCTACTCTGGCCAAGAAGATAATGAGACTTGGGTATTATTGGTTGACCATTGAAAAAAATGCACTTGAGTTTGTCAGGACTTTTCACCAATGTCAGATACAAAATGATTTAATTCACACTCCAGCATAAGAACTTTAGCCGATTACATCTCCATGGCCCTTTGCACAGTGGGGACTTGACTTCATGGGAAAAATCCACCCTACCTCTTCCAATGGCCACAAATTCATTATTACCGCCACTGAGTACTTTTCTAAGTGGATCGAAGCCATCTCCCTTACATACATAACCGAAAAACAAATTTCCAAGTTCATTCTCAACTACATCATTTGTCAATATGGTATTCTACAGTCAATCATCATAGACAACAGATGTTCATTCAAAAATCAAGGCATTCGTGAGTTATGTGAGCGATTCCATATTCAACATCATTCCTCCATGCCATACTACTCGCAAGGAAATGGTCAAGTTGAGGCTTCCAATAAAACCATCCTTAAAATTCTCAAAAAGACTGTCGATGATGTTGGCCATGACTGGCACACCCAACTTAGCCCTGCTCTATGGGCTTACCACACCAAGATCTGTACGGCTATGGGAGCCACTCCAATCACCCTAGTCTTTGACACTAAAGCTATATTGCCCATTGAGGTTGAAATTTCATCCTTAAGAGTCTCCATGAAGGGTCTGATAGATGATGAAGAATATAGACTTTCACGACTACACAAGTTGGAGATGTTAGAGGAAAGAAGACATAATTCCCTGAGCCCTCTACAAGCATATCAGAATCAACTCTATCACAATTATAATAAGAAATTCATGTTGAGGAAGTTTGATATTGGTGATTTAGTCATCATGCAAAATCCTAAGAATTAGGCTAATAGAGAAAAACCTAACAAGTTCGAACCAAATTGGCTAGGTCCTTACGTCATCATATCCTCTTTTGATTCTGGAGCATATCAACTAGCTACTCCAGACATTGAACAATTGACATAGCCTATAAATAATAGACATCTTCGCAAGTTCTATGCATAGCATCAGAAAGTCGAGTCAAAAACCTTTAAAATACAAAAAAATTGTCACCTTGATGAAAACCTAGAAAATAGGCATCTTGGTGACACCAAAAAAGACAGAAAAATGACAAAAATAGTAAAGAGAAATAATTCGTCCAAAAGTGAAAACCTGGTAAACAAGCACTTTGGATAAGTACCATGGTGAAAACTTGGAAAACAGATGCCATGCATAGTCAATCATTGCTCTACCATCTATTGTCACTCTATCTGCCTTAGTCCATAACAAACAATCACCTTTTCGACACCACCTTGATGCCCATCACAAAAACCCCCATCATTTTCTCCCATGGCTAATAATGATTGACATCAAGTCCTACATATCACTTATCTGTCACCCCACACATGTCCTTTCTACATTCGTCTAGTTGGCTAGTCTTGGACCTAACTAGGGACAAACTTTCATCATGTGACTATAGTGGGTATTGCACATGGTCTCAAAAAATAAAAAAAATTCTGAAAAAATCCCTAAAAATCATAAAAAGTCCTTAAAAAAAAAAAAAAGTCTTGAAAAAAATCCTAAAAATCCTAAAAAGTCCTAAAAAAGAAATAAAAATTCAAAAATGTTCTAAAGAAATCCAAAAAACAAAATCATATATTTCAAGAACCCAAAACTGAGTCAAGTTAGTCAAGTTAGTCATATCAATTAGTCTTGGTCAATCGTCTGAACTACGTTGTCTCTGCACATTTGCTATGTAGTCAAGGCTCACCTTGGAGCCCTTGAGACATTAGGTCAATCCTTTTAGGTTATCAAAATAAAAATCATGGCTCAATGTTTGGTCATCAAGAAAAATTCATTGGTCATGTCGAGCTATGAGGTCTCTAAGTGTATGACATAGGCAAGGCCATCAATTGATGAGCCCCTGAGGCTGCACTAGGTCGGTCCATTAGGGTTCATGACACTACACTGGCACACACATCAAAATGGCTTGAATTCAAACATGTCATCTCAAAACAAGTAAATTACTGCAATCAACTCTAGCAATTTTTTAATAAACATGTCAAACACATCAACATGCCAATGTTGACATGTAGTCAACAATAGTCGGCCTTTTGTCAAAACTTCAGTCAAACTTCGAACAACTCTGGTTGAAACAAATCAAACTTAGTCAAAATTAGTCAAACAGTCAACTCTTGGTTATTCTTCAGATGAGTCTTTCTGAAGAACAACCTCTATCATTTATACCTTAGGATGTGTCATTCCTAGGTATCATCACTATCATCTAGCATTTCGAGGGATCCTTATGACATTCAAGGATTGATCCTCTTGGCATCGACATTATTTAGGATGTGTCCTTCCCGAACTTTGACATTCAAGCATTTTTCAAACATGACACCTTTGACATTCAACACTTCAACATTTTCAAACACGACATCCTTGACATTTGAAAAATTTGGCACTTGTTGGCATTTGACATTGTCAAACTTGACACCTTGAAATCAAAACACCTGGCATTCAAACACACTTGGCAAACACTTGGCACTTGTCTTTGGATTTTTCATCATGTTACTAGTTTCTCAGCGATGTCCTGACAACAGGATTTAGAGAAGCAATGATGTATCATGATGATTGTCTTGTCTTGTCTTTTTGGAAGTCATGTTGCTAGTTCCTCGAGGATGTCCTGACAATAGGATTTAGAGGAGCAACAATGTTTCATGACTTGTCTGTCCTATCTTTTTGTGCTTATGGTTGGTTATGATGAAAGGACTAGGGCAATTGTGCTCCTACTATGAGTCATGATCATTGTTGTTTGTGACTACTTGTCTCATGTGATTGTATGACCTTGCACACCTTGATCTATGTCATATCATGGTGTTTGTTGGTCATTACAATAATCTACCCAATGATGATTAAGAGCAATAATTATTAAAGATCTATAGTAATATGTTGAAAGATTTGGTCTCCACACTAACATATGTCTTCTTCTATCTTTTCATCCCATCACATCTATCTCACAATGATATCCTGTGACATACAAAAATATAAGTGCATACATGATCATATAGGCATTGCATTAGGAACATACGCGCATCATCTATATCATCAAAAACCATATATGTTGCATCACATATTGCATCATAGTCATGCATTTACATAATCATAAACATGGCATCCATTCAAATAAATACATTATTCATATCATCATTATGCATGGCATAGCATCATCATGACATATAAATAAACATAACATCACATCATAAATGCATAAATGACATGACATATAAATAACATCATTATCATAGGAATCATATATACATAATCCACATAGGCATCAAACGACAATCATAATTGCATCATCATAATAGTCATCACATAAACATACATCATAATGCATAAATCACATCACATTACATAACACATATAGGCCACATCAAAACTGCATCATATATATATCACCTCAAAAAAATAATGTCATAGGATAGAGTCACGAGATATCCCAAAAAATAATAGCTCACAGGCTCGATAGTCAAAAATAAATGTCTAACATAAGTGTCTGAACTATCCTAATGCAAGATAACAATAAACATGGCTATGTTGAGCTCTTCACATCCCCTTGAGCAGAGGATCTAGGGGATCAATGCTCTGTTAATGAAATGGATGCCATCATAGTCACTATAACCTGTGCTTGGGAAGTGGAAGGATTTGTCACTGTGGCCTGTACCTATGAAACTGATAGAACTACCACTGATGGCATCGTCTCTATGGTAACATGAGGTTGCCAAGACACTACAACTGATGGATCTATCACTGGAGGTTGGTTGTGTGAGGACCTGTGCTCTGACCCTGACGATCTATGGCTATGGCCTTATCTGTGACTCAAGGTATGTTTGTGGGAATGGCTAGACCTATGCCCTAATGAATGTCCTAAGGAAGTAGACCCCCTACACTATTGCCACTCCATGACCTACTATCACTTCATGTCCTCATCTATGATCGTGTCAAAGTAGGGTCTCACCTCTCAGGTGGAACCACCTTCTCATATAACATTTATCATCCCATACAAGTGCTAACCCTAGCAAACTCTTGTGCCATGTTTGCTAATGCTCTTGTGCATAACTATGCAAACTCCATGCACCACTGAGCTGACTCTTGCCAGTGGATCACTGCCTGATCTTGCTCCACCCTAACCATCTCTAGCTATACCTGTAGGGCCCTGACCTATGCTATGCTCTCATCCAACCTCCTCTGCAGGTCTTCCACCCACTGATTTGTAGTCGCGTCATATGGCAGTGGTGATCCTGAAGGTATCTCCACCTCCCCCTCTACCATCCTTCACCTCAGTAGTCACTTTGCCTCATCTATGGCATCATCATCATCTTCGACATCATCCTCCTCCCCCATGTCCTCCTCTCCTTTGACTCCCTCATCCCTCAACATCTCAACCTCCATCTCCATTTCCTGTTTGACCTCCTCCTCCACCACATGCTCCTCATGTCTCTCCTCCTCTTTCGCATGCTCCTCCTGCCTTGGATCCTCTTCTCTCTCCTCCTCCTCAATTGCCTCAGGGATTGGTACCAAGGGCACTCAATCTACATGTTGTCTCACCCTCCTGGCCTGCCTCCCACCAAATCCTCCTCTCTGCCGCCTCCTGCCATCTCCCCCATCATCTCTGTCATCTCCATCTCTCCCTCCACCCCTGCCTCCATCTCTCCCTTGACCTCTGCCTCTCCCCTATCTTCGTCTCTACCTCCCTAACCACCTCACAACACACGTGGTATGATTGATCTCCTATCAACAAGTGTCGATCCATCTGGATCTATCAACGACATTGGGTGATGGGTCTACCACCATAAATCATAATTGACTGTGGTCCCTAGATCTACAATCCCTCTGCTCCATCCCCACTACTGTGCCACGAACCCATCAATCTACTACTTTGCAAATGACATGGATATTGGTGGACCCTAGGCTAACTCTCTGGATGACTTGACATACTCGGTTGTACCCATCAGACCACCCTTTTTCTCCCCAAATTATCGTAATACCCTTTGAGGCAAGTACATCTCGATAATTATCTGGCTCTACATAGTCTTGCTAATCAAATATCAGAACTTCATGCAAAAACTGAGATGGTCGGCCTCATCCTCCCATTGCTTGCAGTCCTTGTAAGGCCTCTAAATGAAATAAATCATAGTATCAATCTTGTGTCTCCAATAGCCTATCTCACCAACACTAATCTATTGCAAAGTGCCCGCATAATAGTAGACATATGGCATGCCATCCGCCAGTTGTGGTCTCTGGATAGGTGGATGGAAAATAGCAACGTACTCCCACTCCCAGATCATTATAAGCATTGTCCCATAGCCAATGTTTTGTGCTCTCCCATAGGCCACCTCATGGAGTTGATGATATAACATCCCCAATAGGCAAGGTCCCTAGGCATATACGGTCATGTCCCGTCTCATCCTGACAAGTACATCCCCCTAGTCAATAGGAAATTTGTGTCCTCGATGGTCAAGAATCAATACACCTTTGATCAATTTTGCTGATAGGGCATCAAATCACCCATGATGCTTCGCCATGAACTTCCAGCAGATCTCATAGCCCTCAATCCCCAGCCCTGTGCCTTGATCATGATAGTAGGCTATGAAAGTATGATAACCATGGTTGTAGGTCATATACTATTTGCTCTCCTTAGATCGGCAGGAAAATGATCCGATAAACGTCCTCAAGAGTGACAGTAGCCTCCCCCATCGGCAAGTGGAAGGAGCAGGTCTCAAAATGCCACCACTCTCAAAGTGCAATTAGAAGCCCCCTATTTTCTCAGATAATGGGCATATAAGCAACATAGTAAAGTCCCAGCTGCATCAGTCATCGTCACTCTCTCTCCCACAACTAATCTCAAAATCTATATGTGGATGGCCTGCTCTCATGCATATAAATGGGTGCTAACTGTCTCTACACATGTTAGAACACACATTAGCACCTTATTGAAATACATCATTATCATTTATCTAACTCAAAAAGCATTTGAAATATGAAATTAAACAAAGTCAACCTTGGTCAAGGTCAAAGTCAAATGTGTCGTGTTGACTTCATTTGCGTCACAATAAGGTGTTTGTGTCACTCCACAACAATTGTGTCTTGATCTAGTGATTGTGTCACTCTCGCTTGTGCTTGTGTCACAAAAAAACAATTACATCATGATTTTTGGCATGTGTCACTCAATTCAAATGTGTCGCTTGAGTCCGCGAATGTGTCACAATATTTTGAATGTGGCATCACATCCTTCAATTGTGGAATGTCTTAGAAAATGCATCATAGTTTTTCACAAATGCATCATACTTCATTGTCCTAACCTAATGACCTTTCACATTTGTGTCATGATGCAACAAATGCATCAAACATGGGCACAAATATGGCTTATGCATACGCATATGCATCACAACACATTTGTTGTTTGACCTAAAACCCTAAAAATGACACATAAAATGATAAAATGACCAAGTAAGATAGGGGTACGTACCATTGGCTCTGAGCCCTCTGGTCACCTGTAGGTCCACATGGTCTCCCCATGGTGCTCGGTCACTAGAATCACCATCTTCGTCAAAGTCCTCACTTTGAGCTCTCAAATTTACTAAGGTGAAAAGTGAAAATGAATTGACTTTTACCCCATTTTTAACCTATTTATAGGGTCAAAATGGCATTTGTCAAACCTTTTATTATTGAAGGCTCTTTGATCAATTTTGACCACCCTTTTTGGCTATTTTAAACTCCTCGAAATATGAAATCATTTGTGTTATCACTTTTCTAGTCATCAAATTCACTTGTTAGGACACTTTCCAGATTTTTCTATCCTTGGGCCAAAATTTGAAATTTTTCCTTAGAGGGAATAGATATTTTGTACCTTCGTTGGGGCATGACTGTGATTTATTTTCTTTATCACAATGTGACAGGCTGCATTATAACAAAGAGGGGCAAAATGTAGACACATAAAAATGACTTAGGCTTGCAAGCTCTATTTTTCACCTTCTTCTTCCTAGCATAATTAAGACATTTTAATTATGTCCTTGGTCCACCTTTATCTATTAATTAAATAATTCATAATTATTTAATTAATTCATTCCTTTTTATTTTCATGATTATTAAATAAATAAATTTTATTTATTTAATACGTCACTAATTGTCTAATATCTTCCCATAATTAAATAAATAATGTAATTTATTTAATTATACTTTTATTCATTATGTCTACCTATAATTATTTACTGTCATGTGGTCCCACCTTTTGAATTAAATTAATTTTTAAATTCAAAATAGTCTATTTGCTCAAAAATCAAATAATTTCCATTTATTATTTGATTTTCCAACCACCTCTTTTTCTATGCCAATCTTATCTCTTGTCACATGCTTTGTCAACCCTTGATTTGATTTTCTAAAAATCAATCATTTCCATTCATTTTGAATTTGACCTAACGTTTCCTTAATGCTAATTGTGGGTTGTCAATTTGAATCTTGTCCATTGATTCTAGGGCATTTGTCAACTTTTAATCTTGGCCATTCACTCAAAATTGCATTTTCTACAAAATGGCAATTTTGGTCTCATTTTGTCATCTCATGTCATCTTGCAACCTCATGCTATCTAGATCTCATGTATTCTTGTCTTAGGCACTCTTGTCATTTTCTTGCAATCTTGTCATCTTAGCTTTTGTCACAGGCATATTTGCATTTCATTTGGCATAATTTAGACATAGTTTAGATGCTTACTAGTTGCATAATAGCTTAGTATTGTATGTTGTCATTTCAAATCCTTCAACATTTTCTTAGGGCTTGTCATTGTCATTAGATTACACATCAAATCTAAGGGCAACATCATATTTGTAGCAAGTTGAGAAGGTATAATGGAGGTTAGCCATGGAGAATGAAGACATTTGGTGAGATTGTTTCATTTGTTTTCATGTTTTTCCTTTGCACTTCATTATCACTTTGGGTTTTTATGTTAATGCTTTAATCTGTTAACCCTAGGAAAATTCCCATAGTTACAATAGTAAATCCAACATGGGATCCTAGGACATATTTGAGTGACAATTGGAGAATAGTGGTGTTCTATAACCTAGGCCATAAAGCAACTCCACCACACTTTTTCCAACATTGTTTAGAGCTTATTTGTAGGAAACCTTTATTTTGTCTTTTGAAAGGTTGGTAGGTGTTTTGGTTTGAAGATTTAGAATTTTTAGGACACGTAGAGGTGGTTTTTGGTTCACAACTACCTACGAAATTTTGATAATCTTGAAGAGTAGTGCATAAGTGCATGAAGGTAATTTCATCATTGTAATTTTTTCTTGTATCTTACTTTGTAAATTTTATATGAATATCTTTTGAAGGTGAGAATAGGGAATCTTCACACTAATTTGGGAATAAAGTGATTGGTAGCATAAAATAAAGTTAGTGACTTTTTCACCCTCATTTTGCTTACATCTCATCAAATTAGCTAATGTCATTTTAGAAATCATATGCACTTGGAAATGGTTAGTAAAGGTTTCAACAAGTTCATTAAATGAATGAATTGAGTTTTTCAGTAATGTAGAAAACGAGTCCAAGGGAACGTATTTCAAGGATCAAGAAAAAAGCTTAGCCAAAAGTTGGTCCTCAAGGATAAAGTCACTACATAAAGCAATAAAGGCATTAACATGATTAGTAGGATCTCTCTTTCCTCCATATTTCTCAAATATAGGGATCTCTATACCTTGTGGCACTAGAGTTATTAATATCTCCAATGAAAGTGGGTTGCATTTGACATAGTATAAAGGTGGACTATTTTGATTTTGATTTATGGTGGAAACTTGACATTGAATGGATGAAACACTTTGCAAAAGGTGGTTAATGATAGGTTCATCATTTGTGGTTTGAGATGGAGGTGAATATGGTGATTGTGTGTATGTGCCAGAAGGAAAATTGAATGGATAGCTTACGAGAGGAGATATAAGGTTAGATGGCACATAGTATAAGGAGCACTAGTGGAAATGTTCGAGGTAGGAAGGACATTGCTAGTTGGTTGCATTTTTGTTGTCACTTGTGGATTGGTATAGGTGGGAATGGAGGTTATGGTTGAAGGGGGAGGAATTTGAATTCCTCCTTGGATTTGCACATTGTTTGAAGTTTGAGCACCATTGGTGGTAGAAGGAAGATTTTTTCTAAAGATTTGAGCTATATTACACACAAATTCCAGTACTTCATCACTTTCCATCATGTAGTGAATACTATCTATGGTAGGTATAACAGTGTTGGAAATGTTTTCAGTACTCACACTATCTTGTAAATGGGCTAGGTCTTCATGCATTTTCATTATGTTTTCTTGAGGGATATGATCAACCATTGTTTTAACACTTGGCATAGCACTTGTAGGTAAGGTAGGCATAGTAGAAAAGGTATCAAAGGTATAGTTCATACCTAGTGAACTAGTACCAACACTAGAAGTAAGAGAGCTAGATAACCCAAGATCCATAACAAAGTGCTTATATCGTAAGATGCCATGAGTATAACACTTCGTTTAACCACACTATTAGTAGTAGGACACCAATTAGTATAGCTCATGCAAGGTATAAACCAAAGAAAGTGCAATGAATGCATTATCCTATGCTTACAATTACACTTGAAATGAAAGAAATTGGAATAATAGTAATTCTGCCAATTGTAATAGAAAATGAAAGAAGCAAACAAAAGCACATAAAAGTAGATTTAAACTCTAAAAATTGAAACTTTAGAGTCCACAATGACTAAGACGCTAGCAAGGGTGTCTTTGTCCTGCTGATGAAATTTTGAAGTTCCAGAAACTAGAACAGAAAGCAAACAATATAGACAGGGGTCCAATCCAAAAACCCACAGAGGGACTAAGACGCCCTTATTGCCAACTTAGTCTTGATTTTAATTTCTACAACTTCCAAATCTGATTTGTAGGCGAATTTTCGTGAAGATGACAACTTTGCAATGCAACTTTGCAACTTTGCACTTCAAATGATCTTCAACCTAAATTTTGCAAACACAAACACACAAGAGAGGGAAAACTTGTTGATTGTTAGTAAATGGGGGTTTGCCTTGGTCAAACCCCTTATTAGTAATTAAACCTTGGAGTGAAATGAAATAATGGAGGGAAATGATGAATGAACAAAGTTCTATGTTGCAACTCACCAAACCCTTGTTATGAAATTTGCAAACTTGTGTGAAGTGGCTAGATGGAATGTAGATCTTAAATCAAAGGAATGCTTGGTAGATCTTGACTTGAATTGCTTGCTTGAATCAAAACCCTACATCACAAATGTTAGCTCAAAAACACACATGATACAAGAATATCTTTGACATGATGCTTGAATCTTGATGACAGCTCCAAATTCTTGATGAACTGCTCTTGAATGTTCTTGTGAACTCAATTATGCTATGAGGATGAGTACTTGAATTCTTGGATTAAAAAATGAGAGAAAGAACCTTGTATTTATACTTATCAATGCTTAATATCCTGAAATTACACCACAACAAGCTAACATATGAATTCATTAATTAAAGGAGCCTAAATCCCACCAAGATTTGAAATTAAATCCCAAAAATAACTTGAGGGGGACTAAGATGCCACCCGAGGCTTAAAAATCAAGGCACAGACTCCAAAAAGGGGCCACTTTAAGGTCCTTTTAAAAAGAGGGTCCCAAGACCTTTGGAGGACAAAGATGCCCTAGGTGGAATCTTAGTCTCAGTCCAAAAATCAAGAACACACAGCCAAAATAATTAAATTATTATTTTCCCTTTGATGTTTGTCAGGATTAGCCATGAAAAGATACAATTTATTAGGCTTGTGGATGCAACATAGGACCAATTAAGACATAAATAATGATAAATAAAGCAAGTTAGGCCCAAAAAAGTGTGAAAATGCAAGGGTATGCACTTCCCTACAAAGTTTCACCTTTCCAATTAGGATTCTGAAACTTTTGACACATTTATGGGGGTCATTCCAGTTGATATAATTCACAAAATTAGTATCAATTCCTACACAAACCTTGGTGGAAGTATTGGAAGTGGTGTCCAAAAAATAATTTCAAGAATTACAAACCAAAACAAGGATATTATTGGATCTCTCCTCATTTTCCCATGGTTCCCATTTTGAATCAATGGTGGCATTTGCAATCACCAATCTTTGTTTGGAAACATAGATTCCACACCATCTGGTTAGCAATTTTGGAACCAAAATTGGTCATCTTATCCTAGTGTATTTTTTCCAAGACTTCTCATTGGCTCCAATTCATCCAATTTGGGATTCCTCAACCCTTGTTAACAAGAATCTCTCAAACATATTTTCTAGTTTTGTTCTAAAGCTCATAATGTTTGGACCTAGATTCGTGAATTTTTCAAGCCTTTTAGACCATAACCGTTTTCATGGCATATGGTTCTTTTAGGGGATTGACCTCACATCTCTCATAAATTCAACCAAATTTGGCATGCTTTCAAGGTGGAGATTCTATTCAAAATATATAAAGATCTAGAAATTTGGCTATTTTTACCAATTGTTCTATTGATCATCATGTTTCACTTTATGCTAATGCAATAATTTGTTCATGTTTTATTACAAATTTAGATGCAAGCTAAAAAATTTATACTTGAGGTGGCCCATTTATAGGTGCTCCTTGACCATTGGTGCAATGAACTTTGTGCAATTGCTAGAGTTCTTTCATCTTCTTCTTTCTCTAGGGGTTGCTCGCCTTCTTGTAGGTGACATCATGGACGTAGCCTCTTTGCTTGTGGTAATTGGGAGACTCACTCCTAGACTTCTCCCTCGGTTGTTGCAAAGGGATCGTGGTTAGTGGCGTTGGTAGTGGCCTACTCTTTGGTGCTCCACCTCTTTGCCACCTACAAGAGGAAATTTTGGGTGGCCTACTAGAGGAGCTTCTAGTTGGTTTGATTCCAATAAGTTTTCTAAATTGATTCTTGAAATTTCACTTATTTGTGCTACTAAAGAAAAATATAAAGATAAAGATAATGATGGATGGACCCTCTTGTGGACACTCCAAACCTTGTTGATGTATGGGGTAAATCGGATGATCAAAATCCTCCCCATCCCCTTATGTTATTACTCTCCTTTCCTAATTAATTTGTTTATGTTTTTATGTTCTTATGTTTCAACTTGTAGCCCTACACAAGCTTTAGGGGTTTGACTCTTTCTACCCACTTTTTTTGTAAATATATGTGACTATTTTTTAAAGAATAATATAGATGTTTTATTTATAAAAAATATATCTAAACCTATATTTGTAAGTGTTAATATCAATACTAATATATATATCTACTTTATGTGTGGCCTGTAGTTGTGCGGGGTCCAATTATTGTTATAGCACTTGTGCTTATAATATTCAATATTTCCACATATTTATATTATATATTATAAATAATTAGTCCACATGTTGTAATAACCCATCCTGAATTATTACTTAATTAATATTATTGTAAATGACACATGAATATATTCCAAATTCAAAAGACATAACTAGTGGCTAAAGTCAATAATACCTACACATGTCCATTTAAAATGAGTCAATGATTCATATATTCACTTCAAAAGTCAAATTAGAATCATAGGTTTGACTTGGATCCTGAGGCCATAAAGTCATTACATTGTACACTTTACATCAAATACATGAATGTATTACATCAAATTACATCTTAGACTAAAATAGTCTTATGAACAACTAAGGTTCTTCTTTGATGCTCGGCTCCACTGGTGGACGAGAACATGGTTGAAGCACTTTATTGCCCAACCATGAAGCTTACACTTCCCAAAATTCTTCTAACTTGAAGAATGCCAGACGATGCATGGAAATTTTAGCAAGAGAACAATCTGCAAGATGGAATCTAGTGTGTACCCATACATCAACATGCAATTTATATCTATAAGTTAGAAAAGAAAATGCAATATCTATGCTAGGAATGACAGAGAGTGATATCATAGAGTTCATACATACAAAATGAACTATATTGCTTGGCCAAGCATAATAAATGTATTGCAGCAACAACAAATAATAGGTTCTGGTAAAGCAAACCTATACTCTCTGAACTCCATTTCGACACTTTTCTTAGAAGGTAACTTTCTACAATACAACATCTCATACCAACTATCTACCCTCTAGAGCATCTACCCTGAGGTGCTCTAGTCTACTAAGGTATCCCTGTTCCATTTTAATATTAGAATATTCTTCTCACATATGTCTTCAAAAAAAGAAGAATCAAATTGCTATTTACTCTCTAAACATAAATCAGATTTGTGATTCAAATAGAGTAATTCATCATTTAGTCATATCATTCTCATGACTCACATTCACTTTTCATCATAAGCATTTTCCATTTAAAAAAAAAACTAAAATCAAAAGAGGACCTATGTCACAAGTATGTGTATGTACAATAGACAAAGACTAGATGTGCATACACATATATGTGCCTACTTAAGTTCTAGAACTATGCATACATTATGAAATGAAACATTAAATCAGATTGCAATCATTAAATAATATTCCACTTGACATTTCTATTAGAACAAGTCTATATTAATAGTTTCATGCATACTATTGTTTCTTTTGCATTCTCATAAAGCTATGATACTCTAACATTATTGTTTACATATGAACATTCATTGTTCTAACAAAACTAGTATTGTTTCCTACTAAATAGTTATCAATCAAGCTATATCTTAAAGTGCATTCACTGTTTGCAACTATTCAATGTTGTTCCAACTAAATAGTTTAATAAACAAGACTATTTTCAGCTACAAAGATAACTTTACAACAATTCAGTGTCGTTTGCAATAAAACATTTACTGTTTACTTCAATACATTACTGTTTTAGACTAAACAGTTACATTTAATGACAAAAAATATCATTTTCCAATAGAGTATTCATTGACAACTATTTTCTACTACTGTCTCAGGCTAATATTTTAGATTTATGTCAAGTTTATGTCATTTTCAACAAAACATTATCTGTTTGCAATAATAATAATACAATGCCATTAAAATTTCACTATCAAATTGGGCTAACCCAACTTCATCATGAAGAACATAATGCCCATTATTCATCATTTCGAAAACATAATTGATGCTGGAAATTCATTGGCAACAAGTAATGAAGAAACTGTATCATATGAAAAGTCTAAGTAAACATATAATACAAATACTCACTTGACATTGGGTTTCTTAACAAAACTCTTGCTCCCATGGTTATAAGACAAATGTTCTCTGGTCACTCTAGAAGCGGCTACCCCTTATATTCATGAAAAAATTCTTCCCTAATAAACAATATCATATTTGGAAATGCCATATAGGTTTACTAGTTTATACACCACACATATTTGAATAAACAACATGCAAAATTATGTCTTTAATATACTCAAGAATTAGCCCATCAATCCATTGATCTAATTAGACAAGGGCATGATGAGTCTACATTTAAAAAAAATCCATTGTTCCTATCGAACAAGGTCAGCTTCATAAAGAAAATGACGGTATACATACAAATGTAAGGTTCTTACAATCACTTGTTTTTCCCCTTCCATTATCAACCCATCCGATAATGAGTATCACTATCTACAAAAGAAGGTACAGGGTATCATTTTCCCTCCCATAGGATCGGTAGCCGATCCTCCTCAAGGATTATTCTATGCTAACTTATACAGTCATTCGAAATGAAAATTATGATAGCCATTACATGGCTAGCACCATCATGCGATATCAAATGATAGCCAATTTGTTAAGGCTCAAAGCCTCAGCCTTGGTCTAATGTTAGATGATAACCACTCTAAAAAGAATGGAATTACATGCAGGGCAGGTCTGTTGCCCATGCGACCACTCAAGGAGGTCAACCAAACACTAACATTCAGATCAAAGCCATTCCTAACATAGACATAGATCTTCACACTTTATTGTGCTATCGAAATAATTGACATAATAAAGATATACTTCTAGCAAGGATCAGTGGTGATAATAAAATCAAAATTATGCTATGAGGAATTGATTTACCTTCAATTTTGAAAGCCTTTGTGAATTTCTCCCTAGATTTTTCCTTCCACAAGCACTTTTCTCTACTTTTTTCCCTCCAAGCTCATCAAATTCCTTCATTGTTTCTTTTCCTCTTGTTTTCCTCTATTCAAAAATGGAAACAATCTTGCATATATTGGCGTTGCCATTATGGCGTTATTTTCTTGCCATCGACCACTCTCTTATTTTGAATATCGCCATTATGCTTAGGACATGCCACTACATCCTTCATGGATTTCCTTTACGATTTCATTTCAATTTTCAGATAGTCCGATTTAGAATATATCAATTATCGAATTTGAATTTGATAAGATTATAAATATGTGTGTAGGTATATATGTGTATATATATATGTAATATATATATATATATATACATATATCTATATGTATTTATATGATTTCATTCATATTTACCATGTTCGTTCTTCATTTCAAATACACACACACACACACATATATATATATATATATATACTTATTCACATTTATTTACATACATGTATAAATTGTCTGTTTGAAGGAGTTTATTTGTTTCATGTGCAATCATCAAATTAGATAAGAACTTTTATTTCACTTTGAACATCCATTTGTATGATTTTACATAATGAAACTCTTATCCTTTAATCATTCCTTGAAATACGTACTTTTGTTTTCTTCAAAACATAAGGTTTAGGTAGAAAAATTTAATCTACAAGCCATTCATTTTCAATCACTAAAACAATTCAAGTCATGAAATTAGGTTCTTCTACATATGCAAAAATAGTCTAAATGCAAGTCAATATGGCATTTGTGGTGTGTGCACCTAGATTCCAACTGGCTTATTGTTTGATTAGTCTAAACAATGCTACTTCAATCATGCTCTCGTCCTTCAACCTGTCACCCTGCAACTGCACACTTGCACTTGCAAAATTTATTAGTAACATTTAGTTCTTAATAACATATAAAGTAATTTTCAAAAGATTGCAAAGTCAACATTAGTCAACTTCTTTTCATCTATTTTCTAAATTTTTTAGAATTTCTATTTAATATATATTGAATTTCTTCAATAATTCAATTTTTCGTATTATAATAAATATGCAATAAAATTGGGTTATGACACATGCAAATCAAAAAATAATCAAATGTTGGTCAAGATGGACCCATACTTGAACACATGGAAACCCACTAATGTTATATTAAAAAAACATAAATACATTCATTAAGAAGTGAAATAAATAATTTTTTGTTTCAAATTAAATATAAAAAATATCCACTATAAGTGTGTCATTTATAAAATATGATGCTCATTTAAACAAGTATTCTTGTCGTAGTGAAAACAATAGTATTCTTATGTGTACAACTATTGGGGTAGCAATGTATATGCATTGAAGTATTTCGTATTAATAGTTTGTCCTATCATAAATATAAAAAGTGAGCACAATAAATATCTTGTATTTTCACATGAAATGTGAAGGATTAAAAAAAAAAATAGTTTTCAACTATTGGTCTATTTGTGTTGGATATAAGTTGTATTTAAATTAATAATGTGTTATTGTTTATAACAACTAGTTTTTTGTGTTCAACTATTGGTCCATTTGTGTTGGATATAAAAGTTAGAGATAACAAAAATTTATGATTATCAATATGTATTTGGTCCATTTAGATTTCATATAAGTTATATTTTAAATAAAATATGATATTCTACTAACAATAGATGATATTTTTTATTCAACTGCTAGGGATGCCATGATTAAGTTTCTGTCAAACCTTTAAAAAGTTAATTTTTGGACACTTCTCATTAGACGTGCCAATGTGGCAAGTTACATGATGAGTCACACCTCCAAACCTTAGTTGTAGATATATAAGAGGTCAATTCACATTTCTAAAAAAACTGAAGGTCTTACGATATTCCATGCAACCACTACATGCTCACAAAGTTTGCCTGCACAACTAATGGCCCCTCTCCCCTCTATAAGCATTATGCCATTCATTGAAAAAAAAAAGAAAAAAGAAAAGAAAAAGAAAAACATCTTGAAATGGTGATTCACAATCATTAATTCTATTGGTTATATGCACTAAGAATTAAGATATAATATTTTTTGGTTGATTCTCCCTTCAATGTAGATTATTTTTTATTGGGATAAGAAAGAATAAAATCTATTGATTAATTCTATTGGTTATAGGCACTAAGAATGTAAGAATCTTTTTTGGTTGATTCTCCCTCCAATATTGATTATTTTTTTATTGGGAAAAAAAATAAAAATCTATTGATTAATTCTATTGGTTACAGGCATTAAGAATGTAAGATATAATTTTTTTTGGTTGCTTCTCCTTTCAATGTTGATTATTTTTTTTATAGGGATAAGAAAGAATAAAATTTATTGATTAATTCTATTGGCTATAGGCACTAAGAATGTAAGATATAATCTTTTTTGGTTGCTTCTCCCTCCAATATTGATTATTTTTTAATTGGGATAATAAAGAACAAAATCTATTGATTAATTCTATTGGTTAGAGGCACTAAGAATGTAAGATATAATCTTTTTGGTTGCTTCTCCCTCCAATATTGACTATATTTTTATTGGGATAAGAAATAATAAAATCTATTGATTAATTCTATTGGTTATAGGCACTAAGAATGTAAGATATAATCTTTTTTGGTTGATTCTCCCCTCTAATATTGATTATCTTTTTATTGGGATAAGAAAGAATAAAATCTATTGATTAATTATATTGGTTAAAGGCACTAAGAATGCAAGATAGATTTTTTTTTGGTTGCTTCTTCCTCCAATGCTGATTATTTTTTTTATAAGGATAAGAAAGAACAAAATCTATTGATTAATTCTATTGGTTAGAGGCACTAAGAATGTAAGATAGAATCTTTTTTGGTTGCTTCTCCCTCCAATATTTGACTATATTTTTATTAGAATAAGAAAGAATAAAATCTATTGACCAATTCTATTGGTTCTAGGCGCTAAGAGTATAAGATAGAATCTTTTTTAATTCTCCCTCCAATATTAATTATTTTTTTATTGAGATAAAATCTATTGATTGATTAGATTACACACTAAATTTCCCTACCAAATGTTATAATTATATATTTAAAATTCTTGGGAAGACGTGGGAAACCCGCAAGGCACAGTTACGGGACACAACAAATATTCCTTACCATTATAAATACATCTTTAAAATTCTTGGAAAGATAAAAAAGACATTGGAAAACCCGCAGTCGACAAATCTTGAACGAAGTGGACACAGGGCTGCAAAATAATTGAGCAGTAGCATCGTAATAATGACGAAGATGGGCAGTTGGTAGGGTTTTGATCATATCACAGTGCCATCTGCGACCTTTTCCACGAATTCAATTTGACGGTGTAGTGCCCTGCAGATTTTCTTTCTTGTTTAGGCCGAGTAAACAATTAAACAACGAGACGGAAAGTTTTTACCTTCCATTCTCTGGCGATGGCCTCTCTGTTTCTATTCGAGAAAACTCCGTCTCTCTACGTCCAGCTATTAGAAAAAGCTGTTATGATATCAGGCATAGTGATGGGATTCATGGAACTGAAGGGCATTCATCTCAAGTATTCGAAATTTAATCAAGGGTCTTTCTCAAGGGCTCAGTTATCCAGCAGAACAGGAATGCTTATTTTCTATCTACCATCCTTTCTGATAGCCGTGTTTTTTCTTTTTTGCAAATTGTACTGGGTAAATGCCAGTATTTTGCTTGAAAATTTGGGTTTACTGCAGATCTCGATTAGTCTGCAGCTACATCAGGATGCAGGGCTTAGATTTATCATCTTAGCAGTTGCAGTCGCTCTGCATTTTCTCAAGAGGGTATTGGAGGTATGCGTATATTGCACGTCGTTTTTAGTTTATTTTATTTGCATTCTTTTCCTGGTAAGAAATTTATGGGTTTTGTTAATTTTACAGTTAAGGTCTTGCATATTAGGAATGGATTTAGGGAAGGTATATTTAATATCCTAGATAAAATGGTATTTAAAAAAAAAAGTTTTACTCTAATTAAAGATGGATTGATCTTAAAGGAGGTCAGTAATTTAATAATTTAGTGGTAGAGCATTTTAGTAGCAAATTAATGGTTTTGGGTTAAGATCTTAGCACTTACAATGTGTCTCAAGGGAGGGTTTTGAAAATTTAATCTCATGGAACTATAAATGGAGTGGTCAATGGGCCGGTGTGGTAGAACATTCCAGTAGCAAATGAATGGTTTTGGGTTAACCTCCTAACACTTGCAATGTGTCTCAAGGTGGGGTGTTGAAAAATTAGCCTCATGGAACCATCGATGGAGTAGTCATCAAACGGACTGGTGGTTCATACACCAAGACATCCTAATAGCAAATGGGTGGGCCTAGCTTCAACACCTAGCTGATCCACATCCAACTATCAGCCTCATTTATGATTAATCCATCTTTGAGTCAAGTGAGGCTCAATTTCCAACACCCCCTTCAAACAAATGGTTGAGACTCCTAATATAACTTGACTTAAGTCAAACCTAAAAGAATCCTTATGCTATTAGACAGCTATAACTATTGGAATTACTTACTGACCCACTTGATAACCGATCCGTCTATAAATTTTAGGCTGTGATATACAAATTTTGTAACCAATACAAAATCCTACATTGAAGAGACGTTTTGGGTACATAGATTTCTATAATAGTATTCGACAATGGTTTAAACTTTACCTATTTAGGATAGAATACTTAGCACAGGTTTTATTTGTTTTTTCTTTCGAAGCAGTAGATGAGGACAGCCTTGAATTGGGCACGGTACTTATCCTGTTTAGTTTGTGATATCTAGCGGACATTTATTTGGAAGCAATAATTTCTCTGTTTAGAGGGTTGATTCCTTGATTCCTTTAAACTGTCTGCATGGCTATTTGAATCATGTTCCTCGGGGTGCTATAAATTAAGCATTTGAGAACTCCTTTGTATTAGTCTGTCCAGGAACTAGGTTAGCAACTTTGAATTAGCTACTCTGGCGGTTAATATTAATTCTGTGTTCTTATGTAACCATATAATTATTATATTTTATATCTTAAAATAGATCTACCAAGTTTAAGTATATTGGCAACCTTCTAACTCATTGGCTTGGATTAGTTTCTGTCTTCACATTGCTTTTTGTATCTTTAGGTTCTAGAGCTACAGTATTTAGTTGTAACTTGTAGCCGCTTTGAATTAGCCCACATCCAAGGCAAATCCTTTTGATGGGTGAGTAGAGGTGTAAGTATTGGGCCTTCATTGTTCACAGGGCTTGGACCATCTCTAGAGCAACTTGGAGTACTCCCCGTGTCATGAGATCTCTCCCCTATGAGTGATGTGTATCCTCCTACTAGATACTGTGAACAGAGTGGCAGTATGGTGAGTTAAGCTCTGAACCTCATCAGCTCAAAATGGTAGAAAATCTCCCTGGAATAGCTCCCCTGGCGTTGATATGAAAGGCTGCTTTGTTATTACTCTAGAGCATATGGTCTCTTATCTACTGTTCAATTTTTAGAGGAACTACAACCTTGAATTAGCAACACTGGTTCAATTTCCTTGGGTTGGTTCCTCTGAGTTTGGTATTAATTAGAGATAGAATTTTAGATATTGTGTTTTAGTAGCAGGCTAGAAACCATTGAGTGTATTGCTCAGTTTCATTGTCTGATTTTGGTTACTGGAGAGTATTAATATAATTTCTTTCTGGTTTCTGTCCAGGTCCTGTTTATTCATCAATACTCTGGAGGAATTACTGTGAGCACCACTATCAGTGTATCCTTTCTCTACAGTTTTAGTGCTGCCAATCTTCTTTACGCAATGCAAATATCTGAGGGCTTACCATCACCATCCGTGAATTTGATGCCGCTAGGATTGGTCTTGTTTGTGGTGGGTATAAATGGAAACCTGTATCATCATTATTTGTTGAGTAGGCTTAGAAAGAAGGGCGAGAAGGGATACATGCTTCCTAAAGGAGGGTTGTTTGATTTTGTGGTATGTCCACATTACCTTTTCGAGATTACTGGCTTTTTAGGAATTGCCTTCATCTCCCAGACAGCTTTTGGTTTCTGTCTGTTTAGCTTTGTGTTTTTATATCTGTTGGGCCGGAGCTTATCGACCAGAGAGTGGTATGTGAAAAAATTTGAGGGCTTTCCTTCTCACCGAAAGGCTCTAGTGCCTTTCATCATCTGATGAGTGACGGATTTTCTTTCTTAACTGATTTCTATTGTTAAAGCTAAATAATTGAGATAAGAATAGAGAATTCCTTTTAAAGCTCAGAATGTTTTCCACCATGAACACTTAACTGTGCTTTGGTTATATGGTAGGCCTGTAAAATAACAGGCCTTACAAATTGTAAGGCATGAATATTGATTAGAGACTTGTGAATCTTATTTTCAAAATGGATAAAATACTGAAAGAAGTTTATGCGCCATTATCTCTCAGGCAGGGCCCTGCTTTATGTCCTTTGATGTTGGGAACCCACTTCATATGTCAGAATATTGTAGATTTAACAAGTGAATTATTTTTTTAAACAGTTTTTAATCATAGGTTGCAACAATTTGTTCTACATCAAATATGTATAATTCTCTACTACCATTCCACCAACGAACATACATAGTAGGACTCATTAATATTCAAATGTTTAAACTATAAATGTTACATGAAAATGTGTCTAGGAAACAGTATATTCATAATGAACATAATTTCATTACAAGTCAGTTAATGGAGATAACGCAAACACTATTAGATCAAACCATTTTCCCAAAACTTCTAAGAGCATATGAACTTTTGAGTAACATTAATTTCATAGGATAAGTATTTAGAATACGTACCAAAGATTAATATCGGCAACTAAACAAAATATACCTCGAATGTGATTGATCATTGGAGCTAGTACATTTCTTCTAATAAGTGTGCAGTTTGGGTGCTAGGGTGCAATATGACCTTGACCACGTAGATATTCAAGGTCTATCCTCCCCATCCAAGTGCACTTTTGGGTTTATTTTAGGGTGAGGTTTTTAAAGTGCCATTATTATTCCTATGGTGGACAAAACCTAGATAATATCCGGACTTTCATTATTATTCTCCACTTATCTATCTTGTATGCATATATTAATCAAACTATGCACAGGGAGTGGATGAGGTGTTCTTGCTTCCATTAGCTTCCTATTATCTAGTTCACTTAACATTTGAACCTTTAATGGAGATGTGAAAACAAAGAAAAGGAAAACTAGTGACATTGTGGGGCCATCCCTTTTTTGTTTCATTACTAGTTGTGATGATGAGCAAGCATCCCATAATACTTGTGATCGTAGTTGGAAAACTCAGACTCGACAAAAACTCGACTTGGCAAAAACTCAACTTGGCAAAAACACGACTTGGCAAAAACTTGACAACTTAAAAAATTGTTAAAACTACTTTAGAAACTTTTTTTTTTTTTTTTTGCAAAATTCATTGACGAGATGCATCTAATGAGTCCATAAATGAGTACAAAAGTGTTTCCTATTAAATTTGATTGATTTGAATTCAAATTAAGTACAAAATTGTATCCTCATGTAGAATATTGATTGTTGATAGCTTGATACAATAGATAGTTGGCAAAACGAAAATAGCAAATTGATAAACTAAAAGTAAATACAACATTTTACATCTTCCTCTTCCCTAATCTAATGAAAACTAGGGGAGAGGTAGAGGTCCTAGTCCTAAAAGTTTGTTGTGGTTCCTCGATTAGCATGGAAGGTAGTGGCTCAACCTCCATCCTAATGGTAGATGACAATGACTCCTCGACCTCATCAATGTCATCGAACCCCACATCTCTAACTACACCCAATCCCACATCCTCCAATGCTCATCTCTCAAAATCCAAAATCTCATCCTTGGTAAACAATGGAGGTTGCTCATCCCGTCCTGTCCAATCACTATAAGGATATATCTCATCCAAATCAATGGGATCCTTTGCTTTGTCTTCTACCCTTCTTGTGCGCAGCCAAATGTTGTATTGCACAAAGACAAGGTCATTGAGGAGTTTTGGGATAATTTGTTCCTCTTCTTCATGTGGATGACCTCAAACAAGCTCCAATTGCGTTCAGTTGAATGCAATACAAGGTTGGCATAGAATTTGGTGGGCAAGTCTTTGGAGAGTATTTTCACCCCAATTTGTCCACCAAGACTACAAAATAAAATATTCAAGAGTTAGAAAGCAAAGTAAAAAATATTTTATCAAATTATCAACAGTCTAATCAAAATTTGTAACTTGTAAGATGCATGCCAAATAAAGACCCCAAATTTTATTCCTAGTGATTGAGTGGTACATCCTCGAAGAGATAGCTCTGAAGAAAAGAGTCTACCCCTTCTACCCCTGCAACTTTCCAATTCTTTGATAACGAGGTCTCTCACCTCAACCTGGGGTGTCATCCTTTGAATGCATGCGGTGAGACCTTCCATAATCTCTCCATTAGGATTTGAGAAGGTGTCTAAATATAAAAAAACAAGGGTTTAGGAAGTACCCTGTTGCATGGATGGGTTGGTGGAGTTGATTGTTCCACCTCCTATCAATGATCTCCCATTTGGGACCAAATTTGAGGTTGTTCCCCTTCTAATAATTTTTGATAGACTCATTTGCCCTTTCCATGGTCTCATAAATATATCCCATTGGGTTTTGATCTCCATCTACCTAATAGAGAACTCTAACCAAGGGCTCTGCCATCTACAATTTACAAGTACAAAAAGATTGAAGATACAAATTTATAATGAAAGAATTAAGTTAAAAGATAAAATATTCAATTTTGAATTTAAATTCAAAGTTTAGAGGCTACTTTCACAATCTTTGTATCTCTTTGTGCAAAAAGGTTATCAAAGACTATGCTTGCAACCCTCTCTATTTTAGGCTTTTTCAAATGAGACGACTCTAGCCATGCTTGACTCACAAAAAAATGTTTCAAATCAATCAAAGAACCAAGAAAATCGTTGCAAACCTTGTGACACCTGATCTTACGAACTCTTTCCCTTGCATGTGATCTCTCATCAAATGAAGAACCCATGGGTGGTTGTAGATAAATTTTGTGATTCTTCTTGCATCATCTACAATTGGTGCCACCCAATCAAGTTTTCCTAGGTCCTCCAAAAGAAGGTCAAGGCAATGTGTTGCACAAGGTGTCCAAAAAAAGTCTTATGTTTGTCTTGGAGCAATCTTCTAGTTGCCACATATGCTACTGCATTATGCTATGATTTGCACCACATTTTTATGTTCACCTCCATGACAATTTCCTCCAACATTAGACACACTATTTCAACATTTTTTATTTTTTTTGAAGCATCTATCAATTGTTTTTTTTTTTTAAATTCACCATTTGAAGCTATCAAAAAATTGATAATGGTGTAGTTTTTCCCACTCGTCCACCCATTTGAAGTATTTTTTCCATTCTTTCTTTTGTTTTTCCACTATTAGGCAAGTTCCCTTTTAGTTGCATTGGTGAGCAACCTACAAGTACAAAGTGAAAGTACAAAATTTTAACTTTTAAACACAAAAGGACATAAATTTATCCTAAAATTCAACATAAATTACTATAAGTATAAATTAGCATAAAAAATTAAAATTTACTAACCTTCCCTGCAAGTCTCCATGAGAAGGTACCTTGTACCTTTTTCTCGCAATTGTCAATGCAGTTACCAAATTCTCTTAATAAGGACTACTCGCCACATTGAAAGGAATGTTGTTGAAGTAACCAAAAGCCACACATTACATATTGGCATATTCATGCACCTCGTTCCACCTTGTAGCTTCTAATGATGGTTGCACTCTCTAGGTGTGTTTCTGAGCATAAAAATACTATGTGGCATGCATAAAGATGTAGATGTTGCTGTTGGCATTGTAATAGAAGTAGATGAAGTGGTGGTGGTGGATGTGCTTCAAATGTGAGGACTAGGAAGAGAGCCCACTATGCCTTGACATGTATCCTCATATGATTCTGGTTGGACTTGAGCACCATGACCACTAGCTATGGATGTCATTATTGTTGCCCTTGTCCTCTCCTTTTTGTAATTTTTCTCTTTTGTAGTTGCAAGCAAGGAATTCATCTCTCTTTTTATCTCTTTGGTGGTGTGTGCACAAGGCTTGGCATCATGATGAGTAGTATTCGCAAGATGGTATTTGAGGCGATTTATGCATCCATGATATAAATTTGCACATTTAATACAAATAACTAACCCAAGTATTAGTCTTTGATATGCATATTTCCAAGCAAGGTCTTTAGTTTTAGTAGGACGAGTGCTTGTAATGGATAGTCTAATTCAAAAGCTTCTCTATTTGCCATTATATTATGTATTCAACCTACACATAAAGTGAAAGCACAAAATATTATTTTGTAATACGAAATAACCTAAATTTTACATAAATCACTAAAAATTAGGGTAAAATTAGTTTAAATAAATATAAATTAATTTAAATCAATAATAATTAATATAATGTAGATATTTTGAACAATTTTTTTTTTTCAAAAAAAGGGTTAAAATGAAAAAAAGTTTTGTATGCAAAAATAGTGAAACTAGCAAAAAAAAACTAGAAAAAAATCATGAAAAATGGCAATGAATCAATTTTTTTTGCAATTTAAATGTAAAAATACAACCTAGTTTTAGCATATGATGATTTTTTTAACCTAGAAGTTGGAATTTGTAACCAAAATGAAATAAAATGTTAAAAAAACAAACACAAAAAACACAAAATTGACCTATGCTTCAAATTTGCCTTTCAAATTTGTAAAAAAATTCCATTCAAATATTCTCTCAATGCAAACACGCTAGTAATCAATTAGTAGGGTGTTTGGAGGGGTGTTTTCACTTTCAAAGCAAACAAATAAATGCGTTTGGGTTTTTTTGGTTTGTTTTTGACCCAAACCCTTTTTTTGTTGTTGCAATTGAGTACTTGGCATAGACTCGCCGGTTTTTTGGCGAGTTGAGCCGATGAGTAAATGCTTTGAGTACTCACCTTGTCAAAAACTTGGCGATTACTCATAAACTCACTGAGTTTTCAGCGAGTTTTCCATCTATGCTTGTGATCACTATCAACAACGGTATAAAAGCCCATCAAACACACCAAAAAAAAAACACCTAAATGCTTTTGATTAGATTCCTACATTTGTTAGTAAGTTACGCCCATATCTTGTTGAATTTATTAAGTGGGTGGATCTTGCATCCATTGCTTGCATGCTACTGGGGAAAATTGTCCAACCCATGATGCAAGTAGTCCTTGGCACCCATCACTTGCATGCTACTAGTGAAAGTTGCACAACACTAGGATATGGCTGATTACTTTTGTTGGCAGAGCATGCTCCTTGACTTCTATCATGCTAGAGTAGAAATAAGATTATTTATGAATGGGTTATCGAATTTACTAGTGAGTGATCACCTTAGGAGAAGACCAAGTTGATAGGACTTCAAAAATTCTCTTGGTTCCATAAAGTTACATTTCAAAAAATTTGTGTTCTCGTTGGTTATATAGGCTTTTTCATTCACTGGGGTTCACCTATAGGGCTAAAACCCTCCTAAAACCTTAGTAGTGCTAAACCTTAGTCTTTTCTTTTAATCAATCGTTGACTTGCAACAACCAGTTCTCGATTTGTCAAGTTATCACTTAAGTCATTGATATCGTTTGATAAACGACCCTTTTATCCTAGTCTTACCGGTCATTGCCTCTCGAAAATATTTTGTTAAGACTTTGGGTCATGTGGGTCATGAAAAATTTGATATATTATGCCTTATGTTTATGTCCTAGGTTTAAATATTTTAAGTCTAAGTTTAAGGTAACTTAGCAAATGGCCCTGCTTTAAGTTATAAACTTGAAGCACGTGCATAAAGTTTCTTTAAAAGGCTCGGGATGGCCCCACACATGATAGGTGTTCAGTTTCCATTGGTTCCTTGCCATCCTACGCTATTAAAATATTCAAAGAAAAAGCAATGCAGGATTGCAGGATAGTGTCGCGTGTCTAGTTTTCATGATGGGATCGACGGTCTTGTAAAAGGAAAGTATGTTGGGTCCATGATCTAAAGGCTCAAATGATCACATGTGGATGCAATCTGAACCGTTACCCACAATCTCGCGAGGGTTGCTACAGGAGATCTTGGTTCGATGCAGGATAGCAAGCAGTTGATAGGTCGCATCATCATGAGCATCCAATAGACTATTGGGCGAGTGAAATATTTTATGGAAATATTAAGGCAATGTATCAAAGGCTAAATGGTATAAATTTGAGTACATGTGGCATTCTATGCTTAAGTGGTGTTGGAGATGTTTTAATCATGACCATTCAAATCTCAAAGTTTAAGGCATATGATGATTTTCTTCTAAGTATGGGCGAAAATATAAGAGCTTAAAAGATGCACAAGTTTGGAAATGTGGAGCGATCTAGTTGATCTTCTTGTTGTCCTACACCCCTTGATTTTCTTTCTAGTAGATGCATGCAGGATTGCAGGGAAGCGACAAGTTAGCTTTCTTGGAGCTTTCCAAAGAAGGTAGGGCCCATGATGACGAAGCAAGAGCTTTCCCAAATGGTTAATTCTCATTGGCTTGATGTGGTAGTCAAATTGGGTCAAGTTTTTCTAACTTGATTGACTCCATCTGAGCCATCCAACAGTCCAAGTCATCACAAGATCGACAATTGAGATTCAAAGTTGCGGAATTGAATGGATTGAGTCGTTTTGGTTTGCGTGAGGGGACAACAATGGCGGATATGATGCTTTCCTACCGACTTAAAGAGCTTTCGTCATAAAAGCACAAATTAATGCATAATTCAGATTCACCAAAGCATTTCTAAGAATCTGAAGATCAATTGTAGCGTTTTTCAAGTTCTTTGCATCTTAGAACTAGGGTTTCCAACGTCCACACACTAGTGAGTAAAATTTGCACCTTATGTACCCAATTTCATGTGAATTTGTGTGCATTTGATAGTTTTGTGTTCTAAATTAATTGCTATATTTCTTTTAAGGTTTTTTGTTCATAATTTCATGTTGAATTGCTTTGAATTCACTATAGTTTGTGTGCGTTTTCTTGAGAAAACCTAAGATACCTTACAAGAAAACCTAGGTTACCTTCTAGAAAACCCTATTTGTGTAACTTGTTACTCAATAAAATGGCACCCCCAAAAGCACAAGCCTCTGGCTTAGCCCCAAAATGAGCCCTATATGACAACCTATTAGCCCAATTACCTGACTCTACAAATGACAAAAATGTGGGTAAACTCATATTCTAAAGCCAAAGAGCATATAAACAAATTATAGACAAGCATCATGCCATTAGAGATGCAAAGATTAAGAAAATTCTAGGGTGGGAGCTCTTCAAGTATTGGTTTGGGAAGCGAAATGCTAGTATTCCAAGTTGTAATGGTTGGATTTTAGATATGGGGAAACTAGCAGTTCCCAATGTTTACCTAGATGTAGAGCTTTTGAGGGCCATAGCTGCAAACTATGATCCTAATATTAGGGTTGTGAGATCATTGGCTGGTGTTTTAAGATGATTGATTTGAATCAAGAGGGAATAATTGATATTTTCAAGTTAAACTCTAATGCCACTGAACGAATCAACTTGGAGGCATTCAAAAAAGAATATGAGAACAACATGAGCACATATAGGGTGACAATCTTTCCCATGTTTCTGGTGAAGGGAAGGGAGGAATCAAAATTAAACTTACTACTGCTGTTAAAGAACCTTTAAAAATTGATATGTTTGATTTATATTTTTTAAGGACATGTACCACACCTTGTGCCAAATCATAGGGTTTGATCCTCCTCAAAGGATGCCAGTGGCTTTCATGTACATGGCTGTCAAAATTCAAAATCCTACAGTGATTAAGGAGTATGATTTTGCTGGTTACTTGTCTGAATGCATCCATAAGGAACTTATAGCCATCAAGAATGGTGAAACTAGGGTGAGGTGTTGGTGGTATTCTTTAATATGTCATATGTTTTTGGCAAAAGGAATAAATGAGTTTGGTCGTGATATACAACTAGATTTGAAGGGTGAAAATAATGAGTGCCTACTTGTGCAATGTTAGACTCATCATGTAGACATGCATTGTAGAACTTTGAATTTTTTCACTTTCGCAAATTTGTTTGCTGTTAGTTTGGAAGGGTATCTGGTGAGGGATTTACCAAGGATCCCTAAGGAGTTACATGACTTCTTGAGGCCCAAGGAAAGGAGACATGATTTGAAGATAGACCATAACTAGGGGTATGCCATTCCCTATGAAAGAACAACAATTATCAATGTATGGCTCACATGTAACCCCACATGTATTGCCAATAATTGTGCCACCAAGAATTGGTTTTCTGGAAGTCATGTGGCAATTAGGAAAAGTTGAGGACAATCATCTGGTAGGTCAAAAGAAGGGAACTTTTTCCCCTAGTTACACTGTGTTATCAGACTTTGTCATGATTAGAGATGGGGTGGAAGAATATTCTTCCAAAGCTTACACCATTAAAGATGAGGAATTGTAGAGCTAGAAACCATGATCCAGAAGGTTTCATGGCAACAATAAAAGCAAGAATCAAAGGTGGAAGATTTTGGCACAATTTTAACTTCCCTAAAGATGTCATAAAAAATGTTTTTGATCTTTAGAAGGAAAAGATAGGAAAGTAAAATGGTTGGCCTTGCCAAATTAGAGAAAGAAAAAAGGGAAAAGGATCCTCAATTCAAAGGTACCTTCATGGAAATTGAGGATGAGATGTTGAGACTTGAACCTATTTTGCATAATTTTGATAGGGTTGTAGGACATCTCAAGGAGCAAGTTGAAGTACAAGATAAGGGGAAAGCCCCTATGTTGGAGGAGACACCTACATACCAACCACCAAAGAGACAATATGTCTTTTAAAGGAGGAAGGTGATATTTAGAAAAGAGCAAATTATGGACACTCCTACTCAATCAAAGGAGTCCAGATCTCAATCCCTTGTGCAACAAGCACCACCATCTCGTCCTCCAGTATCATCTTCACCACCAGTTATTCATTTGGATTACCCCCCAGGGAGCCATCTCCAAAGAGGTGGGTTGAGGCTACAATATTGGTTGATTACCCAATGGATTCAAATGATGAGGTTATTATAACCTCTGATGATATAATGCAAAATATGCCATCACCTGTAAGAGAAGAGGATTTACCAGCTCCATAAGGCAAGGTAACTAAAGCAGTATTGACTGGAATTGATAATGTAGATGATGTTAGAGAGAAATCTTGCATTTATTTCATGGCTAATGATGCATTTGTGAAGACAAATGTATTTAGAGAATATGTGTGGAGAACCAAGAAGGGTGAATATGATAACACAGTTAAAGAAGAAATGGCAAAGTCCCCTGAGTTGCCAAGAGAAGTTGTTGCTAAAAGTGTGTTAGCAGAAATGAGAGCAAAACAAAAGGAGATGACCCCTGAAGAAGGAAGAAGATTGGTAAGAGAAAGTGGTCTTATTCTCTTACTAGAATGGGACTTAACATCAACCATTTATTTCAACAGTGTAAGGAGGCAAGAGTAACAAGCAATTGCAATAGATGAAAAAGCCATAATTGCATTGTAAGGATCGACTTTTAGTCCAACATGGGACACATTGGCAATTTGGGCCTTGGCCCCCAATACTAATAAGCTTGAAGTTGTAGAGCCTACTGCTGATTTGAGGGGAGGCCTCATAATAAAGAGAGTGCCAGATACACCAGCTGTGGAGGTAGCCACAATGGCAGTAAATGTGGCACATTTTACTAACACAACTGTGGAGTCACTACAAGAAAAATGTGATGCAAAAATAAAGAAGTATAATGAATTATTGATTGCCTACAATAAGGATAAGTAGAGGTTAGCTGAGTTGGAATTGGCGAATGAAATTTTGAAGAATTAACAACCAATGACATTAGTCCAAGAAACTGCTCCATCTTCTTCTCCACCACCTCCTCTAGTACATTCACCTCGTCCACCATCCATGGAAATTGTTGTATATAATGAGGATGATGTACCAATTGCACAACTTACCCAAAGCACATCAGCTACACCTCCTCCCAGGGCTAGAGTGAGTAGAAGAGAGTTACGTCAACAGTTAAGGGCATATGAAAAATCATGATGCAAATATGAAACCCTAAATGAAAGATGCAAAACGTAGATCTAGGGTTTGAAAAACCACCAAATCAGAAAGCTATGATGTCAAATTTTAGGTTCACCAAAATGAAATGTAAAAAAATGTCATGATTCCTTAAGTTTAATTTCCAAAACCTAAGGATGTTCCAACATTTCTAGGATTTCATTGGGATACAAATCAACACGGTGCATAAACTGAATTTCAACCTCCATAGTGAGTCAATCAGACTTGGATCTGATCCTTTTGAGTCTTAGGAATGAATTGAAAATGATTTGAAGTGATTTCCCTAATTAGAATATATGATATAATGGGAGGGTGCATGAAGTTGGGTACCAATTTTCTGGCCACTTATGAAATTTTTTTAAAAAACGCGCTCGCGTTATAACACGCACACGTTATTTTGCATTAAAAACAAAGAAAAAAGTGAAATTATTTGCCTTGGAATACCAACCCAAAGGTTTGGAGGGCATTTCCAATAAGGCTAGAGACGTGTTTTTGCAAATTCTACAATTTTTCACATAATCGGGTCCGTGCTCACCATCAAGATTACATCTAGTTCAATATTGACAAAATTGAAAACATGGGTAATATTAGGTTCTCTCTTAGCTATCCAATGATGTAAATTTTTTCACTTTTCAACAATGTTAAGCCTTTCATCCATAATTTCTTTTGTTTGTATGTCTGTTTTTTGCCAAAAAGCAGTGTTTAGTGTTTTTTTTTTAATAAATTAACTGTTCATCAAAATTTCAAATAAATTACATTTTTGAAACTAGACTCCATTTTACAAATTTAAAAAAAAAAGAAAAAAATCAATTATTTTCAAAAATTTATAGGGGGAGCACGGCCAAAATTCTACTTTTTAGGAAGTGCCCATTTAGAAAATTAGTAAAAAATCAAATATTATTTAAAAAACTATCAGAAAAATTGTGCACCAACTAGATGCTATTAGCTAACTTCTAACCGTAGCGATTTTAAAAATACTACAAAAAAATTCACCGTGCTCAGGTCGTACAAGAGTTGCTATGTTATGTTTTTCTGACAAAAACAACACCAATTTATGTACATCCCTCTTTTGAACCCCTTAATCTCAACCATTTTCAAAATAAAATTAGTAGTTTAGAAAGTAGACTCAGAGTACTTCGATCCTTGTTTTTGTTCCATCTCAAAATTTTGAGTGTAATTATCCTCAATTTCACGTCCAAGGTCAGCATTTCCTGATTTCAGAAAAAAGGTGGCCACTTAAGCCCCCTTTTTGGGAACCATCTTGGTGCACTTACCCTAATATGATAAATACAAAATCCCGAAGATAAATAGACAAAAACAATGCTTTGCAAGTGAATCTAGCAAGTGTAGACTAAGGTGTCCCTGTTGCCAAAAGTTGGATTCATCATGTCAAGAGGGACTTATTCGCCCATGGGTGAATGAGTCTTTGTAAACCTTTCCAAAATTTCAAAGTTTGATCCTATAAACCTCATGATCTTTGTTCTTGTACCTATAAATCTCTATCTTCTGATTTGGACCTGTAATAAGTCTACATAAGAAATTGTTTGGGTGACTATATAGGAATTTTCCTCAGTCAAAACCCTATTTTGGTAATTAAACCTCAACAAAAAGTTAAAGATCTGATAGAAAATAGTGTGTGAGCCCTAACTTTATGTGTCTAAGGTTGTTATGAGCCAAAATGCAAAGAAATCCTACTCAAGTGCATTAGAGTGCGATTCCTATATGATAGTAGTAAGATTCAATTAGGGAGAAGTCAATACACCCCAAATAAATATGAAAATACAATGATAACTTGCTTTAGGCTGCAAGTAGAGTGAAGTTTGAAGATGAGATCACTAATGAAACTAGTCATTAGGTGGAGGAAAGTGGCCAAATGCATCTCCCAATCTTAGAATCCATCATGCTCTTCCATAAACTTCAACCTTCAATCATGTAATAAAGCTTGATCAAGTCTAAAAATAGACTTGAAGACCTACAATCTCAAGTAATTTTGCTCCAAGACTTCGAATGTTGCTTGCTTGAATGTTATCTCTTGTGTTCTCTAGTTTTGAAATGGTGAAAATGCTAGTGTTAAGTTTTTAACTTAGGGATAATTACTTAGGTAGTTTTCTTGTATCGGGTAGTTTTTCACCTGTCTCATTTCTCATGCCTTTAAAATGCCTATACAGTATGTATTTTAGCATCTTGATTTCTGAATATCATCTTGGATATTTGACAAAATAGTCTTTGTGCTTCTCTCGTGTATGTGTGAGGGTGATTTATTTTCGCAGGTTGAGGATCCTCGGAAGGCGCTGCCATCTCCTACATGTTATGAGAGCTCCTCCTCTTGCTCACCCTTTAGGAGAGTTTCTGCTGAGGAGATCCAAAAAAGAGGCATGTTCTACACATCAAAGGCTTGATAGTCTATTGTTGAAGGTCAATACTCTTCATTGGACGCAGGATCTCCTATTGTCAGTGTTGGTTCGATCCATCTCCTATTGTTGGTGGTAGTTTGTGGGCACGAAGAAGTCTATAAGAGGCTTGTTTTTGCTGTTGAAGAGGGGTGATTCAAGGCCGCTGTTCAAAGGGGCAATTGAAGCATGCTTTTTTGTTCAAGAGGCATCTAAAATCCCTCGGTTGCGTGATTTTTCGTGACTGTTCTACTATTTTGTTACCTCTATTTGAGGCTCGATTTGCATTTTTGAGGTCGTTATTTGTCTTTTTGTGGAACAACTTGACTCTCTGAGGCGGACTTCCCCTTGTAGACCCACGATTTGTCTTGTTGCATGTAGTGGTTTTTTGGTGTAGGCCGCAAACCATTTTTGTGGCATCATTTTGGAAATCATGAAGCAACTGTTGTTGGAGACTGCGCAGATGCGCTGAAATATTTCAATGCCTCACGCCTAGTAACAAATTTTAATGTGCAACAAATTTTTCATTCATAAGGCCATAAAAATCCTGTCTCGAGCTCAAGAATAAATGTGAATCCACGACCTGTTGGGAGGACTAGCAAAAGGTTGCTGAAATTTGAAATCGCAATTGTTGAAAGGAGACCAGGTTTGCATTTCTCTTGCAAACTTTGTTTTGGCTTTGGTGGACAAACATTTATCAAAATTTAAAATTTATAAAGTTTGCAATAAATATTTAGGGTTTCAAAGCTGCTTTGAAGTGGAGGTGGGATCATTTGGGAAGTAGATTGCTAGAAAAATCATCCCACATTGGTAGCATGGGGTAGTTTTTTGCTATTTAAATAGCTTTGCACTCCCTTTGGTTGTTGTGAGCAAGTCTCACAAGTTGTGAAGAGGCCATCTTGCACATAGTGTTGTGGTGACTTGTGCATGATGTGATAGCTCTTGGTGCATTCATTTGGCTCTCATGTGGCACAAGAACTCGCCACAAAAGACCTCTTAAGGTGGTTAATTTTTTGTCGCAATTTTTTTTGAGATTCAGGGACATTCATTCTTTTTTAATTCCTGAGTAATATTTTTTTTTGGATGTTGGAAAATTAAATCTCGAGAGGTTGCATTGGTTGATATTTTTGGAGGTTTTAGTTGTATCAGTTTGGTGTATTTTGATTGCTTTTGGTGCAAATTGTTGTCATGGCTACTCTTGATTCAACTGAACTTTTAACCCCCCATAACTATCATACTTGGAAGATTAAAATGTGTACGCTGCTCCAATCTAAGGAATTGTGGTCTGCACTGAATGATAAACAACCCACTTTTATCAAGGAGTATGAAGTATTTTCTCACAGAAACAAGTGTGATGAAGCTATGGGTCTGATAGCTTTGCATGTTTCTGACAGTCTTCTTTTCCACATTGAGGAGTGTAATACACTCAAGGAGGTATGAAATGAGTTCAAAAATCTATTTGGTTAGATCAAAGAGTTTCGTGCTTTGCAATTAGAGGCATAATTAACTTCTCTTTCCCCTGATGCATTTCCTTCCATTGATGATTTCTTAGTCAAGTTCAAATATGTGAGGTCACAATTGGCGGGAAGTGGGAAGGATAAAATTGTTAAGAGTCCATTTTTTTGATTTTGTCTAAGCTGAGAGGTCCATTTGCAGTTTTTTCTTCTACCTCATACTCCACTATGGATGCTTTGGGCAATGCATTCAAAATGCCTTCTTTTGAGACATTTTGTGACTGTTTGTGAGAGCAAGCCAAAATTTCCTAGTTAGAGGGGTTCTCTATGAATCATGCTTTAGTTACACAAGCATCTCAGAGCAAAGGGGAGAATAAACCTAAGGCTAAGACAGAGTCTAAAGAGTCCACCTCTTCAAAAGAGGATAAACCTAAGAGGGTGATTCCACAAAGCTGGTTGACAATTTCTGGGAGATTTTGATTTTTGCCGAAATCACATTTTTTTAGAAAATATAATGATTTAAGTTTTAAAAAGTTTCATTTAAAACATTCCAATTGAAGAGGGTTTGATTAAACTACCTTAGATTAAACCCCCTTGGATAGAACTTCACTAGTTTTAAACCATACCTACAATATAGTATCATTTACACTTATCAAAATGCTGATAAAAAACCACTTTTGATTTACCTTATGGGGGATCAAATGAATTCATTTAAAATTTATTTTTTGTATGCAGTCCTTATTATAAGCTTCCCAAAAAGTATAATTTTAAATATTTTAAATTTTATTATTATACTTATTTTTTTATTTCTTGTGAATGTAAGTTTTTCACCGAAAATCAAGATCTATGTTCTGCACACGTGGAAAAACAGAAGATTATCAAAAAAAGAAAAAGAAAAATATGAGTGCACTAGATATTGAAGTCCTTGGTCCAACAAAAAAATAAATTTGAATTTCAATACAAACAAAAAAAATTGTGTTATACTGTTTGCCTATGTTTGAATTGTAATTGGTTTAACTTCGAAAGTTGATTAAGCAAAAAATATTCAATAAAACACTGTGAAACCAATTAGAAGCATTAGATATCATAATTAAAAATCTAAATTTGAAAAAAATAGAATTTTATTTTTCATGGAAAAAAAATTGTGTTATATAGTGAGCACCACTCCTTAAAAATGGTGTTTATTGAAAAAAACTAGTTTTCAAAGGAGATAGAAAAAGAAGTGCAATCTGATTTCAGATTTTTTGAAAAAAAAAAAATTTAGAATCTACAGAAAAAATGTCACAAATCACTAGTTTGCATCATCTTCAAATTCTTCACAGTTTATCCGCTATATGTGCCTGAAAGTGAAGATTTAGTTAGAAAAAATTAGTTCAGTGTCCAGTTTGGCCAAAAATTGTAAACCAGTATTGTGGGATCACACAAGAAGGAAAAGTTTAGTTGTGTGCATTGCAAGAAAAAAGGTCATGATGAACACCATTGTTATATGAAGAAGATTGATGAGCTTTCACATCTTCTTTAGAAGAACAATATTCTACTTCCCTCTTCTGTGACTCCTTCTACAACCTCTCCATCTGTATCACTTTTACCTTCATCCAAACATATGCAGTCAAGGAATATAGGATTTGCAAATAGAATGAAAGGTAAATAAGATAAACTCAAAGGACATGCATTGGTAACTTTTACAGTTCATTTTGGTCATGATAGATGGTTTTTGGATTCAAGAGCATCTCATCACACGGGTTTTACTTCCTATCCTTTTTTGGGTCTTCATCCTACTAATATTTCTAAGATTTTGTTGGGAGATAGTAAGTTTTTGGTTGTTGCAAGGATAGGCAATGTTGAGATTGGTGATGGTTGTTTCAGAGATGTACTGTGTATTCTTAATTTGCACATAAATCTACTTTCTATCTATCAGATTACCCATGGTGAGGTACCTAAGACTGTAGAGTTCACTATAAATTGTACTTTCATTAGAGAGGTTGATACTGACAAAGTCATTGTTGTTGGTGAAGCTGATCATGAGTCTCATCTCTATGCTTTTTCTCATTTTGTTGATGATGATTATGAGCCTCACACCCTTCTTGCAACTGTTAATAGCGATTCCTTGGGAGAGATTAGTCATTTGAACTTTGGAGTTCTTTAGACCTATGTTGATTCATTTCCTATTGCTTCAGAGGTTGGTTCTTCAGTACAACATGATGTTTTTGATCCTTTAGATCATTCTTTGTGGGATAGTCACTTGATAGGTCTTGCGGAGTTGTTTTGTGAATCTCACATTTTTGATTTGGATGATGCATTTGAGGGTATATCCCTTTTTTTCGATGACAGTATCTGCATTGCTATCACACCATATGTGTCTTTGGAGATTTTTGCTTCAGAGTTTCCACATGGTCATGTTGATCCACCTTCTTTAGTTGAGGTTGCACCTGATCATGATATGACATTTGGTTACATGGAGGCACCAAGACAATTTTGAGAGGCATCTTTCATGTCGATTCTTCCTCTCCTTTCTCTTGTTTCAGAGTGCGAGTTTCTCTTGCATCAATGGTTGTTTCTTCCTAAAGGGAGGCATGTTGTTTGTAGACATGGGATATTCTTCAGAGTTCTAGGATTAACATAGGAGTTTCTTCATCATGGGGGGAATCTTCAATATTTCTACTCTTTTCAATGGTGGGGCTACATAGTCTCTCTTCTTTTGTATTTTGCTGAGATTAGTGATGAGAGTTATCCTTTGGGGGGTCTTGTGAAGTCATCCTTTGACTTTTTTTTTTTTTTTTTCTCTTTTGGAGAGGAGTTTTCTCCCAAAGGATTTTTCTCCTTTTCTTCGGTTGTGAGAGATTGCATTGTATAACAGTTGTGCATGGGTACCTAACATGGCCTTGTAGCTAAGACCCATTTTGCATAATAATCTCCTTAAGTTTGTACTTAGGGGGGGTGTTAGTGTTAATTTTTTAACTTAAGGATAATTACATACATTTTTCTCGTATTGGGTAGTTTTTCACCCATCTCATTTCTCACGCCTTTAAAAGGCCTGTACACTATGTATTTTAGTATCTCGATTTTTGAATATCTTAGATATTTGGTAGAATAGTCTTTGTGCTTCTCTTGTGTATATGTGTGGGTGGTTTGTATTCGCAAGTTGAGGATCCTAAGAAAGAGTTGCCATCTCCTACAGAAAAGACTAGGTATTTATAGGCATTTCTCCAATTTCTCTAAAATTAGATCCCAAAAGCCGAAATTTACAATTTTAATTTTAAATGTTAAAATACCGCCAACAACCCATCCAAATTTGGGTCTTGGCTAAGAGGGGGGACCCATGGGTGAATGGGTCTTGTCCCAAATATCTAGGACAGATGATTAGGGGCAAAATAATAGTTGATTGCATTAATTCAATGCTTGCAATTTATCAAAAAAATGATAAAAATAAGCCTCAAAATGCATAATAAAGGGAATTAGGGCCTATTTAGGCAGGGTTAAAAATGAATGAATGTAGCGGTTACTAAAATGTGTCCAAACTAAGCGTGAAATTGTACTATCACCTAGAAGGGAGTACAATCTACGCTACACCTTATATGTTTTTGTATCGTCAAAAAGATAACCTTTTTCATTTTCATGGTCTTTTAGGTCTTGTTTCATAGTGTTAGAGCTATGTTGCTTTAATTTTATGATGTATCTTGGCTTGAACATTCTTATTTTGGTGTTAAAACTCAAAGAACGACGTCTTGTGAAGGTGTTGTAAAACATTTCTACATTCTTCTAGACTCTATTTAATACAATTCAACTAAAAAACACTTTTTCACTCATCAAGTCTTATTTTAAAGTGTTGTAAAGTCTTGTAATAAGATTTCACGCTTTTTTAGGCACATCTTCCCTATTTACACCCTTCTCATGCTTTATTTTGTCTTTTTATGCCCTCATATGTTTATATTAAGTGTATTTGTGGGTCCTATCCCGACAAACAACATTAAACATAACATTATTTCCGACACTTGGTTTTGGGTCCTAGGTGGGACTCATTCGCCAAGGGTGGTGAATGAGTCCCCCTTGGCCCCAAATTCAAAATATTTCAAAATTTCTTTCGGGATTTTACTCAAATTCACTTCATGTCATCCTGTGATGAGGTATGAACAAATATTAAGGCACAAGAATTGTATAAATATGCATTTTTCACCTCATTTTACATCTCCTTACTCATTCAATCAATCTCCTACACTCACCCATGCAATCAAAGAAATCAAGCATTTTGCATCATCAATTCAAGCACTTTCAAGCACTTTGGAGCAGCCATTGACATCATTTCAAATCAAGGATGTTGTAAGTTTGTAATACTTTCATGTTATTCATTTATCATTTCCTTTACATTTCATTCATTTCTATTGGGTTTGATTACTAAAGTGGGGTTTGACCAAGACAAACCCCTATTCACTAACCCCCCAACATTTTTCCCCTTTGTGCATGTGTATTTGCAACTTTGTTTTACAAATTTAACAGGTTAAAATGTGTTGAAAAGTGGAATTCAAGTCAACTAGGCTCTTCAAGTCAACTCATCATCTTTTCAATCATTTTGAGCATTTTCAACCCATTTTCTGCAGAGTTGACCCTGACAACCTAACATTTAGACATTTCCAGATCTGGTGTAGTGTTGCCTTCTGATTTTCCAAAAATCTTGTGGAGGATTGATTCGCCACCCTTGGCAAATGAGTCCCACTTGAAATCTGAAAATATGCATTTTGTCAGAAATCAACTCCTGGTTGTCAGAAATCAGTTCTCGACACTTTTTCAATAGTAGGACTGATTCGCCACCCTTGGTGAATGAGTCCCACTGTGAAAAACCATAAAATTTAATCATCATTCCAGAAACTCTAGAAACCTCACAAAACTTCCAATTGCACTCAGATTTGACCATGTACCTTTTGTTCTACATATTTCTTTCTATTTCTTCATCTTTCATAGTTGCTTGCATATCACAGTGTGTTTTTAAACATAGCTTAAGTTGCACTTTTGCATTCATTCTGATCAATCAACCAATTGTATTTAGTTTAGTTCATTTACATCATATTACACTGAGTACATCCTAATTTGAATGTGCATAATCATTTTGGGACCCAAATCTCTCTTTCTAGGTGGAAAACCCTAAGAAGAGAGCAAGCATTCTAGGTTCCCAAAATCTATGTCACATTTTGGTGAACCCAAATTTTGAACATTTTAAACTTCTGATTGCATTCATCTCTTGCATCCTAGTTTTCATTTGCATGGACATTTAATTAGGACATTGATTTGTTGTTGCATCCTAGGATCTTTCATTTTGCATTAGTGAAAAATTCATTTAGTTTTCATTCTTGCATTTAATTTCATTGAAAAAATCGAAACTCTGCATTCTGCACCTATTTTTGCATTTTGAAAAGCATTTAAATCATTCTGAAAACTCTGAAAAGTACAAAAAAATTGCATCCTGGGACTCATTCGCCACCTAGGGCGAATTAGTCCCTTTGTATATTCTAGACATTAATTTTGTACTGTTTCTAGCATTTTTCTGCATTTCTGTTTTTTGTCTTTACATCTATGTTATAATTAGCAAATTTTTTGTTATTTGCATTCTTAGATTAGCTTGCATTCCCATCCACCCTTCCTTGTGGTAGTTGCATGAGTGTTTGGTGCCCTATTGATAATACTTTAGTGAGAAGTTCTAGACTCATGGCATCCCATGATAGCACTTTCGTTGTGGACCTTGCGATCTCACGAGCTCCTACTCCTAGTATGGACAATGGTGCATTAGGCCCTGACAATACCACTTCCATGCCTTCACCTTTCCATCCTATGCATAACAAGTCTCTCCTATAAGAAAAGGTTATTAACATTCATGAGGACTTTGCACATTTACAACAAGACTTGTCACTTGAAAACATTTCCACCACTGCTATACCTACTATTGAGAACTGTCATCACTTAATTGAAAGTGATGATGGCTTGCAAGTGCTAAAACAAATAGCTGAGATTTACAATAAACATGCCTCTTCCAATACTCCATCAACAAACATTTTAGTCACCCAAGGAGCATCTCAAGTTCATCCTCCTTCAACTATAGCTTCCATACCAACTTACACCAATCCGCAAGTCCATACAACTTTACATGCATCCAATTATGTCGCTACTTCCTTCCCGATTTCCACTAGCATTCTTCTTTTGTGGCATCACAACCTCCTTCCATCACTTTCACACCCCTTAGTATTCTTTTCACCCCCCCTAACATCACCTACACTCCATCACCATTTCCCCTTCCACCTCAACCCCATTATCCTGATCCCTTTATGACACAACTCCTTAACATTGTTTCATCCATGCAACACCAACCAAGGCCACCATTAGTCAAGCTCAAACTACTCCAACCACATATCTTGTTCGTAGTAACCCCTTATCATTAGAAATCTTACGTACCTCGATGCCACAAGGAAGAGAAATACCAAGATTTGAGAAATATAGAGGAAAATGGGATCCTATCAACCATGTCAATGCTTTTACTGTCTTGTGTTGTGATTTTGTCCTTGACGATAAACTTTTAGCAAAACTCTTTCCAAGGACCTTGAAAGATATTGACTTAGAATGGTTTTTCAACTTGCCTAATCATTCCATCTTTTCATTTAATGAATTGGCATAATCTTTCATTAATCACTTTCAAGTGCACATGACACCTAAAAAGACAATGGCTAACCTTATGCGATATAGACAAAATACTGATGAAAAAGTAACCAATTTCATCTCTCTTTACCAGTCCTTATATGCTCAAGTTGATGTCCAAATTCCAGATGCACATTTACAACAGAAGATGTTTATTGAGAGTTTGTACACCAACTTTCAAGATAAACTTACCATGATGAAATTCCCTTCATTCATACATTTATGTACAACCGTATGTGACTATCACAATTCCGTTTCAAGTTGAGTCAAAATCCACTTCTAGCTGAATTGAAAAAATTGAAAATAACAATCAACACCAAAACAACACAAAATTTCTACAAACCTAACTGAGGTTTCTTACAATTTAGTTCACCTCCTTCACCCCAACCACAACCAACTTCACAAGTTCAGAATTCATTGTCCACCTCTAAAACAACTGTGCCTTATCATTACAGTGATCCAAATAGACATTTCACTCCTTTACCTGACACTCTCCATTAGACAATGGACCAACTCATCCAAATAAACATGCTTACTTTACCACCTGTTTGACCACTTGATCCCAATCAACCCCTACCTCCTACCTTTAAGCCTAATGCTTATTGCCATTTTCATCGTCAAAATGGTCACAACACTGAACATTGCAAGTGTCTTAAACATCTAGTTCAAGACCTCATTGATTCAGTGAATTGACCATTATGGGGTTTAATGATCAAGGTAATAAGTCCGTTGCACCCCCTAACCAAAATCTCCAAATCTTCACCAACCCTATGCCTAAGCGCACTACCTTTTTCGTCAAGGCTAGTGAACCATCCAAGCTTGATGTAATGGCTGTTGATACACATAATGAACAACCTGATACATCTCTTGTTCCCCAAACTTGTCGCTACGATAGACATTATCCCTCGTAAGGGCCAAACTAGTCAATCTCTTGATATCACTTTTTCTGCTAAAGACATACTACCAAAGCTTCCTGATTGTCTTCTCTACCTAGCTAGTAGAATATATGATAAACCTACCAATGGGATATTAATAGATCCCGCTTGTGGTGAGAATGTGATCACAAAATAATTTCTAGTATTACATGATCTATATCAAGATGACTATAATACACCAATTGCTTGGATTTAAACACACAATGGTTTTGCATGCCCTACGATTGGATCAATCGTGCTACCTTTACAAATAGGACCGAAGACATTGGAGGTAACGTTTTCTATTATTCCACAATACGACCATTTTCATTTGCGGCTAGGCCTTCCTTAGCTTTGCTTAATGAAAGCGGTCCCATCAGTCATTCACAAGTGCTTGAAATTTCCACATGGAAATGAGGTATTCATCGTACACCATAGTGGCTTTAATCCTTTATCTTCCAAAGGTAACTTTTCATTAGAAGCCTTTTGGCTTGAACCCATGGAACCTATAACTCCTCGTAAGGACTTCTTTTACATTGCTTATCAAAAGTTTAAAGCCAAAAAGATTGCTGAATTATCTCTTCGTAACACATCTCCGTCCACCTCTACTCATCCTATTCTCGATGAAACCATGATTACACCTAAATATGATATTGAACAAACCATCACACAAACAATCTCCTCTTGATACTTCCCAGCCATTGTCTAAACGACCAAGAGAACAAGACATAACTCCTGCCTCAGTCCTTGAACCAAACAAATATATAAAGCGAAAGAGAAAGTGGTTGATCCTTCCTCTTTGGTTTCTCCTGCTCTTCTCCTTTCAGAAATAGAAGAACCTATGATAACTCAATCCACTCTTACACCTCAACAACTCCAAAACAAAATTAAACAGAACTGTGCTGCTCAGGAACATCGACGTTGTCGTTGTCTCCTTGCTCATACAAAAACCCATCATGACAATCAATCTTCACCCTTGACAAAATATATAGATGACCATCTCCCCTGTCTTGACTGACCACATGAAATTTCAACCCAACAATTGCAACAAAATGAACCTATCCAAAGCACTCTTGATACACCCATCCTTACAAATCACCCTTCGTCCTCCTATCGTTATTAATCTTGATGATGACGATGAAAATGTGACAATTGCTAACATAGATGAAGCCATAAACAACTATTTTAACTCTTTATTTTCATCTACAATAAGCTTAAATGATAAATCCTCCTCGCCAATGAAGAGCTTGGTACAACTCTTAGCTCGACACTTACAATTCCTCCTTTAAATAGTCAATCGCTTTTGCATTCCACTAAACATGATTAAGAGGCAGATGGCTTCATGGATGACTTGCATTTGCCTACTTAGTCTTTTTCTTCACATTCATTTTCCTTTTTATTTTCATGTGTGTATTGTGTTCCCCCGTATTGTGTGTTTGATGTTCCCTCTCTTTGTCCACTTCTTCTATTCGTACCTTTATTTTTCAATTTGTTGTGCATTGCTCTTTTTTTATTTTCATTTTGTGTTTTCTTTTTGGGGATGATGCAAAGCATAGAGACGCCCTATGTCTCTTCCATGTTGACCCAAAAGGTCCTTGTCTTTTTCATTTCGTTTTGTGTTTTCCTTTTGGGGATGACGCAAAGCATAGAGACGCCCTATGTCTCTTTCATGTTGACCTAAAAGGTCCTTGTCTTTTTTGCTTTTTTTGTGTTTTTCCTTTTGGGGATAACACAAGACATTAAGATCGAAATGTCTCCTTTATGTTGACCTAAATTTTTTCACTTTTTTTTGTTGTCTTTTCTCTTGTGTTTTCCTTTTGGAGATGATGCAAAGTGTTGAGACCGCAATGTCTCTTCCATGTTGAATCAAAATAGACTTTGTTTTTCCTTTTCTTTTGCTCTTTTTGTGTCATTCTTCTAGTTCTATGTGCTTTGGGGAATGATGACAGTTCCGAGCTCTTTTATAAAAACACTACATCAACAAACATACTAACTCAAATCCATCGATCCCTTATGTGTTTGGTGTGCTTTCTTCTTTGAGGGGAAACTCCATTCTTTTCTTGCCTTTTCTCCTCCATCTTGACATGACGCAGCCTAACTTTGAAACATATGACTTGACATAGAGTTTTCCAAGTCGACTCTCATGTCTTGTTTTCTTTTTGCATTTTATTTTATTTTCTACTTTCAAATAATTGCTCACAAAACGATATGTAGCAATTCCTTAAAGTGGGGGACATACATTACCATTATTTCATTTGCATTTTTAGCGAAGCCTTGTTATGCGTTTGTCACTTTGTGGATGACATTGGGTGTGATGTCCCTCACAAGTGTGATCTATCTCAACATATTGCATTCCTCTTGGTGGTTTGATGCAACAAATTGCACCCCCTAAGTTACAAATATGCTATTTTCTGATTGGTCTTCTTTTGGAGACATCAGACACACTAAGTGATTGACCTTACATGAACCGAACAAGACTCTTTTGAACATATTACACAACATTTTTACATATTGCATTCTCATTCGACCACTTTGCATAACACAACTTGCATGCTTGTGGTGCCATCCTATTTTGTTTAAAACTTAAAATGACATTTACATTTTCTTTGACTTTGTGGCGCCTTGTTAAAGTTATCGAACGAGTATAAATTTGGCATGGTTGAGTAGGAAGCCCAACTAGTGGCATGACTTTTCCCCATAGCCATTTTTTGCATATTTATGAATGCATACCAACTAGCGTATGCATCTTACTTCCCGGGCTTTCTCACCTTGCGGATAGCTAGTTTCGTAGCCCTAGAGTGAGTACTCATTCTTCTCTTTTTCAAACAATCAACCTAAATCTCTTTTCACAACTAGTTGGATTGATGATTGAAGCTTCACTCAATCTCTTTTCAACACTTGAGTGTTCCTTTTTCCTTATGTTTAGTTTATCATGGGATGGTCATCCTGGGGGCTTGATCATCCCTCTTATTTTTTGTATTCCATCTTACTAATGTAAGTGCATTCAAATCTTCTCTTTGATGTTCATGGCTACTTTAGTGTGAGGAAGCAAGTTTCTCTCACTAAAGTGGGGGATAAATTTACCATCGAAAAAAGGATCTTTGTCATTTTCATGGTCTTTTAGGTCTTGTTTCATAGTGTTAAAGCTATGTTGCTTTAATTTTATGATGTATCTTGGCTTGAAAATTCTTATTTTGGTGCTAAAACTCAAATAATGACGTCTTGTGAAGGTGTTGTGAAGTGTTGTAAGACATTTCTACATTCTTCTAGACTCTATTTAATACAATTTAACTAAAAACCACCTTTTCAGTCATCAACAAGTCTTTTTTTAAAGTGCTGTAAAGTCTTGTAACAAGATTTCACGCTTTTCTAGGCACATCTTCCCTATTTGCACCCTTCTCATGCTTTATTTTATCTCTTTATGCCCTCATATGCTTATATTAAGTGTATTTGTAGGTCTTATCTCGACAAACAACATTAAACATTACATTATTTCAGACACTTGGTTTTGGGTCCTAGGTGGGACTCACTCACCAAGAGTGGTGAATGAGTCCCCCTTGGCCCCAAATTCAAAATATTTCAAAATTTCTCTCGATATTTTACTCAAATTCACTTCATGTCGGCTTGTGATGAGGTATGAACAAATACTAAGGCACAAGAATTGTATAAATAGGCATTTTTCACCTCATTTTACATCTCCTTACTCATTTAAGCAATCTCCTACACTCACCCATTCAATAAAAGCAATCAAGCATTTTGCATCATCAATTCAAGCACTTTCAAGCACTTTGGAGTAGCCATTGACATCACTTCAGATCAAGGATGTGGTAAGTTTATAAAACTTTAATGTTATTCATTTATCATTTCCTTTACATTTCATTCATTTCTACTGGATTTGATTATTAAAGTGGGGTTTGACCAAGGCAAACCCCTATTCACTAACCCCCCAATATTTTTCCCCCTTGTGCATGTGTATTTGCAACTTTTTTTTGTAGATTTAATAGGTTTAAAGGTGTTGAAAAGTGGAATTCAAATCAACTAGGCTCTTCAAGTCAACTCATCATCTTTTCAATCATTTTGAGCATTTTCAGCCCCATTTTTGTAGAGTTGACCACAACAACCTAACATTTAAATTGCTAGATCTGGTGAAGAAGTCTTGCCTTCTAATTTTCCAGAAATCTTGGGGAGGACTGATTTTCCACCCTTGGTGAATGAGTCCCACTTGAAATCTGAAAATCTGCATTTTGTCATAAATCAACTCCTGACTGTCAGAAATCAGTTCCTAACACTTTTTCAATAGTAGGACTGATTCACCACCCTTGGCGAATGAGTCCCACTATGAAAAACCAAAAAAATGAATCATCATTCTAGACACTCAAAAGCTCACACAACTTCCAGGTGCACTCAAATTTGACCGTGTATCTTTTATTCTGCATATTTCTTTCTATTTCATCTTTTATAGTTACTTGCATATCACAGTGTGTTTTCAAACATAGTTTAAGTTGCACTTTTGCATTCATTCTAGATCATCTTAATTAGTCAATTGCATTTAGTTTAGTTCATTTACATCATATTACATTGCATACATCCTAATTTGAATGTGCATAAACATTTTGGGACCCAAATCTCTCTCTTTCTAGGTGTAAAACCCTAGGAAGAGAGCAAGCATTCTAGGTTCCCAAAATCTGTCATAGTTTTTATCTAGTTTGATTTATTTATTTAAGTAATTAGTTTATTATCTATTTAATTTATTTGTTGTAGATTTGGATAAGCTTTCTTAGATAAACTTTCCTTATTAGACAATATTTTCTACTTTATTGCATAGGCTAACTCTAATTGAATTCTATGCTTTATGTAAGATCCTAAGTTACCTCATACATTTCCTTTCTCTATATAAAGCAATGAATCTTTGTATAATTGTCACATACTCTCAATTTTCTATATAAAATATTTTTGAGTCTAGTATATTGTTTTTCTTTCATCCTTTCCTAATCTTTCATTGTATCTTGGGTTCGTTTAACAATAAATATTATAATAATTCTTACATCTTGTTCTAAATATTTTCTAGTGTTCCCATAATCTTCAATCTCTACTATATTTTGTATGATTTGATTTATTCTCTCCATGCTAGAACTTATTTTTAGAATCTCCTTCTTTACTTCCTTGGCTGCACCCACAATGGCATGCTCAACAACACTCTTAGTGGCACACTCCTTTCTATTTGTATTTTCTATTGGTAACTCTAATTCTTGTTCTCTTTTCCTCTTTTTGTATCTTCCATCCTGCGATATCTTTCCTATCGATCCTGTATTTGTTTCAACCTTCTTTCTTCTACATTCATTTCCAATTCCAACTTAATTCTCTAAATAACCTATATATATTTTTATTATCTCCTTTCTCCATGGGTTTATCCGGTCTAGGTTTCTATTAATCCTTATTGCCAGTGTATACATTAATGCTTGCATACACATAAGTTGACCTAAGCCTACTTAGGATTTTATTGTTGTATGACTCATTGACATAGACTAGATATTTTCTAGATATTTTCCTAATATTTTGCTCAACTAGTTTATAGACTAGAGAGGTGTTGATACACCTCTGTGCTTTGATATTTCTCCTTTATGGAGACCCTTGACTATCTAATAAAGTAGAGGAGCTTATGCATTATCTGTACTTGATTAAATCTTCTTTGTGATAATTGGTTCTTTCATGGTATTAGAGCTATCAAAGAAGTTTTCAGGCCAACGCATTCCTCTATATCCTTTTCCTTCTCTGTTTTTTCTCCCCTTCGTTTCTGCTTTCTAAGTCCCTGTTTCACCTTGAAATCATGGTGAAAAAGTGATTGAAGCTGTATTTGGGTAAAATTGGTCCACATGAAGATGGTTAAGCATCTGTAAAGCAATTTGAGAGCTATTTGGAGTCAACCTGCACACAACAAGAAATAATCGATTCACCCCTATGGTGTATCTCTGCTCAAAAAGTTTGTGACACCTCTGCTCACAGAGACACAACTTGTTGCATATCGTAAGAGTTTGTGGCTATTTTCTTTAGAGTGGTGTGGTTAGCATCAAATCTTGTTTTCTTGTTGTGCGAATCAAGGGGTAGTGTATGTTGAATCTTGGTGGAGGCTCGACACTCTTTTCCACGCGAGACCTGCACTCACCTCTGCACTACACAACCTGCCAAAGCCAACGCATCTGCTAACATCAAAATTTTAAATCTCTTTTTTTGTGATGCCTGTCTGCTTTGATCTCACTGCTAGTTCTTTGCTACGTTGGACCTACGCATACATAGAGCAGAAGCAGCGCTTGAAGCTTTAGCAGGATTTTGACACTAGTTCACAACAGGTAGGAGGAGCATCGAATATGGTGAATATGGTTGGAGACTGTGCGCTGGTTTCAAACCCGCACCTCAACCACTTCACACACAACTCTTTGACTCCCTCTTCCCACACAACAAGAGTTTCTCTCGGTGTGGATCTCCTGTGGAGTTGCATGGAGTTGGAGTAATTAGAGTCTTATTTCCCTATTGACCATGTCAAAAGGTCAAATACCCATTTTTCCCTTTAAAGAAGGTAAACTTTTGTACTAGCGACATAGTGGTTTTGATCAACCACAAGAGTTTGTAATTTAAGGGGGGTTTTTAAAATTTGGGGTCATGTAGGGAACATGGGTTTTTTGCCCATGATTAAAATAATGCACTATTATAAAGTGCCATCTTTCTTTGTATCTTGTCATTGATGACATATTGGATGTAATCTTCCTATACTCAGTAGATTAGGAAATATCTTGGAGACTTGGTGCATGGATCTAGTGAGACTTAGATTGTACCAATATGCCTTTGATGAGCATTCAGTTGATGCTCATGCAGGTGTCTCCATACCTAATCTTTATCATGTTATAGTGAGTGATTCATTGCCCGTTCTTCATCGATAATGTTATCATTTTCAGGGGGCATCTAGCCTTTCTCTCTCTGTTTCTCTTTTGAAGAGGAGTTTTGTTCCCACTGAGTTTTCTCCCTTTCTCCGCCTTTTGAGAAAATTGCTTTGTGCATGGGTACCTAACATGGCTAGTAGTCGAGACCTATTTTATCCATTCCCAACTAAGTTATGCTTAAGGGGGGTGTCAGTGTATGCATTAATGCTTGCATACACATAAGCTGACCTAAGCTTACTCAGGTTTTTATTGTTGTATGACTCATTGACATTTTCTAGATATTTTCCTAATATTTTTCCCAACTACTTTATAGACTGGAGAGGTGTTGATACACCTCATGCTTGGATATTTCTCCTTTATAAGGAGACCATTGACTGTCTAATAAAGTAGAGGAGCTTATGCATTATCTGTGCTTGATTAAATCTTCTTTGTGATAATTGGTTCTTTCACTTATATATCCCATGGTTAGTTTAAAATTTTGAACAATTACATCTTTTCAAGGATCTTTTTAGATTCCCCCCCTTTCAATTTCCCAAACCTTAAATACCTACCCCTCTCACAGAGGTAGCACCTAATAGTGATGTCTGCAATTTTTCTCCCTTTGTTATTGTTATCTTATTTTCTACCACTATTGCTATATTCATTTATTCTATATCATCTTCACTGTTCACTCTAAGGTCCTGACAATGAAACCAATGTTGACAAGAGGAAATAGGGAATTACAGTCTAGAGATTTATACCCTAGTTCTTTGTTCTCCTTTGTTATGCTTTTTCCTCTCTCCTTTGTTCTTCCCTTGTTCTCTATAGTCAAATTATTACCCGATGTTGAAATCTCACCTGTGCTTTTCTGTCACATTTCCTCGCTAAGGATAACACCAACATCATCAAATTTCAATTTATTTTCAAACCAGAGATAGTTACTTATAGCCATTACCAAGCTATTCCAACTTTTTGGAAAAGAACACAAAACCAAGAGAGCCCTCACCTCTTTAGCAAAATTTAATTTTATGGAGGTCAACTGACTAGTAATCGTATTAAACTCATTTAAATGATCTGTCATAGATCCACCTTCAATCATTTTTAGATTAAAAAAATGCTTCTTGAAAAATATCTTATTTGAGGCTGAAGGTTTTTCATACAATTTAGCAAAAGTTTTCATCAGATCTTCTGTTGTCTTTGCTTCTGTTATATTGAATGCCACAGATGGTGCCAAACACAACCAAATGGTTCCTAGTTCCTTTCTATCTAGAATCTCCCATTCTTCATTGGACATTGCAACATCTTTCTTCGTTTTCTCTTGCAATGGTTGCCATAAATCCTTTTGATACAAATAATCTTCCATCTGCATCTTCTATAATTGATAATTCTAGCCATTGAACTTTTCAACCTTGAATTTTCCTTCTTCTATTGCTCCCACTCAAATCTAGAGGTTTCTTGCCAATCAATCGAAATACATGTAGCTTTGATAGCAGTTGTTAGGATTTAGGAAGATTGGAGCAATAAACATTAACAACTATATGTAGATTAAATAATCCAAAAATAACAATGAAAAAAATACAAAAAAGATCAATATAAAATTTTAATGTGGTTCACCCAACATGGGCTACATCCATAGAAACTTAGTCATCTAATGATTTTATTATCCAGTGCAAAACATATTACAATCTAGTGAATACCATATTGCAACTTACATCCTAATTGCTTATAACAAGATTTTTGGAAGATTCTAGAATTAGGGTTTTACAAAGTAATTTTCCATTTGTTGATTAACAAAAAATTAACTACCGACCCCTTAACATGCAAAAAAGGGGAAATTTTTTTTTGGGGACACAAAAAAAGATTTTTGGGTGTTGCACCCCCGAACCCCTACTCTTAGGGGCTACCACCCTCAAACCCTCATTATCGGTGGTTGCCACCCTTGAACTCCTGCTCAAGGCCCGATCCGACCCCAAACCTCGACAAGGATATGTAAAGAGCGTACAGTATTTGCATGGTCAATCACCACATAGGTCAACAATCTCCCACTTGGAGACTGATCAGGCTCCACACCAAACAATCTCCCACTTGGAGATTGATCCTGGACGACATTGCTGCAAGTTTGTAGCTCCCATCAGATTATAGGTTTGGATGGTTTCTTAGGTCCATTATCAGTCATGAAGGCCAACGAAAATTGATGAGAAAATTAGTTTGTCCTGTGTAACTATCTTTGTGACCTTATATGTAGGATTCTCACTTGTGTTAATTTTCTCTAGCTTCAATTGTCCATCCTCCAAAACTAGCTGTATGAAGTGGTATTTGAGCTGTATGTGCTTATCTTTTGAATGCAAAGCTGAATTCTTAGCAAGATGAATGACACTCTAGCTATCAATGTACTAAGGGCTATCTTCTTGTCGATGTCCCAATTCTTTCAGAAAATATTGTAACCAAATCATCTCCTTGCTAGGTTCTATAGTAGCAACATACTCAACTTCAATGGTTGAAAGTGCAACAACCTTTTGCATCCTTGAAATCCAATTGACTTTAATACCTCCTACTGTAAAAACATACCCTGTAGTATTCCTCCTGCTATCAATATCACTTGCCAAATTAGAGGCAACATATCCGTTTAGAGCATAATTTGTTCCTCCAAAACACGGTTTCTTTGAAGTAATACTTCACAAATATCAAAGAACCCATTTTTATCGCATTCCAATATTCCATTCCCAGATTTCTCATATACCTGCTCACAACTCCCACTGCATTTGCAATATCTGGCCTTGTGCATACCATTGCATACATCAAACTACCAACTACTAATGTATATGGTATCTTAGACATTTTGTCTTCCTCTTGTGTTTTTGGACACATCTCCTTAGTCAACTTAAAATGACCAGGAAAAGTTGTACTAACTATTTTTTCATTTTGCATGTTATACCTTTTCAACACCTTCTCTACATACTTTGAGAAAAAAATAATTTTTTGTTTGTCCTATCTTGTGTGATCCTCATACCAAGGATTTGTTTTGTTGCACCCAAATCCTTCATAAAAAATGAATTTGCTAATTTCTGCCTAAGTTCATTAATATGCTCCATGTTAGACCCAACAACAAACATGCCATCAACATAAAGCAACATGATAATATTGTTTCCATTATCCAGTTTCTTAAAATAAACACAATAATCAAAATGACATCTTTTGTAATCTTGTTCAGCCATAAAACTATCAAATTTCAAATACCATTTCCAAAGTGCTTTGGTTTAGGCCATACAAAGTCTTCTTTAATCTGCACACAAATTCCTCCTTACCCTTGACCTCATATCCCTGTGGTTGTTGCATGTATATTTCCTCTTCCAAATCCCCATGGAGAAATGTTGTTTTCATGTCTAGCTATTCAAGATGCAAGTCTTCCGCAACCACAAGACTTAGAATAGTTCTAATACAAGTCATCTTTACAACTAGGGAAAATATTTCATCAAAATCTATAACTTTTTTCTATGCAAAACCTTTTACCACGAGTTTGGCCTTATATATTTTCTTGCCTCCATCTTCTTCCTTCAACTTGTAAACCCATTTATTTGGAAATTCTCTTTTACCTGCATGAAATTGGACTATCCCAAGTCTGATTTTGTAGCAAGGAATCTAATTTTTGGAATCTACTTGCATTACTTCTTCATAACCTTCAGGTTCACCAGAATTAGTTAATAATATAAAATATAATGATGGATCAAATATTTTTGGAGGTCTAGTTATCCTTGTAGAACGTCTAACACTTGTAGGATTCTGTGGGATACCTTTTTGTTGTTGAGCATGGGGTACCACTGATATTTTATTTTCTGGAATCTCATCCAGCACGACATATTCCTTTTCGGCCTGCTTATGCTTCTTTTCCTATAGTTGAACCTTATGCATGACCTTCTCATTGAATATAACATCTCCACTCCTAATGATTTTATGATTTTCATAATCCCATAACCGATAACGAAATTCATCTACTCCATGTCCAATGAAGGTACATTTTTTAGACTTATCCTCAAGCTTGGTTCTATTTTCAATATCAACATGGACAAAAACATCACTACCAAAGGTTTTAAGAAATGAATAGTTTACCTTTTTACCCATCCATGCCTCCTTTGGAATGCCACCATCCAAAGGATTTGAAGGTTCCTTGTTTATTAAATAAACAACGGTATGTACATCATCTACCCAAAAGTGTAAGGGTAGTCCAAGATGCAATCTCATGCTCCTTGCACACTCCATAATGGTCCTATTCATCCTCTCAGACACACCATTTTCTTGTGGGGTTTTAGGAACCATTTTTTACCTATGGATTGTATTGTATGAATAATAATTTTCAAATTCTCTGTTATAATACTCACCTCCATTATCAGATCTAAGACACTTAAACTTTTTTCCTGTCTCATTCTCAACCAAAGCTTTCCACTTATTAAAAGTTTCAAATACTTCTGATTTTTTTTTTAGGAAATACACCTATGTTTTCCTAGTTGCATCATCAATAAAAGTAACATAATAGCAAGAGTCACAAAGAGAAGATACCTGAGCTAGTCCCCATACATATGAATGCACAAGCTATAATTTATCACTCTTCTTTTCTTTCCCAATTTTGAAAAATCGAACTCTTTTTTATTTTCCATAAACACAGTTTCACAAAACTCCAAGTCAATTTGGTTCAGACCTAGTAGCAACTTTCTGGTGTGAAGGATTATCCCTTTCTCACTCATGTGCCCAAGTCTATGGTTCGGCAATTCTGTTTCTTTGTTGGAATTTCAATGTTTTTTCATTGATGTCAAAGGTGTTGTATTTAAGGTTGATGCATGATGTTGATATTCATGGTTGGTCTTCATAAGGTTGGTGCATGGGACATCAAAGCATTAAAGGTGTTGATACTATATACAAGCGAGGTGCATGTTAGTGTATGATGCTTCATCTCATGATCTCATGATGATATTGATCACTGTTCCATTCCATGATATTTGGTGTCTAATACTTTATGATGTTGATGATTCACTGCTCATTCATTGATTAGTTCATTGCAATGGTTCACTGCAAAGTGTTGATTTGATGTTGATTCTTGAGAAAAGGTGGTGTTGCAAAATGCAAAAGTGTAGACTGTTGAAGAGTTTCTTGAGTTTTTTCAATCTATCATCCTATCATTGTTTCATTTAATGGTTCATCTCATGAGGGATTGGTGTTAAGAACCCACCATGGATATGCAAAAGGTCATTACATCATTTCGAGCTTATTGTTTTGAGAAAGTATTTATTCATCAACTGGTGGTTTATTCTAAAATTCTAGAACAGACTTAAAACCTTAAGTCTTCAGTTCTAGGGTTTATATTTTCTTTGAAGAATGACAATCTTAAACATTATTTATGTCATATTTTGAAGGTGACTTACTGTAGTAGGTAGACCAACATCATTTCATCGCTTTATGAGAAATCAAAGTGTTATAACTTAATTGCATTGAAGGTGAGAATTGAAACATAAAAGTTGTTGGTAAATGAATATAAGAAATGGTTGAAGATTTTACAAATGATGCAATTTTTTGTTATAGATGATCTGAGCATATTGAAGGTCATCAGGCTAGGGTTTTCTGTTATACAATTTTGTAACTGTTCTTAATGAGGGGATGCAAAAATTTGCTAGTGACTCGTGAAAAAGTATGTATGGAGGTCTGGGTGTGTGTAAAAACATTTTTTGCAGACTACAATAATATGTAGATACCATGTGTGGTGAGAGGTAATGATGGTACTGTTTTGATAGTTTATTGATTGCTATATATAAATGTTGCTTATGCACGACATATGGTTAGAGAGAGAGAGAGCGATGCAAAGTTTAAGTTTGCAAATTTAGTTGATTTGGTTTTTTTGATTATTTTGTTTTTGGAAGAAGTGGTTTCTCTCGAAACCCTATTTTGTAGATGTATCATAAAATGAGTACTTGAATATTCTTTGTTGGATTGTAAACTGAATCTTGTGTTTTAAAATATTGTATACAAAAAGATAGTGTAATACGTGATTTGTGTTTTCTAGGTTTCAAATACAATGGAACCTGTAGGACATAAAGTGTGTTAAGGCACAAAGTTGCCATGAGTTACAATGAAACAGAGAGATCCTTTGTCTTTTATCTTTCCAAGTTTAACAAAAGAGATGTAAGGTCATGTTAGTGAAACATAGTTTGACCTATTGCGAGTGAGGCTATATTTTTCAAGTGAGACTGTGTTTTGTCAGTGAAGTTGCATTTTTCTAGTGAGGTTGTGTTTTGCCAATGAGGTTGTGTTTTTCCAGTGAGGCTGTAATTAGTGAGATTGTAATCAATGAGATTACTTTTGTGCTAGTGAGGCCTAATAAAATGAACTTTTAGAGAGGTTTTTATCATTGTAAAGGGTTTTCCACTCATAAATCACCGTGTTATGGTTTTTATGGTTTATATGGTAGATTCATGTTCAAACAATTTAGTCTCATTGTTTGCTTTGTGTATTTTTCAATATTTGAATCTCTATGTTAATCAAACATTTGGTCTTGGCTATTTCATTGGGTTACTTTTTAGTAATTGAACATTCAAGTTGTCACAAAGAAACTATATTCATAAGTTTATGTGGAACAATTAAATTGAATTTATTTTTATAACTTGAAACACTGATTCACCCCCCTCTCAGTCTTTTTGGACTAAAACATTGTTTACATGTAGCAAATGCTATAACTGTCTCAGTAGCAACTATTTCTGTAGTAGCTAAGGTACACAAAATATTATCAGTACAAAAGTACAATGTGCCTACCTTTTTAACTTTAGCTACTACTAATGCACCTTTAGTGACCTTCCAAACTTTGTTTGAAAAAGTAATTATGCAGCCTTCACTACCCAGTTGTCCCACATAAATTAATTCCTTCTTAAATTTGGAACATAACAACCATTCATTTCCATTATGCAACTTGGTTTTTATCTTTCCTTTTCCAACAATTTGACAGGGTTCCTCATCACCCAAATATACTTGTGTGTCATAGAAAAATAGTCTCTTGTCATTTTCATGGCCTTTTAGGTCTTGTTTCATGGTATTTGAACTACGTTGCTTTGATTCTATGTTGTATCATGGTTTGGACATGCTTATTTAGGTACTAAAACTCAAAGAATGACATCTTGTGAAGGTATTGTGAAGTGTTGTAATCCATTTCTACATTCTTCTAGACTCTATTTAAAGAAATTCACCTAAAAATCACCTTTTCACTCATCAACAAGTCCTATTATGAAGTGTTGTAAAGTCTTGTAACAAACTTTCATGCTTTTCTAGGCACATCTTTACTATTTACACCTTTCTCATGCTTTATTTTGTCTCTTTATGCTGTCATATGACTTAATTAAGTGTATTTTTGTATATTATCCCGACAAACAACATTAAATACAACATTTTTCCTGACACAAGTTCTTAGGTCCTAGGTGAGACCCATTTGCCATGGGTGGTGAATGAGTCCCCCTTGGCCCCAAATTCAAAATATTTCCAATTTCCTTTCGAGATTTTATTCAAAATCACTTGATGCCGACTTGTGATGAGGTATGAACAGATACTAAGGCACAAGAATTGTATAAATAAGTGGTTTTCACCTCATTTTACATCTACAATCTTCTCACTCATTCAAGCATTCAATCTTACTTTTCAAGCATTCAAGCACTTTACATCAACAATTCAAGCACTTTGAAGCAACCAGTGACATTAATTCAGACTTGCATTATCAAAGAGTTAGGTGAGTTGATAGCACTTGCATGCTATTAGTTTATCTTTCTCTTTCATTTCATTATCTTTTTAAGTATTTGATTACCAAAAGTGGGGTTTGACCAAGGCAAATCCCTATTCACTAACCCCTAATCATTTTCCCCCTTTTGCTTGTTTGTTTGCAACCACTTTGTTTGCAGATTTGATAGGTTATTAGGTGTTCAAGAGTGATTTCAAGTCAACTAGGTGCTTCAAGTCAACCTAATTCAAAATCAAGCTTGGAGAGACTTATTTGTCCATTTTCTACAGATTTGACTTCGACAACCCGACAAGCAAACATTCTCAGATCTGGTGTTGCAGAATTGTCTCCTAGTTTTTTAGGAATTTTGGGGAGGACCGATTCACCACTTGTGGTGAATGAGTCCCACCTTAGGATTGAAAACTTGAGTTTTGTCAGATTTCAGATCCCGACAGCCAAAAACCAGCTCCTGACAGTTTTTCACTAGTAGGTGGACTGATTCGCCACCCTGGGCGAATGAGTCCCACTGTGAAAAATCAGTAAAATTCATCAGCATCCAAAACACTCTAGAATCATCACACTTTTCCCAGGTGCACTCTGTTTCATCCCATCTCTTTCTGTTTTGCATAATTTATTCATTTACATAGTTGTTTGCATATCACGATGTGTTTTCAAACATAGTTGTAATTGCACTTTTGCATTCATTTTAGGTCATTCAGATTAGTCAATTGTATTTAGTTAAGTTCATTTACATCACATCACATCACACACATCTTAATTTGAGTGATACATTAGCATTTTTGGCCCTATCTCTCTCCTTTTAGGTGAAAAACCCTAGAAGTGCAAGAGTAACATTTAGGTTCCCAAAACTCTATGTTTCATTTTGGTGAACCTGACTTTTGAACACTTTGAATTTCTTATTGCATTCAAATATTACATCTTAGTTTCAATTTGCATTATCATTCAATTAAGACATTGATTTGTTATTGCATTCTAGAACTTTTCATTTTTGCATTACATCCAATTAAAAAAATTCAAAATATGCATTCTACATTTAAAAATTGCTTACTGTAGAGCATTTAAATCATCTTAAAATTTCTAAAAAACATTAAAAAACTTCATATTAGGACTCATTCACCACCCAGGGCGAATCAGTCCCTTTGCACTTCTGAAACAACATTTCTACAATCTTTTTGGCATTTTTCTACATTACACTTTTATGTTCTTGCATCCTATTTTCATTCACAAACTCTATTTTTCCTCATTTTTTGCATCTTATTTTATTTGCATCATGGCATTTTCTTTCAATAAATTTTGGAATTCCTTAAAGTCATTGGTAGACATGTCCAACTATGCCTTTGGCTGTGACCCTAATGATCTTGAACTCACACATGCTCCTTCAACTCCTCATGATTTTCATCCTCGTGATGTAGACATCATTGGAGAAGATGATGATAGCATGCACAAGTTCTATAATGACTAGTTTAACAACCTAGAAGCCAATGCATCCTTTTACCCATCAATAAGATCGCAAGACCTTCCCACAGTTGCGCCTCCTGATCATTTTGCATATTTACATCCTGAAGTCACTATACGACCCATGGTTCCTCCTTCAAGTGGACCTAGTTCCTCTCAACGCACACAATTCCAACCATTCTATGAGCATACAGTCACAAACATTCCTATCAACCTTAAAGAGACTTATGGTAAATGATTTACTATCTTAAGTAAACAAGGTTGTGACACAAAGAATGAACATGATATCCATCAAATTTTTGAACAACAACCAACATAAGAAAACACAATAGGACTAGGATATCAAGATCCTTCTCATCTTGATAGACATCCTCTTCAACCTAGGGGACTTTCAGATGTTGGAATAGTGATCTTGAATGCTCCACCTAACCTAAATATTCTTCTTCCATGAGTGAAATCCTTACCTCCTAATGATAAGGATGCTAGGATCCCCTTGGGTCCTTCTCCTCCTATCTATGAACAAGGAGAATCCAACAAGCGAAAATGACCTTACAAACTCAAAAAGATTAAGTTTCCTACACATCCTCCACCTAAATGTGAACAAAGACTTCAACTCCTTTTAAACAAAGGTCTTATCTTTATACCATCTGTAAATAGGTTGGTTATTTGTCCCAAAGACTCTAACATCCCATTTTGCAAATATCATTGCATCCTTGGACACCATGCTGAAGAATGTCAGACATTGAAGGATATACTAGATAAGTATCGCTTCATTGATACTGACTATTTCCCCATCATACCTTAAAGCAACCACATACCATCCCTATGTCATAGTTGTAGAATTCCCTATTCTCACTATTGCATGATCCTTTTATATCACCCACCTCGACTCATTCTTTCCTTTACATTTTGTTGGGGCAAGATGTTAACCTTGTCCTTGTAATGCACTCATCTTTGTCTCTTAACTATGTTATTCCTTTTCCGCTTATCCCTTTAAGATTGAGAAGCCAATAACTTAATGGTTGACTTATACTTGCATTACTTGTTACTTTTCTTTTTTATGTGCACATCTCGTGTTTCCCCGTATTGTGCATTCAATGTTCTCTTTTTGTACACTTCTTCTATTTGTACCTCTATTCTTCTATTCATCATGATTTTCCTTTTTCCCTTTTTGTTTTGTGTTTTCCTTTTGGGGATGACGCAAAGCGTAGAGACTCCCTATGTCTCTTCCATGTTGACCCAAAAGGTCCTTGTCTTTTTCTCTTTTTGTTTTGTGTTCTCCTTTTTGGGATGACACAAAGCGTAGAGACACCCTATGTCTCTTCCATGTTGACCCATAAGGTCCTTGTCTTTTTCGGCTTTGTTTTGTGTTTTCTTTTTGGCGATGATGCAAGGCATTGAGACCACAATGTCTCCTTCATGTTGACCCAAAAGGTCCTTGTATTTTTCTCTTTTTGTTTTGTGTTCTCATTTTAGGGATAACGCAAAGTGTAGAGATTCCCTATGCCTCTTCCATGTTGACCCACAAGGTCCTTGTATTTTTTTCCTTTGTTTTGTGTTTTCCTTTTGGGGATGATGTAAGGCATTGAGACCAAAATGTCTCCTTCATGTTGACCCAGAAAACTTTTTCATTTTCTTTCACCTTCTCATTTTCATTTCTCTTTCACTTTTGTTTTCCTTTTGGGGATGATGCAAAGCATCGAGACCGCAATGTTTCTTCCATGTTGACCCAAAACAAACTTTCTTTTTCCTTTGTTTTTGCTCTCTTTGTGTCATTCTTCTCATTCTATGTATTCGGTGAATGATGACAGTTCCAAACTCTTTCATAAACACATTGCAACAACGGACATACTGACCCCAAATCCATAGAACCCATATGTGTTTGGTGTGTTTTATTTTATGGGGGGAAACTCCCTTTCTTTATGTTTCATTTTCCTTGACATGATGTAGCCTAACTTCGAAACTTCAAAACATATGACTTGGCATAGGGCTTTCCTGGTTGGCTCTCATGTCTTTTTTTCTTTTCACCTTTTCTTTTCTTCTCTATTTTAAAGTCATTGCTCACAGAATGAGGTGTAGCAATTCCTTTAAAGTGGGGGGCATATATTACCATTAATTCATTGACATTCTTGGTTTCTAGTGTAGCTTTGTCATTTGTGTGATGCGTTTCACTTTGTGGATGACATTGGGTGTGATTTCCTTCATAAGTGTGATTTATCTCAACATATTACATTCCTCTTGGTGGCCTGATGCGACTCACTGCATCCCCTAAGTTGTGAATATACTATTATTTGATTGGTCCTCTCTTGGAGACATTATGCACAATGTTCCCTAAGTGATTGACCTTGCATAAAATGAACAAGACTCCTTCAAACAATTTATATTTTACATTTTTGCATTTTACATTTTGCATTCCTTTTTGCCACCTTGCATAATGCAACTTGCATGACTATGGTACCCTTTCCTTTTTATTCATGAAAATTCCTTTTGCTTTGTGGTGCTTTGTTAAAGTTATCAACATGCATAAATTTGACATGGTTGAGTGAGAAGCCCACCTAGCGGCATGACTTTTCCCCATAGCCACCTTTGTGTTTTGTGAGTGCATACCAACTAGCATATGTATTTTACTTTTGGGGCCTTCTCACCCCGCAGACAACCTGAAGTTCCATGGCCCTAGAGTGAGTACACATTCTTTTTATCAAACAATCAACCTAGATCTCTTTTCACAACTAGTTGGATTGATGATCGAAGATTCATCCAATTCATTTCAATACTTGTGTGTTCCTTTGTTCTTATGTCTAGTTTTCCATGGGATCTTCATCCTGGGGGATTGATCATTCCTCTTGATCATTGTTATTCTATCTTACTAACGTAAATGCATTTGAACCATCCTCTCGATGTTCATGACTGGTCCCTTTTCATTTTCATGGCCTTTTAGGTCTAGTTTCATGGTGTTGGAACTACGTTGTTTTGATTTTATTATGTATCATGGCTTGAACATGCTTATTTAGGTAGTAAAACTCAAAGAACATTTGTGAAGGTGTTGTGAAGTGTTGTAAGACATTTCTACATTCTTTTAGACTCTATTTAATGCAATTCACCTAAAAATCACCTTTTCACTCATCAACAAGTCCTATTATGAAGTGTTGTAAAGTCTTGTATCAAGCTTTCACTCTTTTCTAGGAACATCTTCACTATTTACACCTTTCTCATGCTTTATTTTGTCTCTTTATGCCCTCATATGACTTAATTAAGTTTATTTTTGCATACTATCCCAACAAATAACATTAAATACATTATTTTTCTGACACATATTTTTAGGTCCTAGGTGAGACCCATTCGCCATGGGTGGTGAATGAGTCCCTCTTGATCCCAAATTCAAAATATTTCAAATTTACTTTAGGGATTTTATTCAAAATCACTTGATGTTGGCCTGTGATGAGGTATGAATAGATACTAAGGCACAATAATTGTATAAATAAGTGATTTTCATCTCATCACACGCTGACATTTCAAGCATTCAAACACTTTACATCAATAATTCAAGCACTATTCAAGCACTTTGAAGCAGCCATTGACATTACTTCAGACTTGCATTATCAAAGAGTTAGGTGAGTTGATAGCACTTGCATGTTATTAGTTTATCTTTCTCTTTCATTTCATTATCTTTTCAAGGGTTTGATTACCAAAAGTGAGGTTTGACTAAGGCGAACCCCTATTCACTAACCCCTAATCATTTTTCCCCTTTTGCTTGTTTGTTTGCAACCCCTTTGTTTGTAGATTTGACAGGTTATTAGGTGTTCAAGAGTGATTTCAAGTCAACTAGGTGCTTCAAGTCAACTTAAGTCAAAATCAAGCTTGGAGAGACTTATTTGTCCATTTTCTGCAGATTTGACTTCAACAACCCAACAAACAAACATTCTCAGATCTGGTGTTGCAGAATTGTCTCCCAATTTTTCAGGAATTTAGGTGAGGACTGATTCGCCACTTGTGGTGAATGAGTCCCACCTTAGGACTGAAAACTTGAGTTTTGTCAGATTTCAGATCCTGACAGCCAGAAATTAGCTCTTGACAGTTTTTCACCAGTAGGTGGACTGATTCGCCACCCTAGGTGAATGAGTCCCACTTTGAAAAATTAGTAAAATTCATCAGCATTCAGAACACTCTAAAATCATCACACTTTTCCTAGGTGCACTTTGTTTCATCCCATCTCTTTATGTTCTGCATAATTTCTTCATTTACATAGTTGTTTGCGTATCACAATGTGTTTTCAAACATAGGTGTAATTGCACTTTTTCATTCATTTTAGGTCATTTAGATTAGTCAATTGCATTTAGTTAAGTTCATTTACATCACATCACATTCTGCACATCATAATTTTAGTGATACATTAGCATTTTTGGCCCCATCTCTCTCCTTTTAGGTGAAAATCCGTAGAAGTGCAAGAGTAGTCCATAGGGTCCCAAAATCTATGTTTCAACCTATCCAAAATCACCTTGAACATAATCTCCAAAAAAAATTCTATGGGGTGTAGCATGAAATGAAGCCCCTAAATTTATTACCTAGGAATTATTAGCATTATCTAAACACATAATTAAAGCATCCTACAATTTATTACTTGCAACATTAGCTTCTTTAATATCATCATATTGTCCATCTCCTTGTTTTCCCTTTCAAGACCAACAATCCTTCTTCAAGTGTCTTGGCTTTCCACAATGCTAGCAATCCATTATTCCTCTAGATTTAGATCTGCCTTTCTTCAACTTCCCTTGTGACTTCCCACGATTTGTTGAGATTTTTTCTCCTTTGTTCTTCCCTTGTTCTCTATAGTTAAAGCATTAACCTCAATGTTGTACTCTCACCTATGCTTTTCTATTGCATTTCCTCACTAAGAATAACACAAACAACATAATCAAATTTCAATGTATTTGAACTAGAGAGAAAGTTAATTATAGCCATTACCAAACTATTTTAGCTTTTTGGCAAAGAACATAAGACCAAGAGAGCCCTCACCTCTTCATCAAAATTCACTTTTACAAAAGCTAACTGGCGGGTAATCACATTAAACTCATTAAAATGATCTGTCATAGATCTATCTTCAATCATTTTCAGATTAAACAAATGCTTCATAAGAAATACCTTATTTGAGGCTAAGGGTTTTTAATACAATTTAGCCAAAGCTTTCATCAAATCCTTTGTTGTCTTTTCTTATATTATATTGAATGCCACAGATGGTGCTAGGCACAACTAAATGGTTCCCAGTGCCTTTCTATTCAGAATCTCCCATTCTTCATCAAACATCACAACATCTTTCTTTACTTTTCTTTGTAATGACCACCATAGATCCATTTGAAACAAATAATCTTCCATTTTCATCTTCCATAATTAATAATTCTGGCCATTGAACTTTTCAACCTTGAATTTTCCTTCTTCCTTTGCTCCCACTCAAATTTAGAGGTTTCTTGCCAATCGACTAAAATGCATGCCACTATGATACCAATTTTTAGGATTCACGTAGATTGGAGCAATAAACAATAATAATTATATGCAGATTAAATAGCCCAGAAATAACAATGAAGAATAACACAAAAGATATCAACACAGAATTTTAACGTGGTTCACCCAATATGGGCTACATCCATAGAAACTCAACCATCCAATGATTTTATTATCTAGTGCAAAAAATATTACAATCTCACGAATACCATACTACAACTTACATCCCAACTGCTTATAACAAGATTTTTGGAAGTTTCTAGAATTAGGGTTTTACAAAGTTGTTTTTCATTTATTGGTTAACAAAATTAACTATTGACCCCTTGATGTGCAAAAAAGAGAAAACAAATTTTAGGGGCTACGCCCTCGAACCCCTGCTCTCAGGGGTTGCCACCCTTGAATCCCCACTCGAGGCTCGGCTCGGCCCCTAAATCTAACAAGGATACACAAAGAGTGTATAGTATCTGCATGATCTGTCACCACAGACTTGCAACAATCCCTTATGTATTCTAGTTATACTCTAGATGGTACAATGAAAGAAAAGAGTAAGTACGGTATGAATCTATATCTATAAAAAAATCATATATAACTTAAATAAAGACAATGTTTATCCACATTGCAAACCTATAATAAACCCTTATAACTCCAGATATATATTCATACAACAACTACAATAATAGGTCTTAGTCTCTACTTTGTGTTACAATCTCTTCTTATCATTCACACTCTCCTACCATCTTACTTTAATATCTATTACATATATATTAATGCTTTATCTCCTATAGATATGTGAATCCTATAAGGAAACCTTACTCTATATCTTCCTTGTTGGCTTGAGGTTTTGCAAGTCCTTTGCAATAGGTTGTAGTAGCCTATCATGTATTCTACTAACACTCATGTTTGTCCCTCTCCCAATATCTCTCATACTTGTGAGTATATCTTGGTGCAAGAGGATGTAAATACTGATACTTATGTTTGTCCCTCTCCCTATATCTCTCCTACTTGTGAGTATATATTGGCATAAGAGGATGTAATCATTGATACTCATGTTCATCCATCTCCCAATATCTCTCATACTTGTGAGAATATCTTGGCACAAGAGGATGCAATAATTGATATTCATGTTTGTCTCTCTCTCAATATCTCTCCTATTTACATCATAATATCTTGGTGCAAGAGGATGCAATCATTGATACTCATGTTTGTCCCACTTCCAATATCTCCCTTAATTTTGAGGATATCTTGGTACAAGAGGATGCAACTATTGATACCTTGTTGATAGAGGATTGTCAATAGATAGTCAAAACAATTAAAATTGTAAGACCACAATTGATCATCTATCCTCTTCATGTTATTAAGCATCAAACAATGTCTTCTCTCATTATAGGACCTCCTTCAAACCAATCTAAAACTCTTGGTCATATGTATCCTAAATTTTGTAAAACAAATCACTCAAAACAATCATATACACCAAAATATGTTGCAACAACTAGATTATCATGCAGCTGCTCACACATTATAATACTCAAAATAACAAGCAACCAAAATAAATGCAAACCTCCATTCCATTTCCTCAACCACACCTTCCTTCTGTACCTCATCTTCCTCAACATAGTGAAAAAGAGTATTGAACAACTTCGTAATACTACAACTAAGTTCTCTCTTTGGGACTTAATTCAAAATTCACCTACCTACCGTGATATGCTGCAAGAGGCTTTATAGAATATTATTTCACCAAATTCTATTAAACCGAATGATGTAGTAGCCTTGTTAGATAGCATGAATGCAACAAATTTTGATATTATATTCCCTCAACATGAATTACCTCCTCTTGAAGTCCAAAAACTACATGAAGCTCTACTGATATATGCCATCATTAATAAAAATAGGGTTAGATATACTCTCATTGATAATGGATAAGGTCTTAATGTTTGTATAATTGACCTTTTTGATAATGTTGGTAGGAAAACATTGGGGAAAATCACACTACCCATTAAGGTAGGAACTATGACTTTGCCTACCCCTATCTATGTCATGTTAGATCCTCTTTCATATAATATTCCTCTGTGTAGACCATGGATTCGTGCCATGAAGGGGGTCCCATCTATTCTTCACCGTACAATGAATAAAATAACAAAATATATATGGTTAAAGTAGGTGTGGGCAATTTTTTCCTTTAGCATTTTGGTTTCCAACCCTTACTTTCTACTTTGGGATGGCTTCGTTCCCAAAGGACAAAAGACTACTCTCACATAAAGGCGCACAATGCACCATGTGGTGGCTGCACGACTTTATATATATCATTTTCCTTTTGGGCCTGAATTGAGACACGTGTTTGCTTGCTAAAATTCCTTCAAAGATGTTCTCATAAAATCTGAAATCGCCCGCCCACTTGCCACGTCATCCATTTCATCGGGTAGGTTGTGTCATCCATGGATGTATTTTCTTTTGGGTAGAGTTTGTCAGATAGTGGGGTGGAGTCTTTGTTTTCAAGAGTGGATTCTGAGATAGTGTCATCACTCACTGTGGCTGATCAGATTGTGCTTATACGATCAATCTAGGATTTGAACTTCTTATGATAGTATATCTTTGCAAAGCTTCTATAATATCTAGAACCATTAATGAGGCAAATGAGACTTTGAGTGAAGATTGTTGCCATCTAATCAAGCTCTAGGATCAGATTGAGGTCTATCAAATTCAGGAATCTAACAAGTTTTTCTTCTTGATTGATTGCGGCGGTGTCCTCTTCCTCTAGCTATAAATAGGGATTCGCAATAGAGAATAAAAATCTTGGATAATCTTCATAAAAAACCATCTTCTGAATCTTTCAGAAGATGATAGTTTTGAAGGAGTTTTAATTTGTTAGGGATAGGAGGATTTTACAGGGCACTGTTTATGCTCTTTGGCATGTTATACTTGTTGAGACTATTAATCAGATTGGCATCCGACTTTTTTTTCAGCTAATTTATTGCTAGAATTAGATATATTAAGAATAAATCTATGGAATTTTGCATTTTCTGGCTTTTATTACAATTTTTTTTTTCACATATCATTTATGTTGAAAGAACTATGTTAAAAGCCTTATGTAGATAGTCTGAATTATTATTTCACATGCTATTAGCTTTTATGTTTGATGCTATCTTTCAAAAACTGAATCATGTTCAATATACTCTTTCATTTTCTGTAAAAGATACACTATTGTTCATACTATGTTGTAAGAGAGGGAGGGTTCTATAAAGATCCAAATATTCCTGTTGGTCTTTGGTGTTTCTTATTTCTGTTTGACCTTAATGGATGCTTCCCATGGGGAGATTTGAAAGACTACACTGTTCTTTCTTTATCCTTTGTTGCTCGTTCTCTTCCCAACAATGAAGGGTCTATGGCATTCTATGTCCATCTCATCAGTTATAAGAGATAATTAAAAGTTGGAAATGTTGTAAAAGATTTGGTGCATCACCATTTTTTATGTTTTTCCTCACATTTCTCTTTCCCATTTCCTACATACAAAGAAGAGATGAATTTCTTTAAAAATCTTGAAGGTCATTCAGTGTGGCGCAAATTGGTCCCCCACTCGCTGAATTTCCCATAAGGTTGTTCAGAGAGGCGCAAGCTTTTATGATCAATAGTTATTTTTTTGGCACACCCGCTCGGACTTGAAGTTTTTCAAACATCTGATTAGAAGTTAGAAATATTTCATAAATCAGAATAAGAGGAAAGACTGGCAGTCTCATGCCCAAATTTGAAAAAAGAGCATCTTCCAGAGGCCATTTCTAGTACTCCCAGTTACTTGCTTCGACACCTAGGAGGAGAAGACTTACAAGTTATGTATCATCTGTAAGGAGGAATGGGGTAAGAGGTGTTAGCCCACAATCCATAGCTTTATCCACTCCAATAGGAGGTCGAAACTTCCAAATCAGAATACCTATCTACCCTATGCATAGGAATATGTTTACAATGGCTCACTTAGGTGCTCCCACTCCTAGAAATTTTGTAACTTGGGATAGCGATAGCCCACTACAACCACCTACACCCCTATATGTATGGCTTGCCATACCCACTAATGCTTTCAAGGCAATCCCAAAGTTTTCTAGGGTGGATTTTAAGACTCCTTATGAGCACCTCTAATATATAGCGAAGGTATGCAAAGTACATACCATTGTAGAAGAAAATGTAGAACCTAAGTTTACTGGCTACATATTTCAAAGGAAATGCTCAGGATTGGTATAGGTCCTTGGCTTCTGGTTCCATCCGCTCTTGGGATCAACTCAGAGAGAAGTTTTTTGAGTGCTTCTTAGAGAAAGGAGATCGCTCATCTTTGCTACAACAATTAATCACTATTAAGAGGGCCCCAAAAGAGGCCATGAGCGACTTCAACAAGAAGTTACAAAAAACTTGGCAGACGATTCCTGTGACAACTAGGCTTCCGAAAACTATGGTGTTCATGTTCTATCTAAGTATTTCAATTCAGACATCATAGTCATGGTACAATTTATGGGGGGAGATACCCTGCCTAATGTATACGATCTGGTTGTGCATGTAGAGAGCAGTTTGATTGACGTTGGGAAGCTTTCACCATGGTTGTCAATGCCCATGTTCATTGAAATCTCTGGTGGCCCCCCAGGAGGAGATGACTCCTAGTAATTCTACCTTTATCTCCAACTCATCAGTCCTACCACCACCATCTAGGTATGTATACCTAGTTGAACAACCAAGCATGTTAGGATCCTCTTCACTAGCAACAGACATCAATGATATGAAGAACCTTATGCAGTCTTTTGCGAATGAGCTATCTTTATCCGACGTCAGTAGGAAACACCTCGAAAGCCTCCCATGTAAACCTAGCAAGGAGGAAGGTCATCTTATCAGTAGAACACATATCAAGGAGCTCTAAAAGGAGGAAACCAACAACCAGTGCCTACAAACTAGATAGTCCTAGTTACCATGCCGTTTCAGACTATCAAGAAAAATTCGAGAAAGGATTTGGTCCCAGGCCAGAATAACCTGGCAGAAGATGAGAATGTGTGGTGCTTTCCATGTAACGATAGCCATATGCCTCAAAATTGTCTAAGGGGAAATATTCAATAGAAGATAGCAGAAAAGAGAAGCCAAGGCATGTTTTTGAACATAGAAGAATATTAGTCTCCTAGAATGGAGAATGCTCGCTTTAGAGCACAAACACAAGGGATGTCCTTAGAGCAAGAGGTAGATATCTCATCAGACCAAGCATTATTTTCTTGGATGGAAGAAGAAGACGTAGTATTTGAAAAAGATGTTCCAATGACTAATGCCCCATAGGTATAGTTGAACTACAACACATAGTCCAAGAGGAGACTCATTGGAGAATACATGCAATGAGCTCCACAATGACCAAAACCTCAACAACCACAACCACAAGTAGAGAAAGCCTCACAGATTTGATCCAGTTAGTAGTCACAAGCTCCACCATTACCGGAGAAAGATAAGGACAAAGCATCGATCCCGTCCATGTCAGATCAACCTATTTTGAGGACAAAATAAATACCACTATTCAAACCTAAGGTCCCACCAATCAGAATGCTTAATGTGGTAGAGAAACTAAAGAAGGAACCCGCTAATGTGTCTCTGTGGGATGCTGTATTGATTCAAGAATAGAAGAAATTGCTTCAAGAGGCATTAATGAAGGAGGAACAAACACTATAGATAGATAAAATCCCACCACACAATCAAGATAGAGAAAAGAGGCCTGCATTGGACCCCCGATCTTCAGGAGCCACAACATATGTAAATATTGCAGATAATGCAAATGTGAAAGAGGTAAGCAAACCAAAGACTACCCCTTTTTTTAAAACTTTTTTTGGGGGATAAGCTTTTATGCAATAACATGATTGATGGGAGCAAGTACCATGGTCATGCCTAAGAAAGTGGTCGAGGCCCTGAAACTTAAATACGAGCCTCTTGAAAAAGGGATCATGCATCATCTGACCATCAATTCTTGACAATGATCAGAATTGGAATATTTTTGAGGACGATATTCAGATTGTTACTTTTCTACAAAAGTCAAGGAAAGCTTTCGATCATTCACAGTCTGAAATTAGGACTATTGAAGGACAAGTAATTCAATTGAAAAATAATAAACTCCCATGAGGCTTGATTTCTCTTGAAAATATGTTTGACTATGAAGATGCAAGAAATAAAAAACAAAGATTCACTACCAATGCAAGAGACTATGAAGACCTCGATGTCAGAAAGGGTAGAAAGCTAAAAGTCAAAAGAGATGTCCCTTAGGAAAACAAGGAAAGACTGAAGGGCCTATGTGCTAAATACGATGGGGTCATAGCCTGGGCTTACGACGATCTTAAAGGGTATGATCTGGGCATCATTCAACATACCATCGACCTAGTTGAAGGCTCAAATCCTGTCTGATAGAAACGAATTATGGTGAACCCAAAGGTCAAGGATCTGATGGCATAAGATCTTACAAAATTGATCGAATCAAGAATCATATATCCGATCAAACATTCCACTTGGGTATCCAATCTTCTACTAGTACGAAAGAATGGCAACATATGACTCTGCATGGATTTTTGGGACTTGAATAAAGCCTCATTAAAAGATTAGTACCCTTTTCCCTTGATGCATCAAATCCTACAGACTCTAGCTAGAACAAAAATGTTCTTGCTTGATGGTTTTTCAGGGTATAATCAAGTTTACATAAAGGAGGAGGACCAACATAAAACAACATTCACCACTAAGTGGGGAACGCTTGCATATGGAAACATTCCTTTTGGGCTCTCCAATGTAGGTGCTACCTTTTAGCGAACAATGAATGTCACCTTCAAGATATTGATCAATCAAATCATCCTAATATATCTGGATGACTTGACTATTTTCTCCAAATTGAAGGATGATCACTTTGATCAACTAGAAATGGTCTTCAAAAAATGTCGACAGTTCAGGATTTCTTTAAATCCCAAAAAATGTGTTTTTAGAGTACCACAAGGTAAGCTGCTTGGTTTTATGGTATCAAAAGAAGGAATAACCATAGACCTCGAAAGGATGTAAGCTATAATGGAGCTACCACTATCATTCAACTAGAAGGGGCTACAATCCTTTCTAGGAAAGATCAATTTCGTTTGTTGATTCATCTCGGACTTCGTGGGAATTGCAAGACCTATCACATGATGTTGAGGAAATTAGTGTTCAAATGGACTCCCGAAGGAAAGCTTGCTTTTGAGAAAATAAAGTTGACCATCTTTGCATCTTTGGTGTTAGCTAACCTAGACTTCTCCAAGGATTTCCTGCTCTATATCTATAACGGCCAACACAACATAGCTTTGGTGCTCACTCAAAAGGACGAAGAGGGAAGTGAAGAACATCTCATCACATTTCATTCCAAGACTCTCAAAGGATATGAAACTAGGTACAACTTTGTTGAAAAGAAGGCCTTTTATATCACTAAAATCCTAAATAAATTCTGACACCTGGTATCGACCAAGAAAATTACCATCCTCGTCGTCCATCCCAATGTTAGGGAATACATCACTGAAGACAAGATAACTCAAAAGATGTCCGACTAGATCACCTAAATCCTAGAATATGATGTAGACATATGACCAACCAAGCTAGTTCGAGGGAGAGGTCTTTGCAAATACATCACATAGGAATTAGGTTCCCAGGCAGAAGAGACCAACTAGGTCTATACAAACCAATTTGAGTCTGATGTGTCATGGGTGGTTGATCAGACACAATTCATGAAAACTAGGTAATATCTGACAAGCATCCTGCCTCACAAAAGATGTGACTATCAACTACAAAGCACTAGGTATGTATTAATTGAAGGGATTTTCTTTAAAATAAATTGTAATGACATCCTTCTCCATTGCTTAGATAAGCCATGGGCAGAAAGGGTTTTAGGTGTTCATTCCACGACAGTCCCGAGGGTGAACACTTCTCCACCAAGAAAAATTCTTTAAAGATAATGTAGGAAGGCTATTACTAGCCTTCAATGTTCTTCGAGACCCATCATCTTGTGCGAAAGTGTATTCAATGCCAATTTTTTGTTGGTAAGTGGAAGAAATCTACCATGCCATTAAGCCTGATCATGACTGAGGAACCTTTTTCACAATGGGGTTTGGATTTTGTTGAGATGATCAATCCCATATCTAGCGCACACTAACTCATTTGACTACAAAATTCGATAAAAATGTTTGACAAAATATGTATAATTTGATGTATCGTTGGGTGCTTGTAAAATTTGATGTGTAATTTTCAATTTTTCGAAAGTTTATCCCTGACATTTGTTGAAATTACGATGAACCTAGGTTTCGTCGAAATGTCAACTATCAGTTTCATTGAAATTTTGACAAGCATGAAAAATAAAAAAAATAAAATTGTGGCCGACATAAAGAAAAGTGAGTTTGCGCCTGATTTATTGCGACAATGTTTTGCTCTACTTGAGACAGTTTGTGGAGAACTAAGGACAATTTTCTTGAGCAAAATTAGAAAAAATTCAAGAAGATATCGCCAAGTTGAGGGTAGTCATTGTCTTTTTGTAGAATTTAGTTGTGAGGTCAGATTTGTAGTTCCAGGTTTGAAAATCATATTTTAAAGCAACATCTCATCAGATTTCATTTTTAGAGGTTTAGGGTTTGAAAATTTCATGTCCATTTGTTGTGTGGAATCACCATAAGATCACAACCAAGGAACAGATTCTTGTGACTATAATTATGTGATCCATAACTCTATTGGTCACGTGGCACAATTGTGCTATAACAAATACATGATGCATTCATGTGTGACCCAATTTTAATGTGGCTATGTTGTGATAAAAATGGAGACACTCATATAATGTAGTTAATTCAGGTTGTATAATGTGGGTGTCAAGCATCATTGGGTGCATTCAGGTTGTCTCAAGTTTAACATGTTAAGATGTAATTATAGCATGATCGAAGAGTGATTACCTCTTTCTGCAATAAAGAGCTTATAACTCTGGTTGATATGCAGAATGGTTGTGTTATATCAATTATGTAGTGTGCATTCAAGCACAACCCATGTTTAATGGGCTATTCTAGAGAGTGATCAAGATTTTCTAAACCTTATGAATATTAGTTAAAAGTGTATAGCTTAAACTATAAACCAAGTTTGTTGCATACTTGAATGCAATCTTGGGTTACCGCAAACTATAATAATGTGATCTGCTAATAACCAATATAGAAAGTATTAAAACAAGACCCATGATATATATGATACATTTCCTTGATCAGGTTTACATACCTTAATGATCAAACACAAGCTTCTCACACACTCTAGGATACAATCCAAGATCATACCAAAACTTTGTCAAGACAACTAATTTTTTGACCTAAGATTTAAGGTTGTTTTTTAATACCAACATAAGCATTGGTAAGAGCATGATTAGGGTACAAACCTTAGGCCTCCATAGAAACATAAATAATAACTATAGTGGATTAGTGAGGTTGCAATACTAGAAATATTGCGACATTGTAGGTAATAACAAAATCTTGCAATTTAAAGATTGTAGCCAATAACAAGCACACTATGTAGTTTACTGACATTTGTAAATGCAATCTACGGTAAGAAGAATGAAAGTCACTTGAGATGTGACAGTCAAAAAGAGGCTGAGCAGTGACAAGATAATAAAGCTCAAACCTTGCATAGTAAAGTGGAGATTTTAACAATGAGTTTCCTTACCCCCTTGCTGACTTTAATGGTTTTTCAAATGATTTTGGTAGTGTTAGACAAGGCAAATGCAATCAAGGAATGACTGTCCAAATGAAGTAACAGTGGTAATCATAGGTTCAATGTTTCTTCTTAGCCATTAATGTATAATGGAGGTAGTGGATTGCATGTTTGAGCAGTGTTTTGAGACTCATCAAAGATGGGAGAATAGTGAACAATACCTTGTGGACTATGAAGTAGTGTCAATAAGGTTGAAGGAACTTAAGAACTACAATACCATGAAACAATGAGTCCCTTGTAGTGAGTAGGCAGTCTATAGGGAATAGTTTGATTTTATAGAAGGATGCTTATGAAAGGAATCTTCAAGTGATAGTGAGTGAGCTGTTTGAGATTGTAGCTGAGGGTACAATACCCAATCTTAAAGGAAGTTAGCAAAATAGTAAATGTGCAAGAAAATCAAATTGTACACAACAAAAAATTCACAATGTTATCTTGCATAATGCCTTGAGTTTGAAGACAAAAATCTCATTGTATCTTCATGATGAAAGTGGTGACCTTAATGGTCAATTACTGGCAACCATGATTTTAAAACATGTTATTGTGCTTATGGAGGTAACATTTTAAGCAAGACAGTGAGTGGTGGTTTGGAACAATGGCAGGTATGAAGTACTTGCTTTATATGCATACTATGCAGTCTAGCTTAAGACACCGTTTTTAGAAGAGATTGAAGGTGGATTATGGAACTCAAGGGTTACCATGAAAAAGATTAAAGCAAAGATTGAGATTTATTTAAAAGCCGCGGTCATGAAGATATTAAAGATGTTACATGCAAAACCCTAGTAGCTGAAGTAATGAATATAGTGCCAAAGAGGATAGTGTGCTAGGGTAGATTTAGGAGATCTCCACATTATCTAATTACAGGGAAATACATCATTTATTTATTTTTTAATTAAAAGAAATCATTCTAAACCTGATATAGGATACATTGATACTTCAAAAGCCTCTGAAGGAATTTGAGATTATGCAAATATATGTCAAGTAAATCTATAGATTACAAATAGTAGTGGGAACAATGTAAGATTTGTTGAGTAGAGCGGGAATGAGATAAGTAGCAATGAATCCTATGTCTCATTTCATGCACATCTCCTCACTGTTCTCTGTCATTGTTTACAAAAACATTTCTCCATTTTGGTGGTCTATGCTTGAAAATAATGTTTTGACGAAGGTTTTAGAGTATGTTTATTAAAATGAAAACCCCGTTCTGGTGTGCTACGCCTAAAAATTAGATTTTGACAAAATTTTTAGGGTCTGTTTATTAAAGTTTTAGAGTATTTTGGTAGACTATATTCTTGATTTCTTAAATGATTTATTCAAATGGATTGTGACTAAATAAATGACTAACTATTTAGTCATTTTTATTTGTGTGACTAAATAATTTTTAATCAACGACCAAACAAGTAATTTATTTACTCATTTATAGCTAAGTTGCAAAAATTGAGCAGAATTTAGTCATTTTTAGTTGTTGTGACTAAATTTTTTAGTCATCTAGTCATTTATTTGCCAGATTCTACTAGTGTGTGCTTCCTTGTGCGATTGAGGCTCTCTCAATGTTGAGGGGCCTAGGGATAAGCTTGTCATAAAAAGTGACACATTGCATCTTTAACTAAAAGGATAAATCTACATTAATATTAGCAATGATGATTTTGACTTGTTGCTTCTTAGGAATGGGTCACTTTCTCTTACTAGCTTGCTACCTCTATCGTTGTAGGAAGTTTGCGATCAAGTTCAATATTCTAATTTTAGGAGTCTTAACAATTGGAAATCATAGTAAAATCATAATTTAATAAGTTTTGGAATTAGCATTTTAAAATGTTGTTTGGGGTCATTAATTTCAAACTATCTTCTCTTTTGTAGGGGTGGTTGCATGCCAATTTTTTTTGGTATAAAATATCAGAATGATTAGATTTTGTTACCTGTCTATGAATAAAAATTATTGGAGTGTGAGTTTGATATTTTTTGAGGATCTAAATAGTCAAGCTTGGTAAAGAAAAATCATGCCAGATAATATTAGTCCATAATAAAATGAAAAGACACTTGATAGATTGTGGGATAAATTGAAAGGAAAGGGTGATGGGAAATGTTATTGTCCTTGCAATAATTGTAAGGGCTTAAAAACAAGATGACTTTTAATCACAATAGTTGAGAAACATTGTAGGCAACATGGTCATGTTGAAAGGGGGCATGATTATCGTCAATTGTTAAGTTTTTCATTATGTGTTTATATTAATTGAATTTGTAAATGTTTATATTGTTTTAACATTATATATATATATATAATCACTTGATCATGATCATGATTTATTTGTGTCTATTATTATTATAAAGGTGGGCTGCCCTAGGGCAGATGATATGGATTATCGGGGCCTGAAGAATGTGGTTTTGCAAGCGGACGAACATGAAGCTATGAATATTGAAGATGAAATTAATGATCCTATGGAAGAAGATGATCATGTGCCAGAAAACATAGTTGAAGATGATGGTATAGATACATTGATCTATGACACATTTAGTGGCAGAGTTGATCATGATGATCAAGATGACTTTGATGATGTTCATGATTTACCTGTACTTGAGAAGACATACGAGCCCCTTTATGAAGACTCCCAAACAACTCTTCTCTCTGTTGTATTGCTGCTATTGAACTTGAAGGTTATGAATGGTTTATCAAACATAACAATCTCATGGATGTTAAAGTGTGTCATATATGTCATTTATTTTCATTTATTTTAATTGTTGTTAGTTCATCACTAGTAAATAAATGATGAAATAAGTATTATTAATATTCTTTATATTAACAAATTATTTTTTGTTGTAGATTGATTGGTGAATTTTTGTTACCACCATCAAATATTTTATCTCGCTCATACCGATATTTATCTGCCATTATGAAAGATATCGGAATGGAGTATCAAGCAATAGATGCATGTCCCAATGATCATATTATATATCATAAACAACATGAATTTGCAACATAATGCCCGAAAGTCATATCAGTAGATATTGAATAGATCAACTAACAAAAAGTGTGTCTCGCAAGGTTTTTTGTTATATTCCCATTATTCCATGTATGCAACGATTATTTAGGTGTGAAAGCTTAGAGCAATTTATGGATTACCATGCATGGAATAGAAGTGGAGATGACATTCTTCGAATGCCTATGGATGGTTCTACATTTAGGGACATGGAGGAAAATTGGCCACACTTTAAAGAAGAACCTCGTAACCTCAGGCTTTCATTGGGAGTGGACGGTGTCAATCCATTTGGAGAGATGAGATCTATTTACTCATTGTGGCCTGTTTTTGTTATCAACAACAACATTCTTCCATGGATTTCAATAAAGAGGGATCACATAATGTTGTCAATGATTGTTCCAAGTATTTGTATACATCAATTTTCTTTAACGTAGTAGCATCTCATTTGTCTTATTTGTTGCATGATGACATATTTTTTTATTCAATAGTTATGTACATTAATTTATATATATTGCAGTAAAATGGTTATAATAATTATGTAATGTTTATATTCATTCAACTAGGTAAGTACCAGGTTGAAGATATGAATGTATATATCGACCCTCTTATCGATGAGTTACTAAAGTTATGGAATGACATCACTATGTATGACTTCTCTAGACCAATAGGACAAAGACAATTTCAATTCCATGCAATGCTTGTATAGACAATTCATGATGCCCCAGGGCTAACACATTTTTGTGGTATGTTATAACATTCAACTGTACTTTAACAATATTTAATTTTATGAAGTAGATATCATGTATGTTTTTAAAATAATCTATTCATTATATATAATTATAAAAATTGACATATTTAATCCAATTATATATGATCTTGCAGGTCATCAAACAAATGGAAAATTTGCATGTCCAATTTGTGGTCCAAAGATGAAATCTCGTCGTTCAACAAGTTTAAGAAAGTAGGTGTTTGATGAGTATAGACACTTACTCCATATAAATAATAAGTATCGAACTACTGAAAAACATTTTTTCAATGGGAAAGAGGAGACTACATCAAAACCACGAAAAATGACAGCTCGCCTATAAAAATTGGAATATAATAGAATTAATCGTCAAGGTTATACATTGGATCAAATTGTTTATCTATCATATATGATATGTTTTGAATTTATATTTTTATATTGTGTTGTGTTTACTCATGTTGTAATTGACAATGATTGTCGTTAATTTGTTCAACTTATATGCTTCATGAAGGTTGTCAAGGCATTAATAACCAGCTTCCACAGGGACTAAAAAGTTATTCCAGACAATTTAGTAGGTTTCCCTACTATGAACAACTAAAAATTGTGCATTTATTTGATACAATGCATATCGGAAATAATATAACAAAAACGTTATGGAAAATATTGGATGGAAGGCATGACAAAGAAAAAATTGTCAAAATTTATAGTGACATTCAGAAAGCCAATTATGCAATGAAAAATGTCATTCAATTAAATAGCGATGGAGACCAAATTAATACAAGTGCCCTTCCTTGGTTATTAACAGAGTAACAAAATAATGCTATAAAAAAAGTCATACAAAAAATTTGATTTTTCACATGATTTTCTACGAACATAAATAATATAATAACAAAGAAAGGTGAATTTGGGTCAGGGATGAAAATGCATGATTGACATAACTTCATTAAGGTAATTATTCTAGTATATTATATACACTTGTATAATGCATGCACTTTTTAGTGTATTGTGTTTACTACTTTTGAAAAAATAATGAAAATATCATTTTATAATTACATTGTAGTACGTTCTACCTCTATCTCTCACAGAAAACTTTGACAACAATGTCAAACAAGTTATATATGATCTTGGAAAATACATGAGGTAAGTAGTGAGATTTATTCAATTCATTATATACATCTTATAATTGCCATTTGTTTTACTTATGTAATATACTATATATTTTTGTTAAATCTCGTTAATATATTTGCGCCTTGAATCATTTGTGGATCGCTGTCATCTAAAGAAATCCATAAAGAAGATATAAATTATTAAAAGAGAAAAATTCCTCATCTAATGTGTGAAATGCAAAAGTGTTTGCCTTCGACATTTTTCAATGCACAAGAACACTACCTCATACACTAGGTTGAGAAGATTGAATTGTGTGGACCTGTACACACAAGGTCAATGTGGATTGTTGAGAGACACTTAAAATTTTTGAAGGCTTTGGGTAGACAAAGAACACATTTTGAGGGTTTTATGGTGGAGAGATATATGGTATACCAGACCATGGTGTACATTAGTGAATATCTTCCTAACTTTGCAGCAAAGATCTATGTAGATCGCATTTGGGATCCCAACTCCATTAACAAATTCAAAGAGGAGTACCTGATAGGGAAAGGTAGATTGAGGAAATTGAGAGGTAATTATAAGATGGTCATGGAGATTAATTGGAATACATTTTACATATGGTTTTTATGTATATTGTACTTATTTAATTTTTGATATTCAATATACATCAATTATAAATTAAGGTCATATACTGTGGTATTTAACTAATTATACATCGTTTGTGAATTTCAATTTTTTGATACAGTTAGTCGAGAGTGGGATGCACTATATTTGTATGTTGCCAACAATCTTGATTTGATGATGGTATGGATTGAACGATGTCAACAATCTGGTCATGCATTAACATGGGAAGGTGTGGCTTCATTGGTTAAAGAAGCTCATCATAATGGAGATTCCAATGTTACACAAAGGGAAATTGATTTATCATATGGTTTAAGAGATAAATAGGTATGTATAAATATATTAATCATCCATAATATTTAATTATTTTCAATTATATTGATGTATATATATGAACATGCGATTGTTTTCTTTGCATACATTTGGCCAAGAATAAATATGTTTATCAACTGACGATATTGTAGTAATATTTACATGTTTGACATATTGCAGGTGAAACACCACAAGACTATGTGGTGCAATGGTCATAAATTTCAAATCATAATATTAGATGACATGCAAAAAAACTTGTGATTATGGTATAACTACAATCTTTTAGGTGACTAATGTTTCGTCTAGAAGCGACATACATCTAGAACTCTCAAAAAATTGATACTATGAGATTTTTGATGATATACTTGAGTGTGACTTTAAGTCCTTTAGATTAATTTTGTTTGTCGTCCTATGGTACATGCTATGATTGAATAAAAATGATCTTGAGAGACTGTTATTGAACATGATAATGGATTTACCATGGTTAATACAAAGTTGATTGAGCGAGCTGGAAATGAGCCCTATGTTCTTCCAAACCAATGTGAGCAGGTATTTTACTTAGAGGTTCTAGGTAAACCAGGTTGGTCATTTGTTGTTAGACATGATCCAAGAGGAAGGTCGGTAAAGTATAATGTGGTGGAAGAAGAAGATACCAAAGAACTAGAAGATGATGTAAATGATGATCAGGACCAACAGTTAGTTGATGATGTCCCTGATGAAGATGCTGAAGAAGAGGAACTAGATCATGATGATGTAGGAGTTAATGTTCATGAAGATGATATCCGTGTGGATGATGAAAATATTGAAATTGATATCAATGAAAATGACGATGATATGACCAATCCTTACAATGTCAAATCTGGATTGGATGATACAGACAAAGAGTTGGATGAAGAAGAAGATCAATGACATTGAAATGTATAAGTTATGCGATTATATTATCTATTTGATATTAATTTCTTGATAGAATTATATTTGAATTATGTGGCTACATAATTAATTCATGATGTTTTTAATTTTTATGCCATTACATAATTAATTTAATGATGTACTTTTTAATGTTTGAAATGTCAAAAAATTAAAATATTTCAATAGTGATGTTAACAACCTTGAAATTAGTGTGTTATATTTCATGTGATTATAAAAGATTAAAAAGTTAGTTGTAGAGGTGGTTGTTTAGTGGTTGACGTGTAAAGGCCTTTAAAAGGCATAAAATGATCATTGTAATGGTTGTTAATGGTTGTCGATTTAAAATGTAAGCTCTTGACATTAAAAAATCTTTTTTTTTCTTCATTTTTTTTGTATTTTTATTGTTATGTAGCACTATATGGTCACATGCAGCCATATTTTGATGTGAAATCAATTCCAGGTCGTGAAGATATATGTTAGCTTTGATTTGAATCTAATTTGAGGGCTTAAGGCATTGATTTGAGTTAGAAACCTTCATTTCTTTGCATACAGTCCGATTATCCTATTTTTGAGGGTTTTGTAGTCCAAACATGATATAAAGGGGCTCTTACACTTTTTGTGATTATTGTAGCTTGTGTAAGAGGCCCCATGGATACTGTTGTAATTGTAGGATGCATGAATATGGAATAAGATGAGAAATAAAGAAGGTATAGCTGCTGTCCTCAAGAGTTTTGTGAAGAAAAATATGTGAAATGAGAGTTTCAAGTCTAGGTTTCAACAAAACATGTATGAAAGATCTGATTTTATAAATTTTTATCCATGTGCAAACCTAATGGGTTGTTTCTGAACACTAAATATAAATGATACACACACATATATATGTATATGTATGTATGTATGTATGTATGAATGTATATGTATTTTTAAATGTAAATGTAAATGCAATTACTGGATGCTCTCCTAGAACAATAAATGCAACATATCATTAAAAAAATCTATATCTAAGTATATAAATGTGTATTTTTAAATACAAGTGTAAATGCAAAGAGCATATGGTTTTGTAGTGTTATAGATACAACATATCCATAAATTAATGTAATTGAAATTCTAAAGTCTTTAACACATAATATGAAATTGATCAAACTATTAAATTACATGAGAAATAAATAAAAACAGTAAATGCATATGTATGTGTATTTGTAAATGTAAGTGTAAAATAAATAAGAATAATGAAAATTATAAAAGAATACAAGGAAAGATTTAGAGTTTAGAGTGGGAGAGAGATAAAGGGTAGAGGGTTTAAGGGTTTAGAGTTTAAGGGGTAATGGTTTAGGGTTTAAGGTTAAAGGTAAAGGGTTTTGATTTATTTTTTACACTGTAACCAGGTTGGTCTTCTAATCTACCTATGGGATTGCCAATTCTAATCAAGGGCAGCTCATAGGACCTGGACCAACTGACTTGGACTTTAAAAAACCTCCTACACTTTGGGCTCTGCAAGACCCAAGAGGGTGATCCATTAATGTGTTTACAACCTCTAAACCAATATCATAAACAACATTAACACATAACAGATAATCCCCATGAATTCGAAACTGATTATGGAATAACTCAAAACCTAAATTGTATTTCTCTTTAAAACCATCAGACTTTACAATGTGCTCTACAACTGCACCTAGACTTGACCAAAAATTATCTAACTTGCTAACCCGTACTTCTGGCCTTGAAATCTTTCTTATAGAAAATGAAGGAGCAAACAAGCATCGGGCCAAAAATTATACATGTCACCAACCAAATGAAGCATCTAGTGATATTCCAAAAATTGCTACAACATCCATCCCTGGAGAATATTCCCGTTCATCATGTTAGCTAAGGAAAATTGAGGCAACAATAAAAAACCACAAGAAACCCACGCTGAGACCACCATCAAAGCAAAATCAGAGGCCGTTGTAACCGCAACATCTAATTTACTACATGTTATTAATTCATTCTTTTATTCCTCCTCAGTCAAATATTTATTTACCCACCTCTGATATTCTTGATCAGTCGGCCAGTCAAAATTAATTATCTCATTCACCTTGGTATTATAAGGTGTGTATTTTACTGCTACTTGATTTGCATCTCTTTCAAAAGATTCCAAAAATGAGTTGGTATTAATAATTTTATCTATACAACTCACCAACAAGTCATAATCTGAGTCATCACAAATTAATTTAATTTTATCATTGATGACCTCACCCGCCTAACCCTGCCATTGCTGGAATAACCTGATTTTCCCCTGCTCATAAATTATATCAGGTAACAATGTGTTACCCCAATCATTGAAATTCTTCACCAACTCCCTAATCTTCTTACTCGTCATTTGGTAAGGTCTGTAAACCTTGCAATGATTTTACTAACACATGAGTAGGCTTTAATGATTGGGGCCTATTGTTTGTATCAAACCTTGAGGCCTTATACATGACATCCAGATTATTGGTCCTAGGGATCCAATTTTCAATCAATGGTATCACTACCTCCTGATCCCTATCAATATTCCTTATTGCATCTAATAGCAAAGAATATAAAGAATGTATAGATAGCAATTTATTATCAACTTTTTCATTCAAATTCCTTAAAACAGTAGTAACAATCTCTTTTTGCTTTGAAAGAGATCCCTCCTCACTTACCCTTAAAGATTCATGTAACTCATCAATTCTTTGCAAGAGCTGCTTCTTTGTAGTATCAACAGAGCACTCTGTTTCATCATCAATTTCCTCTAAAGAAGGGGTGAAGGAAAGATTCTGACTGGGAGACCCTGGTGTGGAAACAATTGGAGAAGCAAGAGGCACTGACCCTGCTGTGGAAGGTAATGTACTGGTCTATGGAGCACTTGATGTCTCCCCAATTTTTCTATACTTGAACCTTTCCACCTCAGTTTACAACTCAACATTCCTTTGTTGCATCTTGTTGTATTCTTTAATCAAAAAGTTAACTTCTCCATTAGGCTTTTCTTTTCAGCCTCCTCCCTTTTAGCAGTCTTTTGGGCCAATTTGGCCACATTCACAGTTAAACTAGTGGCCTCAGTGGTTGAGGTCTCTAAAGCTCTCTTTATTATTAATCCCCTTCTGAAATTTGGATTAATGTCTGTAATATTTGGCTTTCTCCCGTGTGGGGCCAATGCCCAAATTGCCAAGGTTTCATACTCTTCACTGAAAGAAGAATCTTGAAGTGCTGCCTTGACTTCTTCAGATTTTTGCAAGGGATGCTTGGACTTTATAATAGCATTAAAGGCCACTGCATCTGCAATGTCCCATTCAGGCATAATCAATACACCAGCCTGACTCACTAATTTTCTGCCTTCCTCAGGAGTGATGTTCTTAAATTCAGCCATTAATTCATCTTTCACTTTCTCATCATTCTCCTGGTATGACCTATCAGGTCTTAGTTCTCTTCTCTCCTTAAATTCATTTTGATATTCTTCAAACTTCATCCTCCATACCAATTGAAAGAATATAGGAGTCTTTACAAATGCATTGTCATCTAGAAACTCCTTACATGCTTCCATTTTTGCATCTTGTACACTTTTTCCTTTCATATCTAAATCAAATAAAACCAATTCAGCTGGCCTAAGAGGGGAAGGCATACCAACCTGTATGTCTTGATCAGTAACAATAATTTCATCCATCAAACTCTCCTGTGGTTGATCAGTTCTTTTCCTTTTAGGGATTGGATCAGATGGTGATGATGGGGGACTATCTTCTGGTGATGACTCTAAATCAATGATCTTAATTGCCCCAGACACTTTTGAATTTTGGACCTGGTTGTGAAAGCAACTTCATAATTTTCTTCCCCTTTCTGTCCACTTCTTCCTCATCATTGTTGCTATCATTTTTTCTCCTGTAAATGGGCCACTTTTCTGTAGCATGGTATGTTGGCTTTGTTTCAAATGGTCTGGCACCTTGTTCTTATACACCTAGACTTAACTCTAAGTTTACTTTTTTGGTTCTCAAAGTGCCTATAATCTCTTTGAAATTCTCCATAAGAAAATCAATTTTCTTATGGTGGGGACTGAACTCCAACAGTGGATCATATTTCAGATCCATGTTGTGCACAATATCTAATAGCTTATCATAAGCTATCTATTTCTCCTTGTTCAACTCCTGCTTATTTAGGTTGAGCTCATTTCTGATCAAGTCTTCAAGAAAGTTGAACTCATGCACAAAATTGCCAGCCTTTATTCTTTGTCTAAAAAGGGCAAAGAAATCCTTAGGATCATTTTTCCACTTTGGACTACATCTCAAATGATAATCCTCAAAGAATTTCTCAAAGTGCACCCAACCTCCTTTTGAAAAGGAAAAATCAGATACCACTGTATAATCAGGGAAAAATGTTCCCTTACCCCTCCTTGTGAGGTTGTCCTCATGGATGCAACCTATCTTCCACATAACTTCTGCAAACCCCACTCTTGGTGGCACATTGTATGGTAGTATATGAGGGGCTCCTTGAAAACCATATACCCTCAAAACAATGTTGACTGGGTATGGGATAATGTCACCCCAGTTATGGCTGACTTTTAATTCTGGCTTCCTCCCCTTTGGCCTAAAGAAATCATGTAATTCCTTAGGAATCCTAGGTACATTCACCATCAATCTAGCCCTCAATCTGGAAGCAAAAAAATTACCAAATTGCACATAACTAGTGCTTTCCTTATTACAAGATAAATCTACAGCCCATATCTGTATTGGAAATCTTTCTCCATCAACTAATTGCCTTAATTTCATCTTCTCAGAGAAGAAGTTAACATTTTTGAATAAAAACATATGTATCAGCATAGAATACCAAAAGAATTGAGTGCGGTATCATTTTTCTATAGCGTTGAAAACCCCTCATGTATCCTCTCAGCCAAGAAAGAAGCAAAGTCATATGTGACAAAGAAGTTAGGGTGTTGTATTTGCACCCCCATGAACATGTCTACAATGGGCATCACCGCACCAAGACTAAAACCCAAAATTTGACACAATGAATAAAAAGTGGCCAGGAAATGATTTGCAAAACAATTTAATTTGAAAGGTTCCTGGTCACTGGGGCTGATATGAAATTTTGAACCTCCTGCCCTAGCCAGATGAGGTGGAAGCAATTTAGCTCTAAAAAAAACTTCAACTTTGCATATTCCTGCTTCATTTCTTCAAGGTTGATAGGCACCGAGTCCTCACTCGGTTCACTCAAGTCAAAAATCTATTGAATATCATCTCTGTTAATGCTTAACAAAACCTTTCCATCATTATCCCTAATTACCCATGTGACAGGGTCATATCTTGCAGCTACTGCCCTAAGCAGGTCTACATCAGGGAAAACATTCGGTACCACTAGCTTCCCCATATCATACATCCATCTATTTGAAAAAGGGTGAGGAAAATTACTCTATCCATACCACAATCTGAATATTTCCAAACCCATGAGAGGAACCCTAGCATCGGCTATGTTGGAACAATTGTATACTAACCCCTCCCCCAGGATTTTCCCTCGCATCAGAACCAATCCCTTCTTTCTATCATTTGTTGACAAGGGAAATTGATCTAGAAAATCATCATATATGTTTCTTTCAAATATCAATCTGGCCAGAATGTTACTTGGGTGGTGCCATCTCGGAGAAACTATGGCTTCTTATACCTTCACACTTCAAATAGCTAGGACTAACCAGAGATATGAAATTACAAAACAAAATATTGCAATTTCTCATAATTTAAATAAACTATAGACCTAAAACATTTATCAACAAGCCCTATGATAAGTACAAAAAATATTTTCCTTAATGCATAGAGTGACCGGGAAACACAAAAATTAACTCACGACTCTTTTCGCAGAAATCCCAAATTTTGGCTGTTAGGGTTCATAGCCTTGCTCTCGGCTCTGAAACTGCTTCACAAAATACCTGAATGCTTTGTGACACATAAAGTAGGAGAATTGATTTTATTTTGATAAAATTGTGCCAGTAAATGTCTCATCCGCCATTAAAGCTCACTCGCGCGCTGCACGAACGACTACAACCATATTTGATGCAGATTTAAATTCGAGTCGTCGATCCTTCAACACAGGCATCGACCCTATCATTAACTCTCGAATAGCTTTTCCATAAAGATTACAACACATCCGTTGATTTGAATCACGTGCATCTTAAGAGCACTTTAGTAACTCGCCTTTTAATGTATTTAAGGTTGGATTAATGTTCCACGGTATTTCCTTTATTCTTTCGGCTTCATTAGATGAGAGACGTGGCGACCACCTGTGATATAACGATTGATGGTGGGGCCATCGTGGGATGGCGGGGAATGACTGAGATCAAACGATTTTTGATCAACGGTCGCACAATTTCATCCCCCAGAAGGACACATGGCACCCACCCGCGATATCACAATCGGTAAAAACCCTATAGCTTCCGATCACGTGATGGCGGGCAACCATTGATATTCGAAGGTAATTTGATCAACGGTAGCGTGAATTCGATCCCTTCTGCAAAATAAAACATTCATTAAAAAGGATGAGGGGACATCACTAGGCCAATGGTAAACAACAACATAAGTTTTTTTTTAAAAGATGAAACACGGGGCCAACTGAGACTTAGGAAATAAAACCCTGTGGAGGAAATAAAGTATTAAAATCAAAGGTACTCGGCCTAGATGAATTGATATGACATAAGTTGTTTTAAAACCCCATTAAAAGTAAGAGTGAAATAGAACCTAGACAAAGCATGAAATAAACATTAGGGTTTTACATGAAGACAAATCTAAAACCCCAACCCTTAGAAAACTTGAACACCATGAAAGACTAGAGACATAAGGCAAGGCATGAGTGAAAAACAAGAAGCAAAATACTGAAGTTCCATCATCGGCTCCAGTTGGGGACGTTCATTCCATTAGAATGAAGCGATAATCCAGAATCTCAGGTAGAGCAGACCAAGATGCAGAGACGACCAAAAAGGGACTGTTCGGACAAAAAAACCCCAACTATGTACAAAATATATACAAAATATACAAACCTCATAGTTGTTCATATACACTTGTTCGATGGCCTTGGCTTCCAAAATGAGACCTCTCCTGAATCATAACTACTTAATTGTCATTTGTAACTTTTTGATTCTTGTATGCAATCATGATCCATGTTGGATCAATCATGATGACCAAAACCCCTACATGAAAGGTTATGAGCATAGCAATTGTATCTCGATCACATGATATGAGGGTTCCATTGCTATCATAAACCTCTTGTAGTGACATGTTTTCAATAGGCATATTGTTTGTGTCAACTAGAGTTGATGTTCTTGAATGTCTTTTCCTTTTATGCCTTTCCTTAAAACATCATGGATTGAATGTTATCGGGAAACTTGTTCACCTAATGTTTGATTATGAAGGCCTTGAATAGAGCCTTGTGCAACTTTAGATTTTGTTTTTGTTGTTGTCCTTCATGAGACCATTGTAGCATGCATTGTTGGTTTTCCTTATCAATGAAAATGACCTTTACCTATTGCATTCACTTTCACCAGTACACCCATGAATGAATAATATCAATCCCCTTTGCCTCTTGTAGCTAGCTTTTGCAAAGGTGTTGTAATTGTACTTGTATCATGACCTTGATTCAACCATTTCTCTTCTTTTTTTATGTGTAATAAATACACATAGTATCCTCATTTTATCTTTATTGGATAGCCACCTGTCACATATGTGGGTGACCTAACAACTCAACTTCCTATGTGATGTGTGACTGTCCAATAGGGTTATGGTGAGAGGGGCTTGACAACAACTTGAAATGCTTCCTCATTGTTTAAAATATGCATAATTGAATTTGATGCATCTATGAAGTCACTTCCTTTATAAACAGATCATGGATCTTCTTAAGAAGATTGAAGGACATATCAACACAGTATGTTGCATCTTTTGAATCTGTCCTTTCCTATCCTGTCTTACGTTCCTTTCCTGTCTTGTCTTATGTTACTAGTCTTTTATGGTATTGGGAAAATCCTAAGGTTGGGTTTTTGTCTTTAACTGAATCCCTCTATCTCTCTCCCCTCTACCCACAACCCACAACCCACAACCCTTAACCCTTAAACTCCAAACCCTTAAACCCTCTACCCTCTACCTTCTCTCTCTCTCTCTCTCAGGTCTCTCCCTCCTACCTCCTCTCCTTCTCTTAGGTCTTTATCTATCTCTCACTCACTCCCTCTATGTGTCTCCCTTAAACCCTAAACCCTAAACCCTTAACTATAAACCCTTAACCCTTAACCATAACTGTAAACCCTAAACCCTTAACTATAAGCCTTAAACCCTTAACCCTTAACTCTAAATCCTTAAACCCTCTACTCTCTATGTTTAGCCCTCTACCCCATATCTCTCTCCAACTCCCTCCATCTTTCCCTCTCTCTCTCAAGTCTCACCCTCCTACCCCCTCTCCCTCTATCAGGTCTCTCTCTCTCTCTCACTCTTATCTCCCTCCCCTCTACCCTTAAATCTCTACCTTCTACCCTCTACCCTTAACCCTCTATTCTCTATCTCCTCCCACTCCCTCCCTCTCTCTCCCACTGAATCCCTCCCTCTCTCCCCCTACCCATTAACCCTAAACCCTTAACCCTTAAACCCTTAAACTTCAAACCCTTAAACCCTCCCTCTACCCTCTCTCTCTCTCTCTCTCAAGTATCTCCCTCCTACCCCCTCTCCCTCTCTTAGGTCTTTATCTATCTCTCACTCACTCCTGTGTCTCCCTCTACCCTTAAACCCTAAACTAAACTCCAACTGTAAACCTAAACCTTAACCCTTAAACTCTAAACCCTTAAACCCTCTACCATCTCGTTTAACCCTCACCCCATATCTCTCTCCCACTCCCTCTCTTTCCTCTATCTCTCAAGTATCACTCCTCTCTCCTCAGCCCTCTCTCTCACCTTATCTCCCCCTCCTCTACTCTCAACCCTCTACCCTTAACCCTCTACTCTCTATCTCTCTCTCCCACTCCCTCCCTCTCTCTCTCACTGAATCCCTATATCTCTCTCTCCTCTACCCTAGATAACCCTTAAACCCTTTAACCCTTAAACCCTCTACCCTCTACCCTCTCTCTCTCTCTCAAGTCTCTCCTCCTACCCCCTCTCCCTCTCTTAGGTCTTTATCTATCTCTCACTCAACTCTATGTGTCTCTACCTTAAAACCGTAAAACTAAAACCCAAACTCCTTAACCCTAAAACCTAAACCTCAACCCTTAAACTTAAATTTCAAACCCTTCCTATCTCTCTCCCACTCCTCCTCTCTCTCTCTCTCTCTCTCTCTCTCTCTCTCTCTCGTCTCACCCTCTACCCCTCCTCCTCTCCTCTCTTAGGTCTCTCTCACTCTTATCTCCCTCCTCTGCCCTTAACCTCACCTTCACCCTCTACCCTTTGACCCCTACTCTATCTCTCTCCCACTCCCTCCATCTCTCTCATTGATCCTTCCTCTCTCTCTACCCATAACCCTAAACCCTTAACCCTTAAACCCCTACCCTTAAACCCTCACCTCTACCCTCTCTCTCTCTCCTCCTCTCTCCTCTCAGTCTCTCTCTCACTCTCTATCTCTTCTCCCTCTACCTTTAACCCTCCTTAAACCTTAACCTTAAACTTAAACCTCTAAACTTTACCTTAATATTAGGTGTGTATTAAAACATTATAAAAGTATAAATTTTTGGAGTTCTATTAGGAATTGAATGATAAATGATGATGAATGGGAAAATCTAAGGAACTTTAATATTTTCAACTAAAAAGTTAGAGTTCAATTAGGATAGTGTTCACTTAGGGTTAGGTTTAGGGTTCAATTAATGTTCAATTTGGGTTAGGATTGAGGATGAGGTTGGGGTTTAATTAAGGTTATGAATTCAATAAGAGTTCAAATAGGGTCAAGGTTAAGGTTAGGGTTGGGGTTAAGGTTCAATTAGGATAAGAATTAGTGTTAGGTTAGGATTAGAGTTCAACTATAGTTCAAAGTTAGGGTTATGGTACAATTAACTACTTTCAACAATGTTCAATTAGGGTTTGGTTTTGTGTAGGGTTGGGATTATGAATCAAGTAGGTTTGGGTTAGGGTTTGATTAGAGTTAGGTTTAGGGTTTAGTTAGAGTTAGGGTTAGGGTTAGGGGTAGAATTCAATTATGCTTAGTGGTCAATTACAATTAGATTTAATGTTCAATTAGGGTAAGGGTTGGAGTCCAAATAGGGTTAGGGTTTAACTAGGGTTAGGATTAGAATAGAATAAAGTTTTGTGTTTAATTATGATATCTAGAATTTAGTATAATTTTAGAAAATGAAATGATTTGGACACAAAGAAAAAAAATAGAAAAGTTGATTTTATATAGATCTTATTTCTTTATTTATTCTAAAATTCTAATTAATAATTGTTTAATTAATTTAAAACACATTTAATTTAATTTAATTTAATTTAATTGTATTAGATAATTAGTAAAACTAAATAGATAATAAATATTTTATGGATTTTAAAAATTAGAAGGGTTAGGATTATAATTATAGCTAGACTTAGGGTTGGGATTAACATTAGGGTTAAGGCTAGGTTAGGTTTACCATTTAATTAGAGTTAGGGTTCTAGGATAAAGCTTGGGTTCAATGATAGGGTTAGGGTTGGGTTTAGAGTTAAAATTCAATTACAAATAGTGTTAGAGTTCAATTAGGTTTAAGGTTAAGGTTAGATTAGGGTTATGATTCAATCTCAACAATAATTCTCACTCTCACTCTAACCCTAAACTTAATCATAAAATTAACACTGACACTATTTTTAACCCCAACCATAACTAAATATATATCTAACCTTAACCTTAATTCTATAACTAAAAGTAATTCTAATCTTGTCTTTCATGTTGTGCTTCAAATGCTACTAGAATATATATATTATTTATTAATATATACAAAATACGCCAAGAGATATCTTTGTCGAGGCACCTATTTTATAATAGTACAATAGACGCATCAAAAGGATATCTCTCAACATATTTTATATATATTATTAATAAATAATATATATACTAGTAAGTATTTAAGAAATAAAATAAAATAAATATATCAATTTTTTACCATACTACTCATTGCCAAGGAGATCCACGTGGCGCCCACCCGTGATATCACAATCAATAAAGAACTTACAACTTTTGATCACGTGATGGTGAGAAACCATGGATCTCAACCATCAACAATCCCGTTCATTCAACACACTCGCCAGCCTTGTTATTAACCATCGAGCATGTTTCTACCAAGATTATAACATCTCCATTGATTTAAAACACATGCATCTTATAACTACTTTAGTAACCCGCGACATAATGTATTAAAGATGCATCAAAGTATTTATGATTCCTTCGGCTTCACCGGATGAGACACATGGTGCTCACCCATGATATCGCAATCAATAAAGACCTCGCAACTTTTGATCACGTGATGGCGGGAAGTTCTATGGATCTCAACCATCGGCAATCTTGTTCGTTCAACACAGTCGCCAACCTTGTTATTAACCATCAAGCACAGTCTTTCTATGGGGATTATAACATCTCTGTTGATTTAAAACACGTGCATCTTATAATTGATTTAGTAACTCGTGGCATAATGTATTAAAGACATCAAATTATTTATCATTCCTTCAGCTTCACCAGATGAGACATGTGTCGCTCGCCTGTGATATCACGATCAACTAGTGGGGTCATCACAGGATGGCGGGGAATGATTGAGATCACATGACGATTGATTTACGACCATGCAAACTTGTCCCTTTGCAAAATAAAAAAAATTATTGGGGGAGAGGGCCCAGTACACATGGCGCTTGCCTGTGATATCGCGATCAATTGGTGGGGTCATTGCGGGATGGCAGGGAATGGCTGAGATCACACAATGATTGATCTACGACCATGCGAACTTGTCCCTTTGAAAAATAAAAACATTTATTAGGGGAGAGAGTCCAGTAGTTGTGCGGGGTGCAAAATAAAATAAAAATTATTAGGGGAGAGGGCGCACTCAATTGTGATGATAATACCCAGTCTTACCACATATTTATACTATATATTGTAAATAAATAGTCCAAATGTAAATAAAGAAAGATATTTATAAAATCCAAGAAAATAAGTTAAAATGTATTTAATAAAAAATTATATATCAATTTGTTTTTCTTTTTTAGATGAATTAAGAGTATGATTTAAAATATTTTAATTCAAATAACATAAATGATAAATTGAAGTGGGAAAACTTGAATATTATTTTAAAATTTTGAGGTTTAATATTTATATGTGTGAGATTGATCTAATATTCCAGAAAATGAATGTTAAAATATCATGAAAAAAATAGGCATAGAATGAATGTGGAAGTAAAATTATTTTTGCATATATTTATAAAATAAGATATAATAAACAAAAAATATATGCAATTAAAAATAAAGGAAAAATAATTCAACCAAAATTTAGATAAGAGAGATAATCAGATTATATGATAACTTTAAGGCTAGGGTTAGGGTTTGATTAGGATTAGTGTTCGCTTAGGGTTATGATTAGAGTTATGAATCTACAATTAGGGTTCAATTAGGGTTATTATTAGAGTTATGAATCTACAATTAGGGTTGAATTAATGTTCACTTAGGGTTTCTTTCTTGGAAGAAGTTTATTGAATGGTAAGTTTATTTTATAAAATTAATATTTCAAGAATTAATTTTAGATAATACTACATGTGATTTTTCATATGGTATTAAATTGTAGATTAAAATTGATAATAGATTTCCTTCTTTTGCATTGTAAGCTACTATAATATATGGCCTTAAAATCCTATTCATATTTTGAGCTTCTCTAAACTATACAACACAACATCCAACAAAAAAAATTGTTATGAATTTTTTCCAAGCACAAATCCTTAGAATTCTTAATGTGTTACTTAAGTTAATTCTTTATTGCAATAAATAAATACACACGAATATATATATTATGGATTTGAGGGAAAATATTAAAATATTTATCTTAATTGAAAAATTTAAATGCAAGGGATTCAAGTACATACCTTTGCTTTTGTTAATGTTGATGAAGATACAAATCTTGATGAAGTGCCAAATTTGATGACATGATATAAAAAATTGGAATATCTTTGTCTCTATGTGGCACTTGAAATTTTGTACAAAACTATAACTAACTCTACATCAAATTTGTGACTTTGGACCTATTTTGCATCAATAAATATGAGCTTTGACACATGCCTCCTAATCTAGCATACAATATGTACTTAAATGCTCAAAATAGTTGGGAGTAGTGTTGAGATTGGTGGATCTTTGGGAAGGTCCAATGCTTCACCTTTGTATCTCTCCCTATAGATAGAGGTAGAGATGAATGCAGAATGAGAGAGGAAAAGGGATACAAATAGATAGAGATAGAGGGAGAAATAAATATATAGAGAGATAGGGAGATAGAAGGGGATATATATATATATATATATATATATATATAGAGAGAGAGAGAGAGAGAGAGAGAGAGAGAGAGAGAGAGAGAAATACATAGATATAGAGATATATGGGAAGATAAAGGGAAAAAAAGGTTGAGATATGAAGATAGATAGGGGTATAGGGAGGGAGCAAGAGAGGGAGAGATGGGGAGAGATAGAGAGAGGGAGGGACAAAGGGAGAGAGATATGTAGAGGAGGGAGAGATAGAAGATGGGGAAGAGGGAGATATATGTAGAGAGGGGGAGAGAGAGAGTGAGAGGGGGAGGCTAATATAGAGAGATAGATAGAGATAGGAAAAGAGATAGGGAGATAGATGCATAGGGAGATATACGTATAGAAGTATATGGATAGAAAGAGATAGATAGATGAGAGAGGGATATTGAGTAGTATATGGATAGAAAGAGATAGAGAGATGAGTGAGAGGGAGATCGAGTGAGAAATAAAGATAAAGATATATAGTAGAAGAGATGGAGTAAGATAGAGAGAGGGAGACATTTCTAGAGATAGGAAGTGAGATGAATGGGTAGAGAGAGGGAGACATTTCAGATAGAGGGGGAGGGAGGAATATAGAGGTAGAGATGAATATAGAGCGAGAGAGGAAGAGTGAGACAAATTGATAGAGGTAGAGATGAATATAGAATGAGAGAGGAAGAGGGAGAAAAATTGATAGAGATATAGAGAGAGATAAGTAGAGAAAGAAAAATAGAAATGGAGAGGGAGATAGAAATAAGGGGAGAGAGAGAGGGGGGAGAGATAAATGGGAAGAGAAAGACATAGATATAGAGATATATGGGAAGAGAAAGGGACAAAGAGGTTGACATATGAAGATAGATAGGGGTATAGGGAGAGAGCTCAGATGGGAAGAGATAGAGAGAGGGAGGGAGAAAGGGAGAGAGATAGGTAGAGGAGGGAGAGAGAATATGGGGAAGAGAGAGACATAAAGTTAAGATGTGTCAATATTTAAGAATCCAAGTGTTTATTCTGAAATTCTTGCAAACATTGTTAAATTTTCAATTATGTTCAAGTATAATTGTTAGATAAAAAATGACCTTTCAGTTGGCACAAAATTATAGGTGACATAAATTTTTGACCAGATTGATGAGCATATATCCAATATTTCAATACAATTTTATATCCTGCCTATAGCAATCTATATTTATTCACATATTCCACCCAAACTCAATCTCTCCAAGTGAGGTGTAGGAAAGCATATATGCAATATGTGATGTTTCTGCTAGATGATACTTACAATGATCTCCACCAAGCATGCTTGTAAACTCATGAAAATGATGTAAAATATTTTCTTCCATGATGATATTGTTAGCTACATTCTTCCTTAATGACATATTTAGCTACTTTAAATTATAATTTAGAATCATCATCCAAGGTTGGGATATGATACAGGAAGAGATCATGCTTTTCTTCTTCTTTTTTTCTTCATTTTCCTCCACGAGCATGTTTTCCCAAGAGGAAACCAAGGAAACCTTGATGGTGTCAGGATTATCATAAGTTTATCCATAAGCATCTTCAATCTTCATATTATGTTTCTTTGCCTTCTAATTTTGCACATGACTATCTCTTGGAGGCTAACCACCTTATACAACAAGAGATAGATCATTGTGGCCTTGCTTGGATGGTCTCACTATGTGTGTGTGGCCTAACTCCATCAAGCCACTGAGTGTGAGGTATGGTTTATGTGAGATGGATTTTGGCTCTTGGCTCATGGATTATGTATTGTGGATTAGTATGCTGCTTTTCGGCGTCCAGATGGACCCCTGTGTATCCTCGTTATGTGATTCCTGGTGATGTGAGTTTGCATTTATGTGAATAATGCATGAATATAGTACTTAGAATCTTGAGATTTTGTTTACTTCCCTTCTATTGTTCTCATCTAATATTTGGGACTTGTTCTTCGGTGGTGTTGTAGGAAAATTCCTAGAGGTCACAATCTTGATAGGCATGTTATTCAGAGCACTCCTCTTCTGAATGTCCATGAGGGTGGTCATGAGGAACATCTGAGCCCTCAATTATGGCCCTTGCTTGAGGAAATTCTTAACCGGCTTGGCCCAAGATAGGAGAGCAATCGACAAATGGCAAGGGAAAGAGAAAGGTTCCCTAGGAGAAGAGGTGTTTCAGCTGTAGTAAGACTTATAATGGACCTCTTAAGGGAACGTTCTCCTACCTTCCATAGTCATAATGGTGGTCTGGAGGATGAGACTTGGATGATTGGTGTCCAGATTGGTGGGCGTCTTTTGTCTAGGAGAATCCGAAGTTGGTTGCGAGCCCAACTTTATCAGCTTGACCAGTCAACTCAGAGCACTCAGACTGTAGCTAGGAGGGGCCGACTTCAGTAGGATGGTGCACCTCCTCGAGGTAGAGGAAATGGCAGAAATGCAGGATGTTTCTCTTGTGGCCAGCACGGCCACATAGCTAGGCAATGTCCTCAGAGGAGCACACCTGAATTTAGTCAGAGATCGATAGTCACAGAGCCAATAGGGGATGATGCAGGTAGGATCCATAGAGCAATTGAAGTAGTTGATGACTGCCAGGTAGAGCATCAGAGCATAGATGTGGAGACTACAGGTAGCAGACAGGCAGTTCATTCGGGAGCCTGTGAGAATTCTGTCATATAGGAGACTGATGTAGTGCGTCTTGTGTTGCTTCTATTGCACTAATACTTGTTATAATATATTATGTACCTTGAGATCTTATTGGTCCTTGTTTTACCATTTTGGATTGGTTTGGATGACAGCTTATATGACTCTAACGATTATGACATTTTCGATTGATTGTATGATGGATCAACACACACGTTGGGAGGATATGTCTTGCATTTGAGAAACCTTTCCCTTTTTTGTATTTTAGCTTCCAGGAGTAAGCCTAGTTCTAGGGGGAGGATGTAATGCCTCTCGTGTTATTGAACTCCCATGATACCTTTATGTGCATGTGGTTGTTGCTGTTCAAATATTGCTTATGTTTGATGTATACTCGTGATTACATTGGTGATTGTTTCATCTATTTGACTTATATGTTTTGCTTGGATGCACATGATACTATGTTATGATGTTAATAATATGATGTGGTTTAGGGATTTGACAAGAAAGTATCCCCATCTGTGTCTGTCATCCTGTCGTCGGTTGACGAGTTCGTCCATCAGTTCCCATTCTATTTGGTATCGTCTTGCCTTACGCCATTCATTTTAAGTGGCAATATTAATGTGTTAATTGTTTGATTTAGATGCGTATCATTATTGTTAATTAGTTAAATTAATACAACAATGGTTAGTATTATGGTTGATATTAAACATTAAATTTAATTATTAATGTGCGTTGTGAAGATTTAATTAATTATTAGATTAGTTTGGAAATTTTAAATTGTGTTTGTAAAATTTAAAGAATGTTACTTTAATTGTCGATATTTAATTTTATTAATTATAAATTGAATAATATTTTAATTTTAGCTGTGTAAATTCCTAATTAGCTATCAAATAATATTGTTGGTTAATTAAATAATAATATTTATTTAATTAAATAATAAAATTTATTTAATTAAATAATTTTATCTAATTAATTATTGTTAAGGATTAAGTCAAATATATATATATATATATTTAAGATGTAATATTTTATTACATCCTTCTAAATAATTTAAATTTAAATTTAAAATTTATATATATCCATCATTTAAAAAAATACAAATTTGTATTTATTTTGCGTTTCAATATAATTATATAGTTAAAAGTCTTACCCACCGAGGTTTTTATTAAGTTGAGTAAGTATGAATTATCACGAATCAACTCAGTTTGGGTAAAATCGAGGAAAGCATGATAAATTAAAATATTGAAATTAATTTGTAAACCTTTCACCGCAGTCAAGAATAGTGGGGATAGATTTATTGATTTGTTAAATTTCTCCAAGTGTTAAGCAGAGTAAATTTAGAGTGTCGGGTGTAATTTGGAAAAATGGAAATCTTGCCACCTGTAAACCTTTATTGATTTGTTAAATTTCTCCAAGTGTTAAGCAGAGTAAATTTAGAGTGCCAGGTGTAATTTGGAAAAATGGAAATCTTGCCACCTGTAAACCTTTATTGATTTGTTAAATTTCTCCAAGTGTTAAGCAGAGTAAATTTAGAGTGTCGGGTGTAATTTGGTAAAATGGAAATCTTGCGGGTGTAATTTGGAAAAATGGAAATCTTGCCACCTGTAAACCTTTATTGATTTGTTAAATTTCTCCAAGTGTTAAGCAGAGTAAATTTAGAGTGCCGGGTGTAATTTGGTAAAATGGAAATCTTGCCACCTGTAAACCTTTCTTTTAGCAAGAAACCTTGGATGGTTACGAGAATTTATTTTGGGGGTGATTGGCAAAAAAGGGGGAGAATTGGGGAGAAAAAAAAAACTTTTGGCAAGAGGAAGTTGCAGGGGGAATCACAACATCTCAAGCTCCAAATTCTTCAAGGGGAATCACAACATCTCAAGCTGCAAATTCTTCAGGTTGGTTCCTCTAATTTTTGTTTGATTTGCAAAGTCAAAAAAAATTGGGTTTGCATGTATTCTATTTATATATATGCATGCTTCATGTGTTAACTTCATTTGAATCCCTTCATTATTCTTCATTAGCTGTTGTGTCTTAATTTCTCTCCCTTGTGGCATTGAGTCATTTCTTCTTAGAGTATATAATCTCCCTGATTCCATGGGTGACCTATCATAGCTGTAGTATTTTAGCCTAGATTTATGATAGAAAATTAAATAGCCTCTCTGAAATCTTATCAGCTGCAGCACTTAAACAAAAGGGAGTATTAAAGTTTAAATAATTTTCTTGAATTTTTATTGACAATCTATCACAGATGGCCAATGTAATCACAAGGAAACTCCAAAAGGGTGAGGGTAATTCCTATTGTTATGCTTCATGTGCCATTTTAATTTTAAACCCCTTTATTGATTATTCAATGGCTGCTAAATTGTTATTGCTTTCACCAGTGGCCTTGGGATATTCCTTCTAATTGTTGCATACATACTTAATTCCCCTGATATCTTGGCAATCTATCTCAACTATAGTATTTAGATTTTGTAGGGTGCATAAATTTATATAATCTCCCTTTACCCTTCGCTACTCTTCTCAGCTTGCAACATTTAGTCTTGGAAGAGCACAGTAAATTTTATAACCTTTGGAAAACTTCTGCAGTTGTTGCATTTAGACGTGATTTCATGTAGTGGATTAAATAGCTTCTCTGATCACATTTGCATCCGGTCTTTTTCGCAACACAATTTAGGTTCGTAATATGAATTAAGAAATAAATCCTCTATGACATGTGATGTGCATTATCGTTAAAACAAAAATAAAATAAAATCTGATTTTAAAGATTGCTTCTGAGATTTTAAAATAATTCTTTTTTATTTTCCCTAAAAGCTTGCCATGTTCAGTACTCTTTTAATTAAGAGGTGTTTGCATCTTATAAAGATAATTAATATGTTTAAGACCATTTTCTTTACTTATAACCGTCTATTATAAATATTTATGCTTATTAAATAATCCCCTTTTCTTCTTTATAAATATTTATATTTATACAAGGATAAATTAAATTATATGTATATTTTAAAAAGATCAATGTAATAAAATAAAATAATTGCTATTTTCTTTCGTAAAGAATAGATACTTATATAAATGAATTTGTAGATAAGCATATATATGGACAATGATTAAGACATCTAAGATTAATTGTTTATATTCTAGTGAAATGGTAGTTACTTATAAATAAAATAAAACAGAATAAAATTTGTTGTTAATTCCATTAGTTTAGACTAGTCCGAGTGGAAACCTTGTCAGTTACCTTTTTACCTAACTCTAGCCAAGTTATTATTGCCAATCCTTCTTTAAATTAAAATTTTACTCACAAATTATGTATATACATTTAAATCTTTGTAGAGTTAATTAATTCATGAATTTATAATATCATGTAATAAATGCATTTTTTTACCAAGTTAGGTTATTTGTGATTATGGATATGGCAGGGAGTTAAAATGAGTGTCGTGAATATTTAGGTAGTGCATTTAAAATTAGTTTTATTTGCAGGTTATTTAAAGTTAAATTTTTTTACAAATTCATTTACTAATAGATTTGTGATTTGCGTAAATCTTACATCTAGATTAAATTTATTTGTAAAATAAATAAATAAGTAAAATTAAAATTAGATTTATTTAAAAACTTGTTTTATTAGATATGGGTAATTCCATTACCCCGTAAGTTACTGGAATGGTAATTCATCTTTATAGTATATTTAAAATTTGATTTATTTAAAATTAGGTTTATTTAAAATTTGTTTTATTATATATGGGTAATTTTCATTACCCTTAAGTTACTAACTGTAATGGTAATTTATCTTTGTAGTATATTTAAAATTTGATTTATTTAAAACTTGTTTTTATCATATATGGGTAATTTCATTACCCTTAAGTTACTAACTGTAATGGTAATTTATCTTGTAGTATATTTAAAATTTGATTTATTTAAGACTTGATTTATTGGATATGGGTAATTTCATTACGCTGTAAGTTACTGGAATGGTAATTCATCTTTGTAGTATATTTAAAACTCGACTCGTTTCAAGTGCATTTAAAATTAGATTTAATTACAAGATTATTTAAAATTAAATTTGATTTTCAAACATCTTTACTTTTAGATTTGTGACTCTGCATAAACCGTATATGGTAGATTTTAAATTAAAATTTATTTATTTTGAAGTCAACAAAGGTAAATGTCATACTTTTAATTAAATTTAATTTGCAGTAAAAATCAGGTTACATTTGAAATAAATTTATTAGTTTAAAATAACAGATATATATAGGTTAAGTTTTAATCAATTTGAAGTAAACAAAAGTACAGGCTATGAATTTTAAATCAAAAGAAAACTAATGTTTTGAATACTATAGGTTTTCCCAAGTGCTTATCTATTTAAAATATATTATAAAGGAAATGCTTTTAATCATAGTGGATTATTTAATTATTTATTACATTATCTTTAATAAGTTTGGATTATGTTCATGTTCAAATAAGTGGGTATGTATAGTCCTTTTGAACATGTTTGGATATTTATTTTGGTTATACTTTGAGTGCTCGTTGGAATTGATTTCTTATGCATACTAGTGGTTCCATGTTGATCTTACCTTCCTTTTTGCTTTATTTTGCTTTTGAGGTAATCTTTATGTATAGGCACGTTTTGGATAAGTTGGGAACCCGTAAATGCTTAAGCCACTCCCCTTTGATAAGTTATGGGTGGTAGATTGTTAGGCTTCCAAAGGCGATGGGAAACTATTTCGTGTGGAATATTCCCATGATTAGACCTTTGTGTTCCATTGATCGTATTTCTATTTGAGTTCGTGGGTGTACCATGTTCCATGATTTTCCTTGCCTTTGGTTATGATTATGAGTGAGATGGTTCATGCCTCACACGTGTATTTGTTTGGTGGCTTTTATGCAGTGGTACACCCTTGTTGTTGTGAGTCTTGTTTCAAAACTGTTCGAAAGAGTCTCCTAATCAAGCAATTTTGTACTCATTGCATGTTGTTTTATGTCAGTGTTATAGTGTTATGCGTATGAAGAAAGTAGAGTCGTTCATTTGAAAGTAATGGTTATATCCCATGTGGGTGAGTTGGAGCAACTCAAGTTGTCGAACTACGATGCCTCTGCGAATTATATACGTAGGCAAGGCCATCAAGTGATGAGCCCCCGAGGCATTAGGTTGGGCCCCTAGGATTGTTCTTCTGAGTCTTGTTTGAGACTTGTCGTTTATTCTCGATAACGTAAAAACTACCATTGATTTATATAGCTTGTCTTAGTAATCATGTGCTAACTATCTTTGATCTTATGTGTGTGCCAAGTCATGTAGACCTTGTAGGTATAGGCATTGGGAGGAAGGACTTGTTGATAAAATAAAATGTAAGAGGTATGTTAAGCTGACCTAAGTAAGTAGACTCTATTGCCAAAGTTAGTAAATCACTTCTATCTTTCTTGTAACTTGTGTGATCATTGAATATAGCTATAAGTAGTGAATTGTGTTGTCGTTGTCTTATAAGTAAACAATAATTAAAATAAAATAAAATAAAATAAAAATTATTGCAAAATTAGGAAAGATGCTACAGTCTTGCCTGGTTGTTTAGTGTGTAAAATGTGCGCATGAGATTGGTCACTTTGTACCTTATTTTTCATTAGTTTCTCATCCTTGTACTCAATGTACTTCTCCCATTGATATTAGGGAAAAATTAGGTGATGAACTATTGTATCTTTGATATGTTGTATCTGTGGAAATATGCTTTGCGGTTGTATTATGGAACTGTGATTTGAATTGCAATGAAATGATGTATCGTTTTCCATGCTTGTGATCATTAATAGTAGTGTGTCATCACTATGTTTTCTTGGTTGTTTAGTCTCTTCCATTTGATAAAAGTTTATGAATTGTAATGACCGTTTCATGTACCCCAGAGGATGTGAATGATTTAGTAAATGCATAATTTCTTTTCATGTAATGTGTGCACACATTCATTATATGCAATGTTCCGCAATGTTTCACTTTCAAAAAAAATAAATTATACGGTGTTTGTTGTCCTTTGGGGTTCACACTGCGGGGCATTACATTTAGGGGTTTCAATTTTATCCTACAGGGAGTCCTTAGAGTAAGAAAATAGTTTTTTAGTAGGGTGTCCTTAATCTTAAGTCTTTCTTTTTGATTAGAGACAATGAGGGTTTTCATAGAGCTATATTTTTTAAACAAGGGCTTGCTCAGATGGGTTTTCTTACCTAACTTTTTGGGGGAGGAAGGGTCTTCCTCAATCCAATCAGATTCTAGGTTATCTTTTTCCTTTGACATGCTATTCTCAATATCATATTCTTCAAAGGCCAAAGTCAAGACAGGGTTAGACAAATCTGACATATTTTTAAAATGATCATAAATAAATCAGACGAGTCTAGTATGCATGACTGAATACTTCCTACGATTCTTTCTATGGTCTTCGAAGATATTACTAAAGGAGAAATAAAATAGTGAGGGAAGGAAACCCTTACCTTATGGTGAAAATGATTAAGGAGGAAAAAATGGTAGTCGTAAACTCTACTAAATCTACCATCTAACCTAATGTGTTCCATTATAATCCTAAGCACCTTCCTCCATAAAGCCTTAATAATGTCAATTTCAAAGTAGTTGTTGGATATTTTAACCAGCTCTCTCTTTTCCTTCTATTTCTTTGGAAACCTAATAACAACATCATAAAAAAAATTCTATCTTGGAAGAACTTGATTCCATCAGTCGAAAGACTAGTGACCTTCCTGATAAGGTTATCATTCACACTAACCTTCCTACAAAAGAGAACAATTTCACCATTCCTCAAATTTTTTGCAAAATACTTAGTGGCTTCTAATTTAGGACCATGGATCTTCTTGATGAACGAGAGAAGCCCACCATGCTCAATCTGCTTCCAAACCTTTCAATTTTTTTTATGCATTTCGTAACTAGTTAGCTCCACTCTTTTTCTACTTCCCCCATTATCACATTTTCCTTTCTAGCTTTCCTTGCAAAACTATTACCCTGAATAAAACATCCAAAATCAAGCCAAAGCACCCATAAAACATGCCAAATAATACATGTAGAGTTAATAATTGCAGCCCCATCAAATTTAATGATAGCTCTATACTTGGCCTTATTCTCCTTCATACAACCTCTAGAGTTAATAATTGCAACCCCATCAAATGTAATGATAACTTTGTACTTGGCCTTATTTTCCTTCATTATCAAGAAATGTGGTATCTTTTCCATGATTGATATCATACTCAATTAGGTCCCTTACATCAATTCCTAACTCATTAAGGCTCTGCCATGTATTATACCCTCTTTGTTTATTCCCCTCATTGCCAAAGAAGTTGGCAAGTCCATTAGCTTCCCTAAAGGCGTGTAAAACTCTCACTTTATCAAATTTAGATAAGAGTTCCCTAGCATCTTCATTCAATTGCTTAATGGTCCATGAGGGAGGGGTTTTTCCTAGGATGCATTCAATGATGTTTTTAGAATCACCCTCTAACCAAATATTTTTAACATTCATTCTACTAGCAAGGTCAATAACTTGAAAAAGCCCCAATGGCTTCGACTACATGGTTAGATTGGATGGCTAAGGAGGTAGCCACAACTACAAAAAAAAAATCATTATAGTCCCGTATCACTCCTCCACTTCTAGCCAAACCCAGGTTACCCTTAGCCACTACGTCAAAGTTAGCTTTTATCTAGCCTCTAGATGGAAGACACAAGAACACTCTATCATGGTCCGTTTTGGCTAGTTTTGAGGCCTTTGAAACATCACATTTAATGTTTCAATCCTTAGCCATCTTTATATCATAGGTCGAACAAACCATAGCCTCCATCATATTCTCTTGATGAGAAAAGATATTAAAGTTTTCCACAATTAACTCAAAAGTCTTCTCATACACAGTGCTTTCTGATGTTTCCTTTTCCCTAAAGATCCTATTATTAGGTTCCTTCCACACTCCCCAAGCTATATAAGGGAAAGTAAAATCCCATAATCTTCAAACAGAAGGATTCATAGAGGGAGCATTCCACTGAATAAAAAATTCTTCGATGGAACTTGGAAAAACCCACATTAAATTCCATAGATTCATAAACTTGCCCTAGATAGCCACCACATATGGACAATGAAGAAACAAGTGGTTAGTAGTTTCTTCCTCTTCTTTGCACAAATAGCATCAGTTAGGGATTTAGATACCACGCTTGCAAAGATTGTCAACCGTGAGGACTTTATTCTAAAGAAGGATCCAAAAAAATATGTTAACTTTGGGATTCAGATGTTTAATCTAGGCTTTAGCCCAAAAGGGAAGAGGGGCCTAAGAAAGGGACAACAAAGAGATAGCCAAAGAGATGAGGGGCATGAGATAAGTATCAATATAGTTAATCTAATACAAATATCAATGAATATTAAATATAGTAATATTAAGCTTGATATTAAATGCAAAGATTTATTTAACAATAAAATTAATTGATAGTGATGTTATTTTTTTTAATTAAAATGAGATTCTTGACATTTCATATTCATTAAGCAATAAATCTTATGGATGAATAAATATTAGTAATGTAATTTTAATAATAATAATGTCATTAATTTCTTCTCACAATTAATATATTATTTGGTAAATTTAACAATAAAAGTAATTGATAGTGTTGTTAATTTTTAATTAAAATGTGATTCTTTAAAATAATCTCACATGACCAAATAAATCCCCTTAACCTCTACTTAACCAACTTGCATGTTAGCATTCCTAAAAATAGTTAAATTATTCCATGAACATTCAAGGAAACCAACTTATATTTTAGGAGTAACTAACACACCAAAACATCATGAAGTTTTATGGATTTCACACAATAGGGATCTTGAAACACAATGGTTTGGATTATAGTAGAATAACTAAAGATGAAGAACATGATTTAATTTTTTTATTTAGAAAAACAAGGTAATTTTTACTACTTACCTCATCCATATGAAGCTTGATCCTGCCCTCTTGATTCCCTTATGTTAAGCATTAAATTATCTCACGTTCTCATGGAAACCTCTAAAAGTTTCAACTATATCATCAACTCTCCAATCTTCCTCATATGAACTCTCAAAAATTTCCTTCCAATTTTATCAAATATTATTGCTTGAAATAAAAGGACTTGGTAAAATTCTCCTATGTACTCAATCACAATCATTAGTATATCATAGTTACACTCTCAGAGCAAAATGAACTTAATCATAATTACACACTCGAAGAAAAATGAACTTAATCATAAGATCAATAGTAAGTAACCATTTAATCATACATGCCAAGTCATGAGAGGGTATATGAATTTGTAAAAATACACCTTTTATTGTTTATATCTATTGACTAAATATCACAAATTTATGCTCACCATTATAACATCACTATTGTAAACAAGATGGTAGGTTAAGAAGAGTTGTTTGATTTTAATAAGTAATTATGTATATTAACTACCACTAATTGGATTACATATGTATATGAAAGAGATGTGCAACATAATAAATTATTCAAGAAATAGAATTCATTAGCTTTTCTAATGAGAAGAACAACCATCACTTACCAAATCATTACTAAATACATCTACTTAATTATCACTTGATAAATATACCCTTGATACAATTAAAGTATTTTCTACTATTGAATAAAAGGGAAAGCCTTACAGATAGTGTATTGTGCTTCTTCATGTTCTATAAGTAGTAATTGAGTGCTAAATGTTAATGTTTATTGATTCTGCATTTCTACAATATCATATTGATTCTTCACTTCTTAATCACATGCTTCTCATGATAGTTTAGTGATTGTATTTGATCTCAAAGATTTTCTACTCACAAATTTGATTCATTTTGAACAAGGTGTTGTTTATGTAATGGTATTATGGAGATGTTCATGTTCATATCTTTTACCCTAAGGTTAAGATAAGAAGTTTACTCAAAGATCAATTGATGGCTTGGTGTGAGGCTGTTGCTTATGGTGTAGTCATAGTTTGTAAGTGTGATGATAATACTGCTATATGTTTTGTTCTTTTGTGTTCAATCATATTGCTTTAACAATGATGCTTTCCTGGTGGAATAGTAGTGTTCATTAACTTGTTCTTATTTTTCAAGAAGGATATTGAAAGTTATACAAATTCAACTTTTATATGGTAGTGATAAGTATATGTTATCAAAATGCACATGACAAAACCTTCTATGCCATAACCAAATTCATCTACTTGAACAATTAAACAACTTTCACTAGTAGCATTCAAGTGAAATTTTTTACCTTTTGTCTTTTTACTTGAAGCAATTATATTTACAAAACTTTCAAGTATCCTACATCTTCCACTTTTGAACTAAAGATCATAACCCTTTTCCACCATATTTCCAACACTCAATAGGTTGTGCTTCAAGCTTTCAACATAAAGAACATCATCAGTGTTATGCTTACCACCAAGGCAAATAGATCCTTTTTCGCGAGTCACACCAACATTGTTATCTCCAAATATTACAACCCCACTATCATACTTCTCAAGACTTACAATTTTTCTTTTGTCACTAGTCATATGATGTGAGCATTCACTATCAATAACCCACTCATGTTTTTCTTCAATTCGGATTGCAAGAGCTTTCTCAAATTTAGAAAATTCAGTAGCCACTAGACCATTTTCCTTGATAGCAAGGAACACCCATTCATCCTCATTTTAATTTTATTTATTAGACTCTTCATCAGTCACTCCTTCTTTATCATAGTACCATTTCTTTTGAAATCTAGATTTGCAAATCTTAGATCTAGGAACTCTTTCAAGACACCTTGATGCAAAATGATCTATTTTACTACAAGAGAAGCATTTAATAGGCAACACTCCTTTATACCTACCTTGTCCTCTTCCTTTCTCCACAATCAGTGCTTCCAACTTTTCTACCTCTATTTCTTCATATTCAAGTTGTTTCATTTCTTCATCATACTTGAATGAATTTCTAAAAAAACTCTCCCAAATCATATCTTTTCTTGTTTCTTCTGGATACAATAGCCTTAAATGTAGTTTCAGTCTTGGGAACAGATTCACCAAGTTCACTCAACTCAAAGGCAACAAGTTTACCAATCAGTGTATCCCTTGTCAGCTTCATCAATGATTTGGTTTCTTCAATAGCATGAGTATTTGCTTTGTAGGAGGGATAAAATGATTTGAGCACTTTAGCCACAAATTCCTCCTCATCTAGGGTACCACCAACACATCTAATACCCATCACTATTTTGTTTACTCTTTGCATAAAAGAAGAAATATTTTCATCTTCACCCATCTTCAAATTTTAATACTTTCCTTTCAAAATCTATAGCTTAGCCATCGCCACATGTATATCTCCATAATACAAAGTTTCCAACTTCATCCAAATCTCATGAGGTATCTTCACACCCATAAAATTTTTCATTTCCAAATCTATTAGAACACTCAACAAAGCTTCCATATCCCTGAAATTATTCCTAGCTTCTTTAATCTCATTAGTAGTGGAGGGGCCACTCTGAGGAATAACATATGGATTCTTTGTAATCTTCTAGAAGGGTTCACCAATACACCTCAAATGACACTCCATCCTAGCTTTCCACAATGAGTAGTTTGTTCCATCAAATCTAGGACTATCCTTGTATGATGCCATCTCAAATCACCTCAAGCTTTCAAACTTCTTTAAATGAACCTTCTCTGATACCAATCATTGGTAAAACAAGGATAGACAACTTAGGGGGGAGTGAATCGATTGTCACATAATATTTAAACTTTTTAAACTTAACTTGATCTCATATCTGAAGAATGAATAGTAAACCATGAACAATCAACACATCAAAAGTGCAAAGAACACTAAGATTTTTTTATGTGGAAACCCTATTAGGTGAAAAACCACGGTGGATGTTATTCCACAATATTATACCCTATTAAAATTATAATAAAAGATAATGGGAATGCCCATGCATTCAGGTACACTACCTATAGCTAATTTCTCAAATACAAGAGGGATCACTACCCAACAATACACAACAATATTGATTAGATATGTAGGGTATGAAATGAGAAAATAGCTTCTACACAAGCTTGATTATAGTTCCAATTAAGCACATGAAGCCTTCTTCACACTTCGCTCAAATTTCTTCTCACTCTACTTTGTAATTGAATGATTAGATCAATATTCACACACTTTCTCTTCTTTGGCTTTTGTTCACTTCATAGACACACTAACTTCACTCGAACAATCACTCTTATATATCCGCAACATGAAATTACATCAACAACCTTTTCAGCCAAAAATATAAAACATATTTACAATGTCAACCCAAATTTACAAATAAATTTGCAATGTGAATCAAACATCATCGACTAATATTATGATGTGACCTAAAACAATATCCTCAAGTGCACCAAACATTCAAATTTAACTCTTCAAGGATGCACAATACATTACAACCATCATGTTGACCAAGAACATGAAAAATCTTCGACCACGAGGACACTGATCAATGCGGGTGTACAACAAGGATATATAAATTACCAAAATCACATAAGCTTCAATCAGGAACACAAAAAAAATCCACAAAAATACTATCAAAACAGAACTATTCATAGCATGATCAAATCTTCATATGGACATTTGAAACGTCTGGTAGATGACCTAGATACTCTCAACAATAAACCCTTTAGTCCACAACAATTGATCTTCAACATACAAAACAAGACACCTTCATGATCTTCACTGTTCCAGTGGCAACCTGAAAACTCTTCCTTTAATTTTTTTATGAATATCCTTGACATATACAACCTTCAATATAGTAATTCTAATAGTTTTGACATCAATGACAACCACATATTAGAAACACAACCACAACATCCAACAAAATCAAGTATAACTAAGGATTTTCTTCCTCATTTTTTATCTCCTAATTTTCTATAATCTCATAATTCATTAACCATTCAAACTCTCAAGTATTCAAGCACTCTAAGAACAAAGTCATCCATTGGAGCAATTCATTGCATATCTTTAGATTTTCACATAAAAAGTTTGGTAAGTTTATGACATTTCATGTTATTTATTTATCTTTTTCTTCATATTTCATTTCATTATTTAGGGTTTGTTTACTAAATTGAAGTTTGACCAAGGAAAACCCCTATACTCTAACCCTTAACCATTATCCCCCTCTTTTCATGTGTGTTTGTAGAATTTGTATGTAGATTTTTCAAAGAGTTTGGTGTCAAAAAGTGGTCAACAATCCATCAAAGTCAACAAAGCGCTAATTGAAGCTTGGAGACTCTTTTCAACCCGTTTTCTATAGAATCAGGATAAGACACCTATTAGAAAAGGAAATGTAGACCAAAAGTTGTAGAATCTTGTCCAAAAATTCTAGAAATATTTAGGTGGACTAAGTCTCTATTTGTGGTGAATTAGTCCCCCTACTAGGCCTAAAAATTGATTTTCACATTTCTTGACACCCATTTGGCAGATTCATGTTCTGAAAATTTTTCTCCAAAATTGAACTAAGTCACCCAACTTGGATTAAGTGTCCCAGACAACATTTTCAGTCAACTCTATTGGATTCCAAAGCTTCCCTACATTAGATTCCAAATTCTAGGTGCACTTGTCCAGGTTTGTTCAAATTTTTCATCATTTACTTGCATGCTTAGGTGTTTTTGAATATCACACTCTATTTTCCAGCACTTTGCATTTCTTAGGTTTAGAATAAAAAAATATTTTCCTTTTCAGTTTATTGCATTTATATCATTTATTTTACACATAGTACATCCATCCTTGTATTAATCTCAAGTGTATACATTAGGATTTTGCCCCCAATCTTTCTCCTTTTAGGTGAAAAACACTAGAAGGAGCTTAAAGCATTCAGGTAACCAAAATCATTGTCCCCATTGTGGTGAACCTAAATTTTGAACATTTTTCTTTTGATTTTAAGTGCATCCTAGGTTCCATTTGCATTAGAATTACATTAATTATTGCAATTTTTAAATTGCATCCTAGGATTTTCAAAAATTACATTACTAAAAAGCTCATATAGCTTGCATTTTTGCATTTTATTTCATTGAAAACAATAAAAATTCTACTGTAGTTGCATCTATGCATCTTAAATACATAAAGTTGCATTCAATTTTTTGAAAAATCACAAAAAAAATTCCTATAGGGACTAACTCTCCACAATGGGTGACTTAGTCCTTCTGCACATTTTGCCCTGTAATTGGGTATGTGTAGGGTCATGATGCACCCAAAAGTGGCAATATGATGGGTATGTGGCTGAAAACTATTTTTTTACCCAAAATTGATGAATTGAAAAGGGTTTTTAAAGGAGATTCTCAGCTTTCCACCCATATAAACTATGCTTTACTTTGAATTTAATAAGTGATTATTATTCATTTTATATTCAAATTATGAATAAAGTCCTGATTGATAGGTTGATTGAAAAAAATCTATAGCTTTCAAACAGTATCACATTTTTTGAATCCAAAACATGCATCACATTCTATTATTCACATACTATAGGATTAAAAAAAATGAATTTCATGAAGTTTTGACCAAGTTAAGGTGGTCAGACATATGAGTTGTGATATTTTCTAAAAAATTGTAATAAAAAATTCATAATTAATTATTTACTTGGAAACAAATTATAAAAAAATATGCATCACATCAGGGCATGATTCCTCTACTTATATCTAAAATATTATCATTTTATTGTGGTTAGGGTAGTCAGACAGACACCTACTTCTTATTTTTTCCCTGAAATTTAAGTACCAGTGCATTGAAATTTCAAATTTTCATCAAATAATTTTTTTTCTTTTAAATAAACCTAGTAGTTTAGAAACTACATTCAATTTTCTATAGATTCTACTCTTACATACTTTTGAAATAATATAGATAACTTATTCAAATTTTGATGTCAAGTTGCTTAACTCTAATTTTTCTAAATTTTTTGCCACTGAAGGGCCTATTTTTTCCATGATGATCTTGCACATACCCAATTTCTAGTGTTTTTTGTACATTTTTTGCATTTATTTTTTCTATTATTGTCTTCTATAATAATGTCTAGACTTTATGTTTATTGAATTTACTTTATTTGCATCATGGAGTTTTTCTTTAATAAGTTTTGGATTTCTTTAAAATATTTAGTGGACATGTCAAATTATGCCTTTGGAACTAATCCTAATGACCTTGAGCTTCCTCATGCTCCTTCAACTCCTCATGAATTTCCTCCTTGTGCTATTGACATCATTGAAGAAGATTATAATAGCATGAATAAGTTCTTAAATGAATGTATTGACAACCTTTAAGCCAATGCATCCTTTTATCCATCCATGACATAACAAAACCTTCCTAGAGTCTCACCTCATGATACATTTGGATACCTACTTCTTGAAACAAATGACATACCTAAGTTCCCTCTAATAGGTGGAACTAGTTCCTCTAACCATGAAACTCAACCATTTTATGATAACAAAGTTACAAACACACCAATCAACCTTCAAGAAAAATATGGAAAATGTTTTACCATTTTAAGCAAACAAGGATGTGACACAACAACTGAACATGATATCCACCAAATTTTAGAACAAAGAAAAAAAAATGAAAACACAATAGGGTTAGGTTATCAAGATCCTCCTCATCATGGAAAGCCTCCCATAGAATATTTGATACTTCATGATGATGGCCGTGCATGGTGATCTTTGATTACTCCCCAATCTAAATATTCTCCTTCCTCATGAATAACCCTTACATGATACTGATGACAAAGATGATAAGATCCTATAGTGCCCTTCCATTCTCACTGTAGATGTGTAGAAAGTTTGACTTTGAAACTTGAAGATGAAGATGTATTCACTTGTGTTCAAGCTTTGTGGTTGCAATATGAGACATGCACTTCTATTAGTGCTTTGGTGAGTATGGTGTATAATGTCATGTTATTATTACTATGCAAAGATTTACTTGGATAGTTAAATGATGCAGTAGTATGTTTGTTAGGATAAGTGGAAAGGGCTGCATCATACCATTGGGCATATGAAAGACATACGAACATGAGATATGATTGCTAGAGTTTCTTTCCTAGTGCTTCGACTATTATGCACATATGCTCTAATTTGTATGCTTGAGTGAATAGGTACTAGGCTATGTCTTCACATGAATTAACAAGTCTGAGCGTGTCTTTAATCCCAATGGTGGTTGAGGAGATAACATTTAGGCCCAAGTTATAACCTAATCCTAGCCATTGTCCCCAATTAAGGAAAATCGATTCATTGTGTAAATACCTTTTTGGGTTGTGATTGGACAATGCCTAATCTCCTTTACCCTATGATTGGAGTGTTGCATGTTTGTGGATTTTTCTATTGAGTTATGTGATTGTGTGACTTCAATGTCTAGCTTTGAGTGTGGATTCAGTTCTAATGGTCCTAAGTCCTTTGGTAAGTCAGGTTAGTAACTGTTGTGACCATTCTTGTTATTTATGTTTTGACATGAATGTCTCTTTTATGTGAGAAGTTATTTTGTGGTTTATACCTATCCTTAGATGTGGATTATTTGAGTGAAGTTATATATTGAGTTGCTCATGTTAATTTTTTTTTTTTATTAATATTATTATGATTATATCTATATTATGTTTTATGAAAATAAAGCTATAAATATTGACATATTCTAATGTTATTTATTAAATATTAATGTTTATTAGTAAATATTTAAATATTAATAGGTAAGTATATGCTATATTTATGTTGTGATTTACTATTTTGGTAGAGTGATTATTTTTAAGGGGGTTTTCTTTATCTCTTGTAATATTTTGAATTTATTTAACGAAAAACTCTAAACAAATGAGTTAATTATGTGAGTTAATGTAATTATTTAACTTATTTTAATTATTTTTGTTAATGGGATGAGGATAGGTACTTTAATTTAATATTTTAGTAATTTATTTTATGAGAGGATTTTATTTCCTTATTTTATTTTAGAAAAAAGAGTTGTTTTTGGGAGAAAGAAAAAAAGTTACTTTTAATTTGTTTTTTCTTTATTTTTTGGAATTTAATTAGTTTTAATTATGAGAAAAATAGGAAAAGGAAGTTTCACTCTTTTTTGGGCATGAAATTTTAGAGGATTTTGGGGGGAAAAAAAGGTTTTGGAGAGTTTTTGAAAATGAGAGGTTTTACATAGTCCTGGAGTAATTTTTCAAGGGTTTTTGAGAAATTTGGAGTGGTTTTGAATGGAAATTTGGAATTCAATTTCGATTTGAGGGAAATAGATTTTGCTGGGGGAATTGTGGTTTTTGGAAAATTCTAAATTGGAGAGTAAGGAGTTCAAATTTTTCGGAGCTCGGCATTGAAATCTCATCCATGTCAAGCATTACATCGAGGTTGGATTTTGAAATCTTGTCTAAATTTTATTTTTGAATGTAAGAACAATTGGATTAATTTCTCTTTTTATTCTTGAAAATAAATGATATATTGTTTTTATTTTGTGTAACTGAAACATTTATTTATTCCAAAATAAAAATCAATATATGTTTATTGTCTCAATTTTGTACCAATAAAATGGTCTGATTGCGTCACCCATAATCTTGTTTAATTCTATTTTTACAAACTATGTTGGTGCAAATTTTAAAGGGTTGTTTTGCTTTGTTGTCTTTTAAATTATGTTAAAAAATCTTAGAAACCTAGATTGCAGTTTTTAAGATATGGTTGAAACATGAGACTACTATCAAACTGCTCTCCATGACTACAAAAAACTCTCTTGTTTTTCTCTAAAATTGTAACCAGTCAATGGAAGACTAATATTTTAGATTTATAAGAATTTCAAAGTGGTTAAAGTAATTCAAATTTTAATATTTTATATTTTGGAAAATATCTGGTTGTTGGGTTTCTTATTTTATCATTTGGTTGTAATCATGTATACCAAAATTCAATTTTTTGTGGAAGTCATTTTTTATTTTGTATTTTATAAATTTTTGAGTCACTTTTTGCTTAATTCTGTCTAAGTTGCTGCATATTCAAGGGCCCAATTTGAAATGGGTCTTTGATAGATTTAAATTTTGAGTTGATTCGAGTGTTTTATGGATGTTTTATGGATGACATATTTATTGTTGTTAAGAGAAAAAAAGAAAATTAGTACAATTTTGAAGTTGTATAGGAGAAAATAGTTCTATCATTTTATCTGTATTGTGTTGTATCATTTGTTCTTGAATGTGTTATTGTATTTATGTTGATAATACCTTCCCATTTGTGAAAACTTATGTTGAGGTTTTGTATCATGTAAGGTTCACTTATACCAAAGTTATGTATTGTTGGTCTTAATTATGAACTGCTAAACTAAAGATTGACTATTATGTTATAAGATTGTACAAATGATGTTATGTACTTCATTGTATGTGTTGTGGTATAATTATCAACTTTTAAGTTCTTATCCATATGTGTTATGTGATTGGGTCTCTAGAAGTATTTGAAAGTCTTTGTGAAAGTCTTTATGACTTTTAGCTGATTCTTGTTTTAGACAGTCTCCTTTGGATGTTTTGTGTCAGCCACTTGCTATATATGTTGCTTGCATGTGTGTGGGGCCTAGTGTTATCTCCTAGCACAGAGAGAGTGGGTCTCAGGGGTCCATGTGGTAGGGTGGTATTTCTAAACCATCCATTAGGGTTTAGGTGGTACAAATCATGCACAATATGGAGAGTTTTTCCTTTCACTTCATTCTATGGTTAAATGTATGTGTAGGTGATATTTCCATGAAAATTGCATTCAATATGTATTATATATATTCCTCTTAGATGAATATATCTTGTACGTTGTAGCATTCTTGTAATGAAAATGTAAATAGATTGAAGTAGTCTAGAAGACATATTTATTGTTGTTTATTATGTAATGAAAATGTTAGCATAAGAATGTTGTATATATGATACATATAAACTTAATTTAGTAGTAGATGTGATATGTCTCTTTGTACCTCTTTCATGGTGTTGATTAGAAATAGGTTCATATGAACATAGTGTTAAATGTCACGCCCCGCCGTGCGAACCCCAAAGAAACTAATAACAACGAAACAATTTTTTTTTTAAAAGAATATAATAACATACTTAAGTATTATAACATAACAATGTATTATGAGGCACAACTAGTTCCAATGGGGTACACGAAGTGACATGACTACACTAACCCATAACAATGATAATAAGATAACAATAATTAAACAATTACGTAAATCTATTCATTCCCACTTCATCATTTAAAATATCCATCAACTATATCCATATTAATAACATATGCACATATGACAATACATGGAATTATAAAGATATAAAGTGTTGCATATTTTGATAGATACAACTCAACATAACCAACTATAACAAATGATCCTGAATAAATACATGGCCTGAATAAACATTACATCCAAATGATAGTTGAATACAACTGACTGAAAATACAACTCAATAAACACATATACAATTTACAACAAGGTCATCCCAACACACATGGGAGACAATACATCAATGAATATATTACATCAGGAGTATAACATACATCTGGTACAAAGAATTACTGGAACACCAACATCCTCCAAAAACCTGCAATAAAAATACATCTGCAATAGAAAAGGGAAACCCAACGGGGTGCGAAGCACATTCCACCCAACCACCCTCGTGTTGAGAGTAGACAAGGAAGGGTCCCCAACCAAGCACGGCTAACAAAAATAAAGACTAACTCCCAATAGACACTTAACATCAAGACCACTTAAACACTCAACAACGACAAATCTAAAGCACAACAACAAACCACTTCAGAACATAACAACAAGTCATAATCACAACATCAATAAAACTCAAGACATAATACAATGACTTCTTCCAACAATAACCAAAGAGAAATCAACAAATCACTTAACCACTACAATCACAATATTACTTAACAACTACAATCACAAAGTCACTTAACAACTACAAACACTTTATCACTTAACACGAGGTTACAATGCTTCCAGAGAACAAAGATCATGTACATCGCACAATAACTGATTAACTGTCGACATAGGAAGAGTGTCATACATAAATTGCCATGAGTTACCCTGGCTCAACCTTCCTAGGCTACCAGACCCCCATCCTGGGTTACCCTGGCTTGCCTCTATCGGCCGCCGGACCCTCACGCAAAACTATGTGTCCCATCTCATCTCGAACCTTATCATTCACTTGCTTCACGAGAGAGACATCCTTTATCTTTATTAGTGTGAAAACCCCCCATTAATTCTTTTAGATTATCACTTAATTAAACTCTAGGTAGGTTACCTTGGCACCCCTTTGTGTGCCGGACCCCCAAAAAGAGCCACTCTCCTATCGACAACACACAAGGCACAATACCGCAATAGGTAACTAGACAACATAAACTCTCCAATCCAAGGAGGAAACAAAACAAGGAAACTCACCCCAAACACTGGAGGAAACCAATACGAATACACACTCCTTCCAAAGGAGGTACAAATATCATTACCCATGGCTCGCACTCACAAAAGGATATGAATATCACAGTAAAACTTTCCTGGGAATTGGACATTCCGACAGGTGACTAATATCTTTTTGTGGACGTTCATTTACTTGTCAAACCAGGGGACGTAGACTTTAAATGGCGCAGCAAAATATATGCACTAGGAATTTGTTTTGGTCAAATCTTAGCAAAAATACATACTGGAAAGAAATTCTATCTAAGCTACAGAATGGTAATGCAAAATTCTTTAACTCAACTATGCTTGATTAAAACAGAAACTGTAACAGCTACGAATGAAGCACAAACCATGAACTAGCCTTATGCTGCAGGAACAGTCACAAGGATGGACTCTCTATGCTGCAGGAGCAGTGTAAGACTGGGTTTGCGTAAAAAATTCAAAAGATGAAAGCTAACTGGATATCAGCAGAAAAGAACATCTAACTAATTAACTATAGATACTTACTAAGTGGGCCCCCTTAGCAAGCATCTACTGATTACACAGATGCTAAACTCAGAACTTCATCGATCTTTATTCATGAAAACAAAATGAAATACATTGTTTTGTTCATGTAAAAAACTAACAACGAACTCTGTTTCTGGTCAAACAGATTATGTCTTTCATTATCATACTGATTTTTACATGGTCTCTGCTACTCTGTTTCTATCTTACCTTCAAAATCATCTATTACTCATTCTATTCATCTTCTACCACTACCTCGCGCAGGAGGAGTATCTTATTTTTAAATTAAAAGAACAAGTAACTAACTAACTTCATCAAAGAAAGACGTGGAAGTAAAGTATATCCCTGAATCAAGGAACAGACTTCATAAATGAATTTATGTGTTCAACCCGATTCAGAGAGAATCTAGCGCTCCACTCTTTCCAGATTGAATTTCCATTAAAAATCTTTCCAAATCGATTTCAGTCAAAGTCTTTGGCAGAGCTTCCTCAAAGTCATGCAGGAAATGGGCTTTATTGCAAGGCCGAGATCGGCTGCGCTTGACTCGATCATTCTTCAACAACCTGCGAAACAAAAGGTAACAGACTCGCAAGAAAAGACATATGGAACATACACGATATCTATTCATTAATCACACATTTTAAGTCTACTTCACCATTCAAAAACTGTATACGATATACCAGCCATTTTCGGGAGTCAACAGGGCAATAAATGCAATCAAGTCAACACAATAGGCTGCAGGAATATAAAAGTGTCTTGCTATAGGATATCCCCATAAAAGGTTTCAACAAAGTTTAAACAGCCATGAAATAGCAAAAATGAAGTCATTTAAAAGTTTATCATAATATCAAATTATGAGCATATTTTAGGCTCATCACTGCCCCCTACTTAGCCCAATGCTGGTCCTCCAGCATTAACTTTCCTGGTGGTTTCTCTAAAGTTAGTAGTGGCTACATGACTCTGGAATGGATGTCCAAACCTGTAATAGAATCCTCTGAAATCCTGACACCTTTCATATCTGCGGTCTTCTAATTCACTGTTAAGATTTGTAGCCTGATGCGGATATAGGGACCACATTAGCACAAGGGGTCTGAATGTCAGTGGCAGCCACAATTCAAATCTTGTTTGAATTCCCAATTGAATATATCTGCTGGTTCATTTGAGTGCAGCTGTAAAGTTTAGGGGACCATGTGGTTCTGACTTTCTTAACCCAACAGTCAATTTTTCCCATCTTTTCTCAGTTCTGGTATATGCTAATCTCCAAAATGAATATTGTTGTGCCTGGAATTCATCATATACTTGCTTTCTGATGTCAAATATTTTTGCTCTGGCTAAAACATTATTAATACCATATGTCAGAGCAAACCAATCTTTCAGCATTGCATGTGGGTTTGAACTTTGAGAGCGTAATGGGACAGGCTCTGTTTTCTCAATTTTCTCATACGTTTCACACTGTTTGCCATAATTCACCTCATTTTCTGCCCACGACATGAATGCTCTCAAATGAATATCACCAATGTATGGAAGAGGATTCCATTCTGTTTCAAGTGGTATTAAAAATCCATGCAAATAGAATTCACACAGAGAATTCCTTAACCAGTTAGGGGCTGCTTGATATGCTTCATAAAACTCTTTGGCAGAATGAATTATGGGGTCTTGGTTTCTGGAAATTCTCATCAATTGAAACCATAAAAATTGTTCTTTGAGGCACAGAGCATAAACTCTGGGTGGCGGTCTGCATTCCATAATTTGACCAGTTACCTTTAGCATTTCGTCCATTTTTGCTTTCAATTCAGCAATTTCTTGTTTCTGATTTTCAATTTTCTTTTTCAATTTCTTCTTTTCTATTTGCCACAGACTTTGTTGCATATCAGTTTGGGCAATGTGTCAAAAAGGCACAATTTGCAGTGTAACTGTTTCCCAATTATTTTTAACAAATTCCAGAAATTCAATTAAAAAGGTCCTCCTATACACAACAATGGCTTTATGCATTTCAGGATGAAATACAACTTCATTAGGCACATTTAGTTGTTCAGTCTGTTCTTGTTCTTGCTGCAGGATAAATTCTTCTTGTTGCTACGGTGAAGAAGTCTGTGCTTCCTCCGAGAATTACATAGCAGCATTAACCAGATCATCAAGACTTGGCAACTCGTGCCCATTATGCCCTGCTTCTTTTGTCTCTACTTGTTCCTCTTCAGGAACGACTGAACTCTGAGCAGCATTCTCAGATTCATTCCGAGAAACATTAAATTCAGATTCAACAGACCCTTCTAAAATTACAATCACCTCAGGTTGCGGTGAAACAGGGGAGGTCCTAAATTATTTCCTTGTGGAAACCCTTTTTGGTACTGATGTGGCTGCAGGGGGTGTTCCGGTAGATTTTCTTTTTCTTGTTTGTTCAGGGGGCTCTGCCCTACTAGAGGATGATGGTGAACTAGTAATATCAACAACTGTTGCTGTAGGAGAAACTGCTGCAGGGGAAGGTGTTGCAGGAGAGGAGCATTGCCTTTTCTGAGAACGAGGGTTAGATTCTGGGGACCCTTCTGCCTTTGATTTTCCTTTCTCCCTCCTAGCGGCAGACCTAGTTTGTACCCTAGCAGAGGATTCAGCTATGACGGCTACAAGATCGGGTGCTACAGGAGTAGATGACCCTTGCCCTGTTCCACTAGTAGATGCAATTTCTTTCCTCTTTCTTTGAGGCCGTGGGGTAATTACCTTAGGGAGTTGTGGAGGTTGTAAACTCTTTTGGGCAACAAATTGTTACCAGGAGATAGGTGAGACATCTCTCAAAGAGTGCTCAATCAACAATTTAATAAGGCCATGATGAGTGACAAAGTTATCTTTCCCCTGTTGAGTTCCATGGGCACTTTTCTCTAAAAACTTTGACAAGAAATTCGGAACATTCACAGCCAACCCATGCCTTATATGGCTTAATAATTTAAAATGATGAGAATGCAGATAGGAAAAACGGATTTCACAGGTTAAATACCTCATTATATAAGTGCCATACTCTGAATATGGAAGAGGCAGTGACACTCGCTTGCATCCTTGCTTGGAGACGTCCAGAGGTCCATCAGCAGGCATAAAAATTTTAGCCCTTGCAGCTGCAGCATCTGAAGAAAAGTTTTCTCCAACGGCTGGGAGCCCGGTTACCTCAGCAATTCTGTCTTCAGTTGCAACAACTATTAGACCCCATACGATGGCTTCCCCTTCAGAAAGTGTTCTCAAAAATTCTGTCGCAGCCTCCTCATCAAAATCATTTAAACTCAGAAAATAATTTAACCATCCACAGAGGCTAAATGCTTGGACTGTCTGCGGGTTTTGCAACAACAATTCATGAGCTACAGGCTCATGTCGCACCAACTGACCACCCATGTTTGCAGTTTTTCTAGCTGAACTCAATTTCTTGCTGAAGATTCAAATTCTTTATTTCCTTTTCTGTTCTGGTTTTTCTCTGTCAGGCCGCCACATTTCTTTCTTTTTTCCAAAAATGAACTTTTTTAAACAAACAGTCTTAATCGTAGTTTGCAAGAAAAAGATGCATTAAAGAAGGTCATGCAATCACGTTTGGAAAGTACCAGAAATATATTAAATAAAGATTATTTTGCAGTTATGGCAACGGCGAAAAGACAGGCTTCAAACGATGGATTACCCCGCCCCCTACTTAAAAGATGACATGTGTCCTCACATGTACTAAAAAATAGGTAGAGATTCGGGTGATAATGACTGGTACATGCATAGCAGTAATTGAATAGAATGAAATAAATCAAATATGCGATAAGAAAAGATATGTCGTACCTTTAGTAATTGCACGTACGTGTGAAGAAAGATGACGGCGCTGCATGAATTGACAAGTTGGAAAGACATCTTAATTAAGGTTGATGCGGACGGATGAAGTGGATGGGTGACGTGGGCGGATGAAATGTATGAATGAAATGGATGGATAGAATGGATGGATGGAAGATAAAGAAGTGAGGTGGGGGTGATAAATGAAAATGGAGAAAAAGGGGTTTTCTTAAAAAGAAAACCTTTATTATGGGCATGCTTTTTGAAAATTATGGGAACGCTGCAAGAGAAAGGCTAGAGCCTTTGGCTGCAGGAAGAGTAGCAGGAGGAACCTGAATGAACTACTTCATGAAGTCTTCCTTGGAAACTGGCTTATGGTACAGTCGGAGTCGGTGGCCATTGACGAGCAATTTGAAACGGAGTGGATCAATTGTGACCAGCTGCACAGCTCCGTTGTAAAACACATTTTCAACCTCATAAGGGCCAAGCCAGCGTGTTGTGAGTTTACCCTGGTTTTCTTGGTACCTAGAATCATATAACAAAGCCTAATCTCCAGCATTTTTGGTTTGATGTGTCGATCATGCCATTTCTCTCACCGTTGATTACTTCAGATGTCGTACAGGGCAGCCTTTCTATTTCATCCAAAGCATTTAGCCAGGAGACTCGGCCCTCCTTCAGAGCTCGAATAGTCCGCTAGAGTTCAAGAGCTGTCCTCAAAGTGCCTTTATGTTCAAATTCAATGGGTAACATAGTTTGCTTTCCATAGAGCAACCTTCCTCAAAAAGGTGTAAACCCAGCTTGTTTTCCATGTAGTTCTCAGAAGCCCAAACCGCCTTCGTGAAGTCTATTACTCCAGTCTTTCTTATGAATCTACACTATCTTTGTGAGGATCACCTCAATTTCTCTATTTGTTACCTCCGCTTGACCATTGGCTTGAGGATGATAGGGGTTGGACTTCCTATGTTTGATCTTATAGTCATTCATAAGTGCAGTGATC
>VDFB02271358.1:276811788-277125246 GCA_007258455.2 Sequoia sempervirens
ACAACATCATAGTACAATACATCAAGGCGATTCACAAAATGAACCTCTACACATAACATCCCACTCTAGAGAACTTCTCTGGAAGACTTACATAGACCCTTAACCCCATTTTCCTGACATGGAGAATAAAAGAAACATGAAAGAAAACCATTCCATTTTTGGAAGCCCTTAACAAAAACTTAAACTCTTACGAAAGGTAAAGTAACCTAAGGCTTTCCCATACGACACAAAAGCACTATGAAGAAAATGCCACAGTAGAATTAACGAATAATTTCAAGAATCACAATTACGTTTCATCAAATCCATCAAATAAATAAATTACAATGAATAATAAATTTCACCCAATAACTCAATCAATTACACGAGCACACTCGTTTCAACACAACAGAATAAATTTATTTCCAATTTCCTAATTAACTATAATATTGCAAAATATTAAAATGTAATCACAATATATATATAAATCTCTTATATATATATAAATATACAAAATAAATGAAATAAATAAAAACTATATTTAAAATCATTCTATAAGATTAACATTTATATCCTATTTTGTTTTAAAGAAAATTATAATTTAAAAACAAATAACCAAACTCCATCCGTATAAAAAAAAAATCATTTAATAAAAACTAATAGAGTCATATTACAAAAAATATTATACGGAACAAATTCGAATTAAATCGCATTTGAATAATATATAAAATTAAAAAAATAAATTGAATTTAATCTCAATAAATAAATAAATAAATATATATATATTAAATAATATATATTAAATATATATTAAATAATATATAATATATATATATATATATATATTTATATATTTAAATAAACTAAATATTAATTAAAAAAAAATGCATTAAATAAAAATAATAATAAATAAATTTTTAAATTCCAAACAGTAATCAAAAAAACATTAAACATGTCTTGCAAGACGACACACACACTGATGCTGAGGGGACCTGCTAATGCTAGCCCCCAATCGGGTCCTGTAGTATGGTTCTCAAGCCGCCCCCACCTTCCCCAAAAACAAAAATTTTAAATTTAAATTTATTTTTATTTCAAAAATACATGCGCCAGAACCAACGCCCAATTTCAAGTTTATGAGTTCCAATGGATTATACATCTCAAGTTTTAGCTTCTAGATCAATGGGGTATGAAAGAAGTGTTCACTGATATGTGAACTGGTTTGGAAGAATTGTCTATTTGAGGACTGGGAGATATGTTTTGGCTCCACAGTCTTCTAATGTTTTTCTTTTAGATCTTGTAGATCTGGGAGTTATTTCATATTGATTTTTTCTATGTTTTGAAAAAATTATTTGTGATTTTGTGCTATGGATAGTTTGCTCATCAGCTCTTATGTGTTGCTAGTTGGTCTAGATTGGACTATTGATGTATGATCTATGGATGAAGTTTTTTGGATTTGTTGTGGATGTACCTTAAGGTTTCTTAGATATGGTAAAATGTCTAGTGAAGTGTATTGAGTGATCCACATGTGATCATATTATTGGAGATGTATGTACTTCGAAGGTCATTAGTGTCTACATGTTACATGAAGTTCGACATCAAATTAAGGAAGCATGTGATTGATTCAAGATGTTTTTTGGGTCCTAATTAAATGTGTAATAGGTCCTCTCTCATTCTTATCCACCACAAGAATGTTGAGTAGCTGAACTAATTTGAATTTGTAAATTGAAGAAGGTTTAGCCAACCTTGAATTGAAGTTAGTATAAAAGCAATTCTAGATGTTGAGAATGATGCATGAGTGAGCAAGTGAAGTTTTTGATCAAGTAGAGTGTGTAAGACTAAATCAAGGCAGTAGTAGTTTGATGTGTTGGATTCCTGAGAGTAGTGAGTTGATGGTGTTTTCAATTTCTTCATCATGCTGCAAGTGTGTTGAACCCTTTTGTGGTGGACCTTTATTTGTCATTTCTTTTTTGTAGGTAGTGAGCCTCCTTCTAGAAAATGAGTCCTATTGTAAGCAGTGAGCTTTTGTATCTAGAAATGAGGCTTTCTATTTAGTTTTGCATTATTACTATATTGTGAGCTAATCCTCACAATGGTTTTTACCTTATTGGGTTTTCCACGTAAATATGGTGTTTTTGGTATTTTCCTTCTATTTTTTGCATTTTATGTTCATACTCAATAATGGATTGAGTTAAAGTGGAATTGATTACAGTTAAAAGTAAAATAATTTGATACAACTGATTCACCCCCTCTCAGTTTTCTTGGGCATTTCAATACATAAATTATAGGATACCTAGAAGAATTCAATGTGTTGGTAGCTGAATTGGCATTAGTTGGTGTCAAAATGGATTGGGAGGAGAAATGATAGATATGTATTTGTTCTTTTGTTGATTCATGGGTTTCTCTTGTTATGTCTATTGGGAGTACTATTTTTTTGAAGACTAAAGATGTGATGGTTTCTTCACTTTAGGAAGAGACAATGAGGAATATATTCATTAGTGCAAAGGAGGCCCTAAATGTTTGTGAAAGACCTAAGGAGAAAGGAAAGAACAATGAGAACCATGAAGGGAAGATCTAAATCTCCTAGAAAATCAAATTTAATTTGTTGGAACTATAATAAGTGTAGACACTTCTATAAGGAATGGAAATAAGAAAAAAAAGAAGAAAAATAATAAAGTTTATTATGATCTAAGTCCCAAAAGGAAGATGGTGATGCATTCATTGCCAATTTGTGAACTTGCATAGGTAATAATGCATGGTTAACTAAATTGAGTGCATATTTCCATATGACCTCTAATAAAGATTGGAATTTTAAATATGAAGACTTTAATGGATATAAGGTGCACTTTGGTGATTATTCTTGTTTAAATATTATTGTCCTTGGTAAAGTTATAATTGTGTTTGTTGATGATAGAATAAAAAAGATTAATGATTTTTTACATATTCTTTGATTAGAATGAAATTTTTAATCTATGAGAAAAATAATGGTTACAAGTGTGCATATATTCTTTTACAATGTAGGATAAAATATGGTTAGAGGTGTTATGGTGATTTCTTGAGGTGCCAAATTTGGCACATTGTATGAGCTTGATGCATGCACTATTGAGTACAATAATAATTTTGTGAAAAGAAATTTTGTGGCTACTTTTTTGGAATAATTTCAAGGCTTTCATCTTCAAAGGATGGTCATGGATTATGCTTACCCAATGATTCTCTTTCTTCTTAATCAAAGTTACTTGCAAAAAATACTATGTTATGGAACCTTAGACTTGGCCATATTGGAGAAAGGGGTTTAATGGTCCCTTGAAAATTATTTTTCTGTTGAATGGTTGTCTAATTAAAATCTTGATTTTCAATTATGTGAGCATTGCATTTAAGAAAAAAAAAGTATTTAGTTTTACTCAAGTTATCATAGATATTGTGGTGTATTAGATCTTATTAATTTTGATGTGTATGGTCTTGTAGATGTTCCTTCAGTTTCAATATATCTACATATTATGTTTCATTTATTGATGATTATAGTAGAAGGACATGGATATATTTTATAAAAAGTAAATTTGGAGTTTTTTATTGATTTAAAGAATTTAAAGAAATAGTTGGGATGGAAAGTAGAAATAAAATAAAATGTAATTATGTTTGAGGACTAATAATGGTAATAATTTTTTCTCTAATGATTTTGATAGATTTGGTAATGATTGTGGAATTCATAAACAAAAGACAACTTTGTACTCTGTAAAAGAAAATGAATTTATAAAAAGAATCAATAAGACAGTAATGGAGAAGGCTAGAAGTATGCTAAGTGGTGCTAATTTAAAACAAAGGTTTTGGGTTGAAGCTATTTCCACTACTTGTTATCTAATTAACAAGTATCCTACATTAGCTCTTATTGATAAGATTCCTATAGAGGAATGGTGGAGTCACAAGACTTCACTGAGACATATTTTATTTTTTGGTTGTGATGCATATACATGTGTGCCAAATTAGAAGTGAATGAAGTTGGATAATAATACTGTGAAATGTATCTTCATTGGATATATCTATGGTGTGAAAGGCTCTAAGATTTGGTATCTTTTAGCGCATAAGGTATAATGTATAGTAGAAATGAATTTTTTTAGAGAATTTAATCCTTCTTCTATTACATTGTAGAAAAATAAAGTGAACAAAAATATGTGATTCATCTTCCTTCTATGTATAATAAAGTTAAATCAAGGCCCCTAGATAGACAATAATTTGAGGAGAGACTATCTAACTTTAAATTTTCAAAAGAGGAGGAAAAACCTCCATATCAACTTTGTCAAAGGACTATAAGGAATAGACAACCACTTTAAATGTATTGAGAAATAAAAATAATGGTTGGTTGTAAAATTTTATTCTCAAGTTATGGTGTTAATTATGATGATATATTTTCTCTTATTGTGAAAATGACATCCATTAGATTTTTAATTTCTATTATTTCCACTTCAAATCTAGAGGTTGAGCTAATAGATGTGAAAATGGCTTTCCTTCATGGTAATTTAGAAGAGGATATTTATGTGACACAGCTAGAGCACTACATGATGGAAGGTAAAATTAGTTTGATTGAAAATTGAAGAAATCTTTGTATGGCCTCAAATGATGTCCTAGGATGTGGTACTAATAATTTGTTACATATGTGTTGAGTTTTGGATTTTAGTATTCTAAATCATATAATTATGTTTATTATAAGATTGATGGTGATTATTTACTATTTATTAAATTATATTATGATGATATGTTGTTTATTGGTAAAGGGAATTGAATAATTTTAGAACTAAAGTATCAAGTTGTAGCTAAATTTTAAATGGATAACTTTGGTCCAACTAAACACATTATTGGGATTAAATTTAGAAGAGAGAGTGAACATAAATCTATGGTTTGGCCAAATTAATTATGTCAAATTATTTTTATATAGATTTAACATGCAATGATTATAGTCCATTTTGTGTTCCTTTTATAGCTAGAACAAAATTATTTGTTTTAGATTCTCCAACATCCCCATTAGAGATGGAAAACATGAGTAGATAACCTTACCAAAATCTAGTTGGAATTTTTATGTATGATATTATCTATTTAAGATAATAAAATCTTCCCAAGTAATGTGAGTTATTTCCATATATATGAATAATCCTAGTAAAGTTCATTGAGATGAAATTAAAAGAGTCTTTCTTGATATTTGTGGGTACCTCAGATTATTCCTTTTGTTATCATGGTAATTTGATAGGATGAAATCTTTCCTTTAATATTCATGGTTATGTGGATTCATACTAGGTAGGTGATGTTGATAGAAGATGATCCACCAATACTTGTGTGTTAAATTTATTTGGTGGTGTAATTATTTGGATGAGTAATTGATAAGCATTTCTTTCTTTTTCTACTATTGACGCTAACTATATGTCAACTAATCATGCTTGTAATGGAGTTATTTAGATTAATAGCTGATGTTTATATGCAAAAAAAAACAAGGTGCAGTTAAAATTTATTGTGACAATTATAGTGTGATTTTCCTAGCTAAGGACCTAGCATTTCATTTTAGGACCAATCAAATTGATGTACAATATAATTTTGTCAAAGATATGGTCAATAATGGTAGGATGAAGCTAGTTAAGATAGAAACTTTGATGTCTTCTAGATTATTAAACTAAGTATGTGATCATAGAGAATATTAGATGGTGTTAAAATTCTATGATCCCCTAAACTCCTCAAAATTAAATCGTGTTACTAATCTTCTTGTTGCTCTTACAAAGTGTTCAACAAGTGAGAAGGAATTTTTTTATCTCAACCTTAAGATTATAAGAGGTTAATATATTTGAGCATGAGGGGGTGCAAGTTACATACATAGCTTCAACAAGCTTACAGATTATATAAAGTACAAATGGTCTAGAAAGTCCCCCTCAAATATCACCACCAACTGATGAGGAGAAGCATCATTCAAGTAATCTTCTACCAACCTCAAACTTACTGTGGTCCCCTAAACATCTACCTAACTAATAAGATGTCCCTACCCTTTAATTAAGAGATTTTTTTGGTAACTTCATAACAATAGCTTCTTTTTAGATCAATGTTGTTTCCTATATGTTTTTAGAACTGACATACAATGGCTACCCCTACATGTATGTGCATCCCTTTCTTAGTACTTAATCTTGATTCACAGTGACATTGACAATGTAAAAAGTGGCCTCTTTACACTACTTTGGGAAAAGTATTCATCACCTAGAACTTAGAGTGGACATCTCTTATTCACACACCTTCCTATCTTGATCTGGTTTAATGGACATTCATATTCTATACCTAGGTTACCCCCTTTCCCATGGATCAAAAAAATCCTAGGAATAACCCACATAACATCTCATAATCAAATTGATATTACTACTAAGTATCTCAAATCATATTATATTCTTAGGTTATCCCCTTTCCCATGGATTATCCTAACCCTAGGAATAGCCTGATTAATCATACACGTATTTCATAACAACACAACATCAAATGAATCTATTTCAAAAGTACAACCTCAACAATAAACAAATCTTATCACAAGTATAATCTCATGAATAAATGACCTCAATAAAAAGAATAATATTAAACAATAAATTACTTCAATCAAGATATATTCAACAATCAAATGAACAACCCAACCCATGGTTATTCTCACCCTAGGGTTTCAATAAAAGTAATCATCAATTGATGAATCAAGTATAGATTATCAATATTGTTTGAATGTCATCACTTCATAGATATGTCTAGTATAGAAAAACTAATTATAGTGTTGGGAGCCTTGTAACATGAGCATGAAGTATGGATGGTTTGCATTGGTTGTTCCTATGTTGTCATTGATGTCAACATGGTGATAACTTTATGGGAAGTCTTCTTGGTTTACCAAAAAAATTTCTCTGCTGGTAATATCCTTTTGTGATGGATCTGTGTGTTCGTATTTGAGTTTGGAATTCACCGTAAGATCTGATATGACTCAAATCTCTTAACCACATTTTCTTGACTCATTCAAACATCTATATCCTAGATCTTGATAAGTCTTTTGTTGTGAGCAGAAAGTTATCTCTTATAGATTTTAACTTTGTATTCTATTATTATTGTGTGTGTGGAATACTGTGTGAGAGACTCCACATTCTACTAAGGTCAACATTCTTATGTTGTGGATTTTTGATAGTCTCTATGCTAGTAGTATGATGGGAAATTATTGTGTTCGTATATCTAGAAGGTTTTTTCTTTGAGGATTATTTGCTAGTTTGGAGAATTGTGTTCTAGTGTTGGATGACTTAGTTTATGCAATATATTATGAAGACTAATTATTTTTTATGGATGACAACTAACTTGGTATAGTGCACTTTGTGGATAATTTTTTTAAATCATATATGGTGCTAATAAAGAAGGTTTTGATTATTTTTGTGTTCATCTAATTACATTGACCTAATTACTGATCAAGATATACTTGTATATACATAAGATGGTTTGAGGAATGAGATGAGAATGAGGAGTTGAAGTAGATATATGGAATGCATGTGAAATGTGAAGTGAATATTTGAACCTAAATTCTTTATCAGATGTGATCAATGTATTTTTTTTGAGTGAATACTATGTGAGAAAGTACTCCATATTTTGAACTTTAGTGGAACTGAACCCTGCACATTGAAGGTGAATCCTATTAGTTCAATCTTTTGGTAGTGAGCCAGTATCATTGTATCTTTGTGGTTATACATCTTTTGTACTCAAGAAATGAGCCTTTTTAAGGATAGTGAATCCTGGTAGTGAGCCCAGTAACATTTTGTATCTAGATATAATATATTGTGAGTTAACCCTCACAGTGGTTTTTCCCATTTTGGGTTTTCCACATAAAAATCTTGGTGTTATTGTATATGGTTGCATTGAATTTTTCATATGATCTATCTTGTTGATTTATTCATAATTGTGATAATGTTTAGATGGATTTTACTATGGTTTTATGGAACACTGATTCACCCCTCCTCTTAGTATTTTGTATGTTCAACAATTGGTATTAGTGCTTGGTTCCTTGGAAGAAGCCTAACAACTTGAGGAAGGTCCTAGAATTTCAGTATAATAATTTTTTTTCCTTCAAAAGTAGTCCTTTCCAAATATTTAGAAGAAATAAAATATCTAAAGGACATGTGATGAAAGAAAAAGAGTACATTGAAAAGATGCAAACTAAAAGTGTTGAAGCATGTGATCTATTTGTTGAAGGAGAAGATATTATCTCTAGCCTGCTACAACAATTAGATGAGAAGAAAAGAACTAAATAATGTTAGGAAATTGAAATTGAAATGCAGATGGATAAATGAATAAAGGTAGAAAAAGAAGCAGAGATCTCAAGATATGACTTGGAAAAGGCAAGATGTTTTGAAGACATATTTTAGATAAGCTTGATGATGCTTGATGAGTTTATTACCTATCAAAGATCAAAAAATGGATGAGTGGTTTAGGGTTTGAGGAAAGTTGGAGTTATAAAGTGAAGCAATACATTGGTAAGAATACATGGTACAAAGATAGACAAATCATGGATCTAAGAAAGAATTCTAGAAAAACTAATGTGAAATGAAATGATGCTAAAAGATATTTATCTTTCAATGATGTTTGTTATTCTTACAAGAAATTTGGTCATAAGGAAAAGGATAGCAAAAGTAAAATGAATTATTTTTTATCATTCATTGGAAAATGTTCTAAAATTAAGAAGATTGGATATAAAGTTGGTATATTGAATAAAAAGAAAAATGGAAAGAAGAATGTTGTTTGTTGTAAGTGCAACAATCTAGAACACCCTAGTAGTAATAGAAGAAAGAAAAATATCTATCCAACAAAGAAGAATGGTCAAATCATTGATCTAGAAGAAGAAAGAAAGGAAATGAAAAGGATTTGGAGAAAGGAATCATTGGTTTTATCTATGCAAACCTCCAGTGTAGATACTCCTATCAATTCCTAAGTAAAATTAGTTTCTAAGGGGGAGCAACTATCAGAAAAGCTAATAAACCCCCTCATTAATACTTGTGTCATATCATGGTAGAATTATATTTAATGTGGTAACAAGATTAAGGTATTTTCTCAATTGCATGTGCAAAGGATGAATTCTATAGAATTGGACATAATGGAGGCATACACAATTTTCAAGGCAATCTACTTGCAAGTTGAACCATTTATTGCAAAATCATTCATAATGGAAGGAATAAATTTAACTAATTTTAAAGGCTTATGTATTTTTGAAGAAGTGTGCAAAGGAATTTTATAAGGAAATTCATATTTTTAGGGTTTGAAGAAGAAATTAGGTGGATTCAAAGTGAGCTACAGAAGCAAGATATCTATACATTTCTTGTTGGCATTTACAAAGGTATTCCTATTTGTACAATCTTTCATTTTTATTGCTATGGATAATTCAAAGGTTGTGAGTAGTGTGGATAAAGTGGAGGTTAGGTTGAAGAGATATTTGAGGAATGTGTCAAAAGAGTCTTTTTGTGCATTCTCTTGCATCCCTCTGAGAGTGTTTCCTATAGAAGATATCTATGCATTTGTTTACAATAAGATAGAAGAGATGTCATTAGTATAGTTGAGCATGCTTTGGGAAAGTGAATTGAAAGAGAACAATGATTCCTATAGATTATTAGTTGAGGAAAAGTTGGATGTTTGGAGAAAAGTTCCATTGTTTGGATTTGAGAAGTATATTTTAATAGTGTTGAGAAAAATTCATGATGAATATTTCTAGATTGGTGAGGCACATTTGATTAATATAGAAGTTATTAGAGATTTAATTGGTTTTTTTTCCTCTAGAACAATTCCCAAACTAAAGGCTATGGGTGAGAAAGGGATATTTGAGGTTATCAATGTTAATTTTGAAGGAAAAAAGATTGATTTGAGATAAATTGTTGATGTTGTAATAAGGTATGCTGCTATGGTCATCGGTCATAAATTTTGTATCCCTAACAATGACCTTACAATTTCTACTACTACTACTATACATATTGTTGTTGATATGATTAAAATAGGTATGGAATATGACTTGTGTGAATTTCTTTGTATACATCTTTTGTAGAATTTAAAGAAAATCAAGAAGAGTAAGAAGAATACATTCCTCCATGGAAATTTGGTTTCTTGTTTTCTATTTTACTTTTTGAGAGAGTTACTCATAGTAGGAAGGGTAGAATGGTCAAATTCAAAGCCTGTTTCCTATAAAATCAAGAACTTTATAATAAATCTTTGTAGTTTGGATGCACAGGAGATTTCACTTGATGCATTCTTTGGAACATTTTAGATGAGGATGAACAAAAGGTTTAAGATTCCAATAAGTTTTGTTGAAAGGTGTTTCAAAAGCATAAATTTTCTTGTGTCTATAGATTTTGGTCACATGAAAGTAGTTGAATCAAGGTTATTTTTGATATCTGAATTATATTGTAAAGTGTTAGAGGCTGAAGTGTATAATTATGCTAAAATTCTTTTGGAAATCCCTAACAATCTTAATGTAGAAGGTACCTCTGATAGCATGACTAGAATAGGGAAGGAAAGGAAGAGTGTGGTTAAGCAATAAGTTTTAGAAGGAACTGAGCTTAAACATGAGTGAAGTGTTGAAAATTGTTTGAATCCCTTTCACCTTTAGGGTTTAGGACCTAAAAGGAGAGAGACAATCTTCACACACTTCACTCAAGAACATATCCCTAAGATTTCAATGCAAAGGAGATTGAAATATTTTAAAGGGATTTTCCTAAAGGATTAAAGAAATATAATGAAGGGTTCACCACCAAGTTTAGAATTGGGAAAGACAATGCAATGCGATATGAAATACCAAACCCTAAATGACCTAGAAAGATGAACAAGATGCAATAGAAACTTAAGATATAAAAAGTGTTCACCAAGGAGACTAAAGAAGGAATAATGGATGTATAGAATTATAGAAAATCTACTATCAATGTTGATAGGAACTTATTTTCCAAGTTGGGCGAATCAGTCATCCTTCTAGGAAAATGTGTAGATATAGGTTTCAGCCAAAAAGGTATCCAAATCTATGAAAATCTCTATTAGGCCTATATAGTGGGTTTCATTCACCACTAATGGTGAATCAAACCGCTTCTATTTTTTTGGAATTTTGAGACCTAATTTTGTTCCTCTTAGTTTACTCTACTCTTTTTGACCAGTTTCTAGATCCAAAACTATAAATTTCCACATGTAGGCCTTCTCCAAGCTTTGCCAAGACTTGATGACAACTTTAGGCATTTGACAACTTTTCTCCAACTTTTTTCCTTACCAAATCTGCAACCTAGCTATACAAATCATAGACAAGAAGAGGGAAAAATGTTGTGGGGTTAGTGAACAGGGGTTTTCCTTGGTCAAACCCCTTATTGGTAATTAAACCTTGAAATGAAGGCAAATATGAATGGAGAATGATGAATGAAAAAATAGTAATGTTGTAACTCAGCAAACCCTAGCAATAAGGTGTTGCAATTATGCTTGAAATGGCTATGTTAGATGTGGTTCTTGATTCTTTCTTGAGTGGATTTTATCTTTCTTGAAGCTCTTCCTTAGATCATCAACTTTACATCACAATTGTTAGCACAGTTAAAAAATGAAGAATTAAATCTTTGACATGATGATTGGCACTTGAATAATTCACCTAAAATGCTTGATAATCTACCCTTGAAATACTCTTGAATTCCAAGTGAGAATATGAGTGAAAGAACATTGTATTTATACCCAATTATGCAAGAATTCCTGAAATTACAACAATACAAGCCGACATAAAATCTAGGAGAATAAAATCCTACCAAAAAATTGAATTAAATTTTATTTTGGGGCACACAGGACTCATTCACCCAAGGTGGCGAGTGAGTCCCATTAGGCATAATGTATGGGACCGAAAATGAAAAGTGTTTAGAAATGTGTAAAAACTGGTTCGAGGCAAAAAGATCTAGGTCAGCCCCACTTTCCCAAAGTGGTGAATGAGTCCCAAACACTAAATCTAGGCCACAGAAGCTAAGAATGCCTAAATTGTGACTAGTTAATGATTGGTGTTGGGATTATCCTCAAAAAGATGTAATAAATGATGCTTGTGGATGCAAAATAGGGCCAATTAAATCATAAGAAAGCCCAATTATTAATGAAAAGCCTAGAGATATGTCAAAGTGAGTTACAATAGTTTACAACACTCCAAATAAGGAAAGATTAAGATTAAAATTATTTTTCTTATTCTTAGTTAATTGATAAAACCCTAGAAAAGTGTGAAAGTGTGTTACAACACTTCAACAAGGCACCATTAAATTATATTAGTTCACAAAGGCCCAAGACCTAATTTTAATGTGTTATCCACATTCCAACACTAAAATCAAGGAAACATTAATCCAAAATCCACAAGGAGGACCCAAACAAGTGTGAAAATGTCCAAGGATCCATTTTACTACACTACAATGAGCATGAAAGAATAAGTATTCAAAGAGCTTTGGAAGAATTGGAGAAGGTTATTACTAGTGCTAATTTTGATTCATCTATTCTTGTTGTTGAGAATCTTTGTGGAATGATTGATTCTTTAAAGGTCTACATCTCCATACTTGAAGTGTATGCTGGAATTAGGTCTAATGAAGGAAATTTGGAAGATATCAAGGAAAAAATTGTGAATGCACATAGTTGAGTGAAGAAGGAATTGGAGAATGTACAAGGTTATGAAGGAGAGGCATACAAACTACTTTATTTTTTCATAGATTGGTCTTCTAGTACAGTAGATCTAAGAAATGAGATAAGGATGAGTGAGTCCCAGATAAGCATTCAAGTAGATACATATAGGTTAGTAGAAGATAAAAATAATCAAAGGTGGTCCTATATTGTGCAGCTTTAGGATAAATTATTTTCTCTCTAGGATCAAAGGAAAGATGTTATCAAGAAGTTTGTAGCACTTAGAGACATGATTAAACTTAGACATACTTTTGTTTCTGGTGCTCTTTGTTGTATTAGTGAAATATCAGAGACTGATCTTAGTCCCAATAATTTATTAGATGGTATAGAGTCCTTAAATAAGCTTGATCTATTCTACAAGACTCTTGTAAGCGCAAAAGGTTCATGGGAGGAAGGTAAAGCATCATGGAAGGATATCTTGGAGAGTCCCTGAGGTTCTTGTTTACATTAATTCAATTTTGCATCCACATATTTTGTGTTACACTTTGATGCATATATACATATATACTAGACCCATTCATTTGTCATTGATGTCAAAGGGGGTGGAGATAGAGAGATGAGAGAAAAAGAGATGAAGAGATAGAGAGATAGAGGAAAAACATTTTTGTGAAGAAAAATTTTGATAGGGGAAGAACTCAGATTATTTAGTTGTTGTATATTGGAAAAAAAATTGTCATGCATGTTGAAATCAATGCTACAAGGGGAGATTTTTGGGAGTCTTGCAACATAAGCATGAAGTATGGATAGTTTGTGTTGCTTGTTCCTATGTTGTCATTGATTTCAACATGTTGATAACTTTATGGGAAGTTTTCTTGGTTTACCCAAAAATTTTCTCCATGGGTAATACCCTTTTTTCATGGATCAGTGTGTTGGTATTTGAGTCCAAAATCACAAGATCTAATATGACTCCAATAGATCTTAACCATGTTTCTTGAATTTTTCATATAGATATATCCTAGATCTTGAGACATATTTTGTTGTGAGAAGAAAGTTATCTCTAATAGATTTTAACTCTATATTCTACTATTATTTTGTGTGTTGCATACTATGTGAGAGACTTTGCATTCTACTAAGGTGAACATTCTTATGCCATGGTTTTGTTGATAGTCTCTAGGAATGTGCAAGATCATCATAGAAAAAATAGGCCCTTAAGTGGCAAAAAATTCAGAAAAATCAGAGTTAGGCAACTTGACATAAAAATTTGAATAAGTTATCTATATTATTTTAAAAATGTGGAAGAATAGAATATGTATCAAATTGAATGTAGTTTATAAACTACTAGGTTTGTTTCAAGAAAAAAATCTATTTGGTGAAAATTTGAAATTTCACTGTAGTGGTACTTAAATTTTAAGGAAAAAATAAGAAGTAGGTGTATGTCTGACCACCCTAACCAAAAAAAATGACAATATTTTCTTATAATATTTTAGATATAAGTAGAGGACTCCTGCCCCGATGCGATGCATATTTTTTTTTAATTTTTTCCAATTAAATAATTAATTATGAATTTTTTATTACAAATTTTTAAAAAATATAAAAACTCGTATGTTTGACCACCTTAACTTGGTCAAAACTACATGAAATTCAATTTTTCTTTTTTTATTCCTATAATATGTTAAGCATAGAATGCGATGCATTTTTTGGATTCAAAAAATATGATACTGTTCGAAAGCTATAGATATTTTGTAAGGTCCCACTTTGCATGTGATTAGTAAAGTCTTAATATGTTTTATGTGATCCTAAATAGATGGTAAGATGTATTGCAGATGAAAAATAGTGTGATTATTTGATAATATTCTTGCTTATGCTATCATGAATGTAAGACCCCATTTTGTATCCCCCATTTTATTTCAATTGAACAAGTAGTTAGATGATAATTATGATGAAATGAATGATAAAAATATTTTTGGGATTCATGGACATTAACCTTAATTTAATTATGATAGATGCACATGTGAATTGTTGGATATAACTTTAAAGTGTTGGGTTATTTAGCATATTAAATTTTGGTAAATGGTTCATCGTTAATGTTATAAGAGTTTAAAATGAATTACTAAGGTGGTAAACAAAATGATGGAGTGACTATTTCATTGACTATATTCTTGCATTGGAGTATGTGTGTATTTCCTTTGATTATAATAAAAATTGAACCATTAGGTTCATTTGATGTATTAATGAGCAAATATTTCATGAGTGAAAATTATGTGAATTGGATTAGCTAATAATATGAAGAGATATATGATCTAATCATGTTGACTTTGGTAATGTGCAGGAATCAAATATGCAAATAGGAGGATAGATAAATGTTGGAATCAAATCAAATACATCTTTGGGAAGTTCTAAGTGTAGCCCTACTTGACTTAGAAGGGTTTGAGGTTTTATTATTGGTTGGGTGATTATGTAGAATCTAATTGTAGGACATGTAATGTGATTTTGGTTGGGGTTGGAACCCTTGGTTAGGATCAAAATTCGTATGGATTCTTGTGTAGGTTTTGAAAAGGGAGTATTGAGTCAATTTCCTTGGTTTTTGAACAAGAATAGACCCCTAGGACCTATACCTATGGGTTTGGAACCTTTTTGACATGTGAACTTGTCCTTGGAGTGTGAAAAGACCCCTCAAAAGTCCACATTCATGAATGTGACGAATTCAAAAAGTGTCAGGGCTTGGGAAGAGTGACTTGTCACTCTCAACCTCCCACTCCCCAAAAGTTCTTGGAATTGGCACAAGACTCACACATGTGTGAGCACTTGTGGGAAAGAGTGTAGGTTTGGAGGATTCCTATATACCTCAAGAAGATGGAAGATTTGGGCATTGCCCACTTCTCCTCTTGGAGAACTTGAGTGAAGATGGTAGAAAGAATGAAAAAGAGAGAGGAGTCCATCTCTTTGGAAGATAATGATGAAAATGGCTTTTTTTGGAGAGGAAGAAGAAAAAAGGAGTTAGTTCCCTCACGTGGAGAAAATAGATAAGTTCTCTCTTACTTCCATTTTCTCTTTTGTGTATTTTTATTTTCTGTAAGAAAGTGGTAAGCTGTATGGATCATGGTTGAGAATAAAGAGTAGATAAACTAGAAGCATGAGATTTGGTGCTATCTTATATTTTTTTAATTGTAAAATTTGGAAAAAATCTCCATTCATCATCTTGGAGTTAAAAGAAAACCTTGCTCGAGGGTAAGGCTAGAGCCCACGAGGCTCCATGACACCATTACTGTAGGGAGGAGAGCAAGACCTTGTTCATGAGTTTGTAATAATTTTCTTCCTCAAATATTGTGATAATATCATAAGTCTAAAAGATGGGATTCATATTTTTCAGTGAAGAAATGAAAAAAAAAGCAAGTCTTATTCCTTTGTTTGTGTTCATTGTATTTATTTTTAATACTATTACAATAGTAAAAGTTTGTATTTTGTTTTAGAAGGAAATTATAGGAAAAGAGCAAGCCATATTCATCAACGTGTATTCTTTATAAAATTTTGAGATAAAAATGTTAAAGAGTTTATCTTTATATGCCTCCACTTGAAAACCCTTCTTTATTAAATGAGAGATTTTTGTGTTTTCTCGTAGCAAAAATGGTAGTTTTCGAACTCATATTGTAAAAGAAAATGGTGTATTGCGTTCTTAATGGAAAGGTATAAAGAGGCTATGTTAACAAAAGTGAGCCTTGAAAATGATGTTTAAAGTTTTATATGGAAGTGTTTAACCTCCTTTTGCTAAATTTATAAAGGTGTTCATCCAAGATACAATACCTTACAATGTATCAAAATATTTCCTCTTTAGATCTTATTGTAAATGGTATGAAAGTTTTGATTATGTTATTGCATTTTCCTTTGTTTAGAAATTTAAACAAAAAAAAAAAAGAGTAGGTTTAGTTTTGTTGCATAAATAAATTTATAGATTTATCCATGTGAACAACTTCAATACTTCAAAAATGTATTAATTTTCTTCTCTACACTATTGAAATGACAAAAAACCAATAAATAAATATAAATCTAGTTAGAATAGGAGTGGTAATATTTTCTCTAAAACTTATCAAAACTCCTACTTGATTTAGTCAATTCACAAGTGATACATATAAGACTAACTAAGTTAATGTTTTGTTAAATAGATTCATTTTAAAAAATATACATTTTATGAATGCTCATTAATAGTATATATATAACTAGCATTGTTATGGGTAGTTAAAACTTTAATTAAAAAAAAAAGAGATTAATAAAGAAAAATAAAATAAATAGAAGAAAGTGTAGAGTCGCCAGCTGCACAGTCACGAATCTCTCTAAATATATTCCTATCTAAAATATATATATATATATATATATATATATATTGCTCTTGCTACATAACAACAGTTTACAATATATATTATATTTTATTTACTATTATTTTCGTGGAATAAAAATTAAAACTCCCTGTTGTACGACAAAGCAGTAGCAAAATATACATATATAAATAGTTAAGTTGTAGGAAGTATGCCGATAAAAAGAGTGCTGTTATGTGGCAACAATTTATGGATTATTCTGTGCTCCAGGAAGAAAAAAAAAAAAAACAAACAAACAAACAACAAAGAGTTAAAAAGCTTAAATGCATGGATTTTTTCTTTAAACCAAACATAGCAGATTTATATAAATCTACCCTCAATTTGTTGCATATTTATGTTGCCAAAAAATAAATAAGATTTCAAATCTCTACTTACACATTAAAATGAAGAAAAGAAATTACTTAGGGTTTTAAATTTAAACCAAACCAAAGCACTCTTAGTTCTGTGCATATATAATATTAAAATTATATATATGAAATTTGTGAAAAAGAGGAAAAATCTTAATATGAAATGAAACAAATAATGGAACCTCAATGAACAACAATGGGCAAACTAGATCTGACTCTCAATCAACACCCTCTGGCTCTAGCTGCCATTGCCACTCACCTCCCCTCCCCTGCAATGAAAATAATTGATATTAAAATACAAATCCCTATATGCCAAACTCAAATTTATACAAAATATTGCAGTATGAAAATAAAGAGAAAAAAATAAAAAAAGTAAAATAATGCAAACTGCTACATATATATTTGGCATAGTTAATCAATAGATTTAAAACCCAACAAATATTTATTTTGATTATAAAAGAGACACAAAATGCATATATGATGGCTGAATGCATAAATGAAGCTTGAAGGAACCTGCGCCGCCCTCTGCCAGGCTTCCATGACATTTTGTTGTGACCAAAAATAAATAAAGTGAAACAAATGCAACAATTAGGGTTACAATAGATGTCCTCTCTTAGTAGCAGACTTGAATCTAATTAAATTAAATGCATATTGTCACTTGGATTCCAACTTTGTCCTTCACATTTATTATCTGCTTTGAACTTTCAACTCTTGGTTAATCAGAATTGTAAACTGTTTAAAATAATTAGTAGTTATAAATAATATTAAAGAGAAAATAACCACATTAATATTAATATTGATGCAGAATAAAGAGTTAAAAGTGTTTAGGATAATTGATGCTCTATGGAATCAATATCAAAATTTATTAATAATAATAATAATAATTATATTGATATATCATTGTCAGAACATTGATATAGCTAGCAACAATAATACATAAAATATTAATATTAATATTGATATTAATATTATTGGTAATAATTTTAGCTATCATTTTATTATTAATATTAAGAGAGAAACTACTAACTTTAATATTGTTAATAAGAATATAGGAAAAATAAATAAAAATAAATAAACATCATTTTATCTTTTAGTTTTCATGCAGGTTAAAACCAAAAAAAAAAAAATTTAAAAATATTTATTCAAGTCAACCTTCTTTACTTTACTAATAATATGAACATAGATTTATTTCAGTAAAATGATATGCAAATTTTTTTTAAGTGAATAAGAAGTTGAAATGAGTAGAGATCTTAACAAATTCAATTTAGATTTTAAGTGCAATATTGGTATTAATATTAATATTTTGGATAAGAATAATAACTTAAAGTGAAAATATAGTAATATTGATATAATAGGGTAAAAAGTGAATTGATGGCAATATTGATTTGAGTAAAATAAAATTAGTGATAAAATTAGTAAATTATTGATATAAAAGGGTAATATTGTATTAGGATAAAATCAATGAAAGCATTTTTTTAGTATTATTATTATTGGTTTGATTAAATATTAATAAAATTAATATTGTAATGAATGAGTGAATATTATTGTTATTGTGGTTAGATAAGGATAATGTTATTAATGCTAAATTGAGGTAATATTATTATGATGGCTGAATAAAAGTAATGGTATTACTATTTAATTTGAAGGTCGTTTAAAAAGAGGTTAATTTGGTAGAAAATTAACAATATAACCCTTTTTCCTTAAAATCCCAATTGTCCTAAATATGTCCTAACAATATTATTGGTAATGACTAAATGTAGGTGTAATATCAATGCTTAAATTTTCAAGTGTGATCCCCTTAAAGGTTTTGGCATTTGTATTTAGACTCAATGCATAATGACACTTAGGCATTGTAATAATTACCTTAACTAATGTGTTTAAAAAAAAAAAATGTTGGGTTATCTGGATGAAATTTTCAGGCATGACACTTGGTATCAGAGCCCTAGGTTGCAACTCTAGGGAACTCTGGGAATAAATTAAGTAGTAATTATTGTGAGTGTTTGGATAATGTGCAAACCAACTCAAGTTTTGTGAATAAAATATTAATAAGGGAAAAATCTAAGGGACTTGAATGGTGTAGTAAACATGAACCTAGTTGTACTTATCCAACCCAAATAAGATTGTAAAGTACCCAGTGGCCAAGAAATGACCATTATAGATGGGTTGAGCATGCATTGAACTGATTACATTCAACTTTTAGGAGAAACTCAATATAAAACATGGTCCCTTGTTTTAAGTAAATGAGGTGAATGACTTGAACCACATATTAGTCTAGTTAATAAGGTGTATGGCATTAATATAGTCTTTTGACATTAAATTTTCTTAAGCCTTAAATAGGTATAATTTAGTTTTTGAAGCAAGATCTTTTTATAAAGTGCATGAAAAGTGTTATAGGACATAATGGTGTGTAGAAAAATTATTTTGTTGGCTTCCTAAGTCTATAATTCTCAAATACAATAACTATGCTACTTCTTGAAGTTATGATTGTTTTGGGAGAAACATATTTGCTTATAGAAACATTAGTACAAATATATAGAAAATATATTATTATTATTATTTTGAAAATGTATCATTAGGTAAAGGAAGGAATTATATGAACCTCAAAAAAAGAAGAAGAGGGGATTAAAGTATTAAAGGTTGTGGTTGAATAACATTAGATCTCCACAACCCTTAAATTGATTAAATCAAAATAACAAAAAAAGTGAAACAATAAAAGATCTTCAAAATTTGTATTATGTGCAATATGAGCACCCCATACATTTGGGATTTAAAATATTGTCAAAGATTAATTTAATTAAACCTTTAAGGTATAGATTATTGGACCTAAATTAAGGACTTGTTTAGAAATTGGTATTAATATGTCTCATGAATTTTTATCTTGCACATCTTGGACCATGGTATATCTAGATCTTATCCATATACCCAAAGATCTTGGTTTACACACAAGTGTATAAGAGTTAATCTCGTGAAGTAACAAATAATTTACTTTATGGTTGGTTTGGATAAATTTCATGTATGATGGCACCAACTAAGGATCAAAGCCTTACAATGCATAGTAAATCTAATTTGTAAAAGTGGTCAAAACCATATTTTACCTTGAATTAAATGGTTAAACTTTAAGTTATCCTAATACTTTTCCTAGTAAACAGAGTCCTAGTGAATTTAGTAGAACTACAACAACTACTCAATCTTGGAGTTGTTTTACCTGTAGACTAGAATAGCAAGTCAAATTAAATGATTCAATTCAAAGGTGAGAATATGTAAACAACAACAACTAAGTTAAGATTGAAGAGAATTAAATTAGATACTATATAAATAACTTCTAGTAATTGTGTCTAAAACCTTGGTGAAGAGACCTTGTCAAATATGCATTTGGAGTTACAACGTTACTTAGGGCACACACCATAACTACTTCCTTACACATAGTTGAGAACTAAAGAATTGTTGATGTAAAAATAAGAATGGAAACTTGTCATAAAGGAAGTAATATTGTAATCAATTAGGTGTTGACCTTGAAGGTTGTATACATGCCGCAAGGATTGAATAATCAATAGTATGAATCTATAAATTGAGTAATGAATTATGCATGAGTCATAGTGTGGGAAGTTAAACTATATAGATAGGATACACTAAAGTAGTCTTGTAAAAGTTTCAAATAATGAACATTCTTTAGCATTGACCATACTTACTCTTTAAGGTAAAATTATTTACACCTGAATGCAAAGGAGAAAGCTCAAAGGTAGATAGAATTTCAAGACTTCTACCCATTATGAATTTTTATGAGGTTAAATAGAATTGTGATTGTAACAATGATGGTTACATGTGAATAAATAGCTCAGATTTAGATAGTGAAATGCAAGAATTGTAAAAGATATTAATGGGTTGTGAGAATTACTATTCCATGAGTTATCATGTGTTTTATGTATCAAGTGTGTTTTCTTTTCTCATATTTCAATGTTTTGAATGAAGATGATTGACTATATTCCCTATTAAGTGAGAAATATTCCTTAGCATGATAGTGGAATTACCCATATTGATATGTCAGTGAACATAAAAAATACAATTGGATCCATGATATATATAGAAAAATAATAATAATAATAATAATAAAAAAGATCTTGACCATAAATGTGACGTCAGGAAGATGGGAAGTGTTCAATGTACCATGTATTGTCAATTTTAGAAAAAAATGAGTATTACCTAGGTTACAATTGTGAATTGTATGGCAATTTATTGAAAATTGGGTAAGGAAATAAAGTGTGTATGGGTGTATCGACATTTGTGTTAATAGTGTGGTGAACAATGTATTGTTAAGTTCTAGGAAGATTGGGTGATATACTTAAGCTACAACTGCATGCTTCTAGTTATTTCCTATGCCTATCCAAAGTGAGTTGACATTTCCAAAATTGAGATGAAAAGTGAATATTGCTTAAAGAAAAATAGAATGTGTAAGTGCATTGTTATTGTTCTATGGTGAATTTTGTAAAGTGTATTGTGTTATGGCATGTGAAGTGAAAACCAGTAAATGTGTTGTGCCCAAGTATCAGATACAAGGTATCTAACTTGGGATAAGGGTGGTGGACATCTAGTATGATCCCCTATATATACCCTTTGTGATGGCTTTTATGTAAGCTAGCTAGTTGTGAGTTCAAATAAATGTGTTATGTATATAAGTGTGTCTATTAAATGAAATGTGTTGTATTCCTTTGTGTTAGTTTTATTTTTATGTTAAATGTGTACCCCTAGTGTTTGGTTCCCCCCTTATGGGAGTGTGATGCCAACTAGTGTAAACAGGGGTTGAGAGGCACATTTTTTCCCATCGAGACATTATGAGCTCAGGGCATTGTCCCTAATCCTGATAAAGGATCTATGTTGAGTCATTGTAATCCTCTCATAGATGTTGATCATGGCCTACTCCCCGACATATGAGAGCCACAGTTGTTGGTTCATAGTGCAAGCCTATTCCTTGATGCTTATAACCCATGGGTAAAGGATGGAATTACATGGACCACTAGTGACTCATATTTATGTGGTCAGGGACCACCAATTATTCATATTTATGTGGTCAGGGACCACCAGTGACTCATATTCATGTGGTCAAGGACCACCAATTATTCATATTTAAGTGGTCAGGGACCATCATATTATTGCATGCTATTATACTTATGTGGTTAGAGAACCACCATTCCCCTCCTCCCCTTAGGTGGCTTTACCAAAGTCATGTGGTGCTCGTAATGTGAAAGTTTTATTATTAAGATGTGAATTATTGGTAATTTCTTAATTGATGTTTTATTTTATTGTATACCAAAAGTGTTAAATTTTACATTTTTGTTATTGGAGGCTATTTAGCCATTTGAAATGTTTCATATTCTATTGCCTCAAAGACTTATTTAATTTATAATTTTGAATTAAGATTGGAATGTTGAAATGTAGCTGCAATTGATCTTTATTTGGTGTCCCTCTTGAACTTATATTTATTTATTATTTTGTTTATCAAAACATTGGCTTATTAATTTTATGTTGTCTTATTTGAGGCTTCTTATGGTTTGCTAACTGCTAGCAATTTTGGTGTAATGTGACATCAGTAAAAACTGCCATATCCTAGGGGGTTCCCTGGCAGGTTGTATAGGGGAGTAGATGCACTTGGGAATTATAAATTATTTCAAAGGGGTTGCGAATGGGACTGGTATGGGACACTCATTAATCCATTCTTCCCCTAGTTCTATGATTATCTTTTTGTACCTTCCTCTTGGAGGCTAATCCCCTTACACAAACAAGAGAAGGTACCTAGGAGATGTATGGAAGGGTCCTTAGAGAAGGGCCTTGAGACCATCTTTCCTAATGGCTATGGTATCCAAGAATCTCCATCCTTGTAAGCCCCATTGAACCTTGTAATTTGAATTATGTAATTATTGTGATGTATGGATAAATTTGTAATTAAATAACATGTGAAAAGACTTGACTGCTATGTGAGAAAGAAAGTGACAAACAAAATTGGGAATATCATTATTCTAGAGACATGATTGATACTGGAAAGAAAATATGTTTGAAAACATAATGATTGATGTTTATGATGTGAAAATGGAACCTTGAAGGGTGGATAAGGATGTTATTGTGTTTTGGATACATGTTGATGTAATTGTTAATAAAAAAATGTTAATTACATAGATAATTACTAGTATTTATTACATTGTGAGTATATTGGTTAAATGTTCTATAGTGAGAAATTTTGTTTTAATTATTTAGAGGTTTGATGCATGGAAGGGATGTCTCTAATATGTGCTTATAGTTAAATATTTTGAATCACTTCATCATGGAAGTAAAGTAATTGGTATGTTTACTAGATTATGTACATTACTAAATGAAGGATATGTTTCCAAACCTTAACGACTTCCACGAGGAAGTCTAAATTAAGGGGAACGACATGTAAGGTCCCACTTTGCATATGATTAGTAAAGTCTTAATATGCTTTATGTGATCCTAAATAGATGGTAAGATGTATTATAGATGAAAAATAGTGTGATTATTTGATAATATTCTTGCTTATGCTATCATGAATGTAAGACCCCATTTTGTATCCCCCATTTTATTTCAATCGAACAAGTAGTTAGATGATAATTATGATGAAATGAATGATAAAAATATTTTTGGGATTCATGGACATTAACCTTAATTTAATTATGATAGATGCACATGTGAATTGTTGGATATAACTTTAAAGTGTTGGGTTATTTAGCATATTAAATTTTGGTAAATGGTTCATCGTTAATGTTATAAGAGTTTAAAATGAATTACTAAGGTGGTAAACAAAATGATGGAGTGGCTATTTCATTGACTATATTATTGCATTGGAGTATGTGTGTATTTCCTTTGATTATAATAAAAATTGAACCATTAGGTTCATTTGATGTATTAATGAGTAAATATTTCATGAGTGAAAATTATGTGAATTGGATTAGCTAATAATATGAAGAGATATATGATCTAATCATGCTGAATTTGGTAATGTGCAGGAATCAAATATGAAAATAGGAGGATAGATAAATGTTGGAATCAAATCAAATACATCTTTGGGAAGTTCTAAGTGTAGCCCTACTTGACTTAGAAGGGTTTGAGGTTTTATTATTGGTTGGGAGATTATGTAGAATCTAATTGTAGGACATGTGATGTGAGTTTGGTTGGGGTTGGAACCCTTGGTTAGGATCAAAATTCATATGGATTCTTGTGTAGATATTGAAAAGGGAGTATTTAATCAATTTCCCTGGTTTTTGAACAAGAATAGACCCCTAGGACCTATACCTATGGGTTTGGAACCTTTTTGACATGTGAACTTGTCCTTGGATTGTGAAAAGACCCCTCAAAAGTCCACATTCATGAATGTGACGAATTCAAAAAGTGTTGGGGCTTGGGAAGAGTGACTTGTCACTCTCAACCTCCCACTCCCCAAAAGTTCTTGGAATTGGCACAAGACTCACACATGTGTGAGCACTTGTGGGAAAGAGTGTAGGTTTGAAGGATTCCTATATACCTCAAAAAGATGGAATATTTGGGAATTGCCCACTACTCCTCTTGGAGAACTTGAGTGAAGATGGTAGAAAGAATGAAAAAGGGAGAGGAGTCCATCTCTTTGGAAGATAATGATGAAAATGGCTTGGTTTGGAGAGGAAGAAGAATAAAGGAGTTAGTTCCCTCACGTGGAGAAAATACCTAAGTTATCTATTACTTCAATTTTCTCTTTTGTGTATTTTTCTTTTCTGTAATGAAGTGCTAAGTTGTATGGATCATGGTTAAGAATAAAGAGTAGAGAAACTAGAAGCATGAGATTTGGTGCTATCTTATATTTTTTTACTTGTAAAATTTGGAAAAAATCTCCATTCATCATCTTGTAGTTAAAAGAAAACCTTGCTCGAGGGCATGGCTAGAGCCCATGAGGCTCCATGACACCATTACTGTAGGGAGGAGAGCAAGACCTTGCTCATGATTTTGTAAGTCATTTTCTTCCAAAAATATTGTGATAATATCGTAAGTCTAAAATATGGGATTCATATTTTTCAGTGAAGAAATGAAAAAAAAAACAAGTCTTATTCCTTTGTTTGTGTTCATTGTATTCATTTTTAATACTATTGCAATATTAAAAGTTTATATTTTGTTTTAGAAGGAAATTATAGTAAAAGATCAATCCATATTCATCAACGTTTATTCTTTATAAAATTTTGATCTAAAAATGTTAAAGAGTTTATCTTTATATGGCTTCACTTGAAAACCCTTTTTTATTAAATGAGAGATTTTGGTGTTTTCTCGTAGCGAAAATGGTAGTTTTCGAACTCATATTGTAAAAGAAAATGGTGTATTGTGTTCTTAATGGAAAGGTATAAAGAGGCTATGTTAACAAAAGTGAGCCTTGAAAATGATGTTTAAAGTTTTATATGGAAGTGTTTAACCTCCTTTTGCTAAAGTTATAAAGGTGTTCATCCAAGATACAATACCTTACAATGTATCAAAATATTTCCTCTTTAGATCTTATTGTAAATGGTATGAAAGTTTTGATTATGTTATTGCATTTTCCTTTGTTTAGAAATAAACAAAAAAAAAAAGAGTAGGTTTAATTTTGTTAAATAAATAAATTTATAGATTTATCCATGTGAACAACTTCAATACTTCAAAAAGGTATTAATTTTCTTCTCTACACTATTGAAATGACAACAAAACAATAAATAAATAAATAAATAAAAATCTAGTTAGAATAGGAGTGGTAATATTTTCTCTAAAACTTATCAAAACTCCTACTTGATTTAGTCAATTCACAAGTGATACATATAAGACTAACTAAGTTAATGTTTTGTTAAATAGATTCATTTTGAAAAATATACATTTTATGAATGCTCATTAATATATATATATATAACTAACATTGTTATGGGTAGTTAAAACTTTAATTAAAAAAAAAAGAGATTAATAAAGAAAAATAAAATAAATAGAAGAAAGTGTAGATTCACCAGCTGCACAGTCACGACTCTCTCTAAATATATTCCTATCTGAATATATATATATATATATATATATATATATATATATATATATATACATATATATATATTTTGCTCTTGCTGCATAACAACAACAGTCCAAAATATATATTATATTTTATTTACTATTATTTCCATGGAATAAAAAATAAAACTTCCTATTGTAGGACAAAGCAGTAGCAAAATATACATATATAAATAGTTAAGTTGCAGGCAGCATGCCGATAAATAGAGTGCTATTATGTGGCAACAATTTATGGATTATTCTATGCTCCGAGGAAGAAAAAAAAAAACAAACAAACAACAAAGAGTTAAAAAGCTTAAATGTATGGATTTTTTCTTTAAACCAAACATAGCAAATTTATATAAATCTACCCTCAGTTTGTTGCATATTTATGTTGCCAAAAAACAAATAAGATTTCAAATCTCTACTTACACATTAAAATGGAGAAGAAAAGAAATTACTTAGGGATTTAAATTTAAACCAAACCAAAGCACTCTCAGATCTGTGCATATATAATATTAAAATGATATATATGAAATTTGTGAAAAAGAGGCAAAATCTTAATATGAAATGAAACAAATAATGGAACCTCAAAGAACAACAATGGGGAGACCAGATCTGACTCTCAATCGGCACCCTCTGGCTCTAGCTGCTGTTGCCACTCACCTCCCCTCCCCTGCAATGAAAATAATTGATATTAAAATACAAATCCCTATATGCCACACTCAAATTTATACAAAATATTGCAGTATGAAAATAAAGAGAAAAAAATTAAAAAGGAAGATAATGCAAACTGCTACATATATATTTGGCATAGTTAATCAATAGATTTAAAACCCAAAAAATATTTATTTTGATTAAAAAAGAGACACAAAATGCATATATGATGGCTGAATGCATAAATGAAGCTTGAAGGAACCTGCGCTGCCCTCTGCTAGGCTTCCATGACATTTTGTTGTGACCAAAAACAAATAAAGTGAAACAAATGCAACAATTAGGGTTACAATAGATGTCCTCTCTTAGTAGTAGACTTGAATCTAATTAAATAAAATGCATATTGTCACTTGGATTCCAACTTTTTCCTTCACATTTATTATCTGCTTTGAACTTTTAACTCTTGGTTAATGAGAATTGTAAACTGTTTAAAATAATTAGTAGTTATAAAGAATATTGAAGAGAAAATAACCACATTAATATTAATATTTATGCAGGTAGTTATTTTTGGAGAATAAAGAGTTAAAAGTGTTTAGGATAATTGATGCTCTATGGAATCAATATCAAAATTTATTAATAATAATAATAATTATTATATTGATATATCATTATCAGAACATTGATATAGCTAGCAACAATAATACGTAAAATATTAATATTAATATTAAAAGATTAATATTGATATTAATATTATTGGTAATAATTTTAGCTATCATTTTATTATTAATATTAAGAGAGAAACTACTAACTTTAATATTGTTAATAAGAATATAGGAAAAATAAATAAAAATAAATAAACATCATTTTATCTTTTAGTTTTCATGCAGGTTAAAACCAAAAAAAAAAAAATTTAAAAATATTTATTCAAGTCAACCTTCTTTACTTTACTAATAATATGAACATAGATTTATTTCAGTAAAATGATATGCAAATTTTTTTTAAGTGAATAAGAAGTTGAAATGAGTAGAGATCTTAACAAATTCAATTTAGATTTTAAGTGCAATATTGGTATTAATATTAATATTTTGGATAAGAATAATAACTTAAAGTGAAAATATAGTAATATTGATATAATAGGGTAAAAAGTGAATTGATGGCAATATTGATTTGAGTAAAATAAAATTAGTGATAAAATTAGTAAATTATTGATATAAAAGGGTAATATTGTATTAGGATAAAATTAATGAAAGCATTATTTTAGTAATATTATTATTGGTTTGATTAAATATTAATAAAATTAATATTGTAATGAATGAGTGAATATTATTGTTATTGTGGTTAGATAAGGATAATGTTATTAATGCTAAATTGAGATAATATTATTATGATGGCTGAATAAAAGTATTGGTGTTACTATTTAGTTTGAAGGTCATTTAAAAAGAGGTTAATTTGGTAGAAAATTAACAATATAACCCTTTTTCCTTAAAATCCCAATTGTCTTAAATATGTCCTAACAATATTATTGGTAATGACTAAATGTAGGTGTAATATCAATACTTAAATTTTCAAGTAAGTGTGATCCCCTTAAAGGTTTTGGAATTTTTATTTAGACTCAATGCATAATGACACTTAGCCATTGTAATAATTACCTTAACTAATGTGTTTAAAAAAAAAAATGTTGGGTTTTCTGGATGAAATTTTCAGGCATGACATATTTTTCAATCATCCTATCAATTAGGACTTTAGTCATAATTTGAATAGAAAATTAATAATAATTACTTATTAAATTCAAAGTAAAGCATAATTTATATAGGTGGAAAGTGAAGAATATCCTTTAAAAACCCTTTTCATTTCATCAATTTTGGGCAAAAAGATAGTCGTCGGCCACATAATCATCATATTGCCACTTTTTGGCCCATCATGATCTTGCACATAGCCCTCTATGCTGGTAGTAGGATGGGAAATTAATTTTTTCTTAGATCTGGAAGTTGTTTGCTTCGAGGATTATTTGTTGGTTTGGTTAATTATGTTCTACTCTTAGCCAACTCAACGTATGCAATATATTATGTAGAATAATTATGTTTTATGGATGACAATTGACTTGGTATAATGCACTTCATGGATAAAATGTTTAAATCATATATGGTGCAGAAAAGAAAAGTTTTTGATTATTTTTTGGTTCATCTAATTAGGCCTACCTAATTGATGATCAAGATATACTTGTCTATATATAAGATTTTTTGAGGAATGAGATGAGAATGAGGAGTGGAAGTGGATATATGGAATGCATGTGAAATGTGAAGTGAATATCTAAGCCTAAATGCTTTATCAATTGTGATCAGTGCAATTTTTTTGAGTGACTCCTGTCTAAGGCGGTACTCCATATTCTAAGCTTCAATGGAACTAAACATTTCACATTGAAGGTGTATCCTATGAGTTCAATCTTTTGGTAGTGATCCACTATCATGATATCTTGGAAGTTAGCCATTTTTTGTACTCAAGCAGTGAGCCTTTTTAAGGACATTGATTCTTGGCAGTGAGCCCCATAATATTTTGTATCTAGATATAATATATTGTGAGTTAACCCTCACCATGGTTTTTCCCATTTTTTTTTCACATAAAAATATTGGTGTTCATGTATATGGTTGCATTGACTTGTTCTTATGTTCTCCCTTGTTGATTCAGTTAGAATTGTGATAATTTTTAGATGGATTTTATTATAGTTTTATGGAGTACTGATTCACCCCTTCTCTCATTATTCTAGATATTCAACATATATTGTTGACTACTATGTAAAGTATCAATACTTTGCATTCATACAAATTCCCTTATATAAGGTGCATACATATCTATATAAATATATGTCAAAATAAAAGGTTTCACCAACATAATAAACAACCATGAAACATACAAGCATAAAAAGGCATCTCAAAATACTCTAATCCATTTCTTTCCATTGTAGTAATCATAACTATTTAACCTTTCTTTATAGTAATCAAAACTATACAACCTTTCCAACATAAATAATAAAGGTATAGAAACTAGCATGCTTGTATAATGCTTCAATTGATTAAAATCCTTTCGTATCTATATTCCTCAAGTTTGATTGATACTTCATTCAAGATAAACTTAATTTATCTCTTTTAACTTCTCAATAATTCTATCAACAATCTCAAATATGGAATATCCATATAACTCTCAACCTACAATCTCTCACCTAACTAACTTAGAAATCATAGAAAAACAACATCAAGATAATCAGAATGATAAGTGTAGCAATTGGTAGAATGAGCACCTCTATTTATAATAAATTGAGAGAATTTGACGGCTACAAAAAATTTAATATTTCTGCCATCTTTTTATCCTCATACAATGGTAGGTCAATCTAACTCACATGTTTTCAACACATAATAGTCCTCTCCATTTTAATGGTCGAGTTGACTTGTTATAAGGGACAACAAGGCTCACTTACTAAGCCAGAGAAATAGAAATCTCACAAACAAGTTTCCTAATTTGAATTATTTCACATAATGTTGCCAAGTTTTCTCTTGACTGAGGCTCACAAGCTAATATCAGACTTATGTGAATTGATAAAACTTCTTAAGAATTTCATACTCTACAAATTGACACCACCATCCCAAGTTGGTGCCCCACAAAATAGTGTTAGTTTGATTTATTCATAAGGCTTCAAAAATATATTAACTTCTTATTAAATAGCTTAAACAACAACAAAGAAACCCATAAGTGCTTTTACATTTGTTGACTTGGTCCTTTACTTGCTTTATACATTGGTTACCATGTGTCTAAGGCTACACTAGTTGATGGTCCAAGACTCATGCACTGGATTTATTTTCCACCCTCCTCGTTGACTTATTCTCACCCTTATTCATTTGGCATTCTATACTTATTCACAACAAACTATTGATATAGTGTTGGCTTCATTATACATTCATACACTTTATAAAGGGAAACTATGAATCCTTGCATTTATGCGCAACATATTCACTTATTTTGATGACTTAACTTAAGATAAATTTACTTTTATGGACTACAACATATATGTACCCAGGTCTTCCTTACAATCATTTAAAATTGTATTCTATATTTTATATATACAAAAATATATAGTATAATGTTTATCATTACAATATACATATAATAGTATATATAAATATATACATATAAATGTATTCTTTAGTATTAAATATATATCAATATATATTTATTTATACTATTAAATCAATATTTACCAATCACCCACACACACATAAATATACTTATCATTTAGGTATACACATATATTTAAACATATGTTAAAATGATCATATATATATACATATTAATATATTAATATATATGTCTATATGTTTACCTTAACATTACAATATACATATCCATTAATATGTATCTATATATATATTATATATATAATTATTTTAACATCCATGCTTAAGTAGATATACTCATATTTTCATCAATCGATGTATATACATGAAGTGTATATAGTTCATTGATTAGCATATAAATATGAACACACAAAGAAATTTAACTCAACATAAAGACTCAATCACATAGCCCCAAGCAAGAACATCCATAGAACAAGACCATATTGAAAACCATTGCAAAGTACTCCCATTCAGTACCAAAGGTTACCTACTATTTTCACAAACTAAATTGACTAGACCAACTAGGGTGTGAGTGTGTAAATGCTTAGTTAAGCTCATTAAGGGTTAACAAAAAATATCCTCTCCTAAGTGATACTCCCCCTCTCATACTTGAGAGATTGAATCCTTCCTAAATCCAACTTAGTGCAACACCATGGTAGTTAGATGTTCACACAAAATATTTTTGCATCGCAAATCATTTGCATCATCCAAGCATTAAAGAAATCATATTGTAACATATATTCATTCGTCTCATTTTCCATCAATGGAAAACATAATCATCCCTTCAAAAGTAATAATTTCATAATACACACATTAGTATTTCCTTCTCCTATCGAACATATTAAAGTTCTTATAAACATTTATCATCATATATTTACTTACATGGTAAAAGTAACTTGGTAACTAAGAGATAGGGTGTAAAACTATCTATGATCATGACATCTAAGATGATCCTATATTTGATTAATATCCTACCTATGATCAAGAAATCAAATATTAACTCCTCATCCACCTTTATCCCTATTGATGGGTATTTTTGCACTTCTGAACACAGACCATACACAAACTTGTGATGCCTCTCTTGAAAGGTGAAAATTTGCAACTGATTTTCAAAAAATCACCCCAAGGTCTCTCAAGTCTCAATTCATGACTTTGCAAAGAAAACTAAGTTGTTTGTTGAGATTTTTCGGTAATCACAAGGGGCATTTATGGTTAGGAAAGAATGAATTATTCTTGGTTTTGTAATAAAGTTTCAAATTTCTAGAAATGAATGAATACTGATAACTTTGTGAAAGCATTATGAAACTTGTTTAAATCATCAAATGTGGATTTATTGTGATGTTGGAATTGTATATATAACTTATATTTTAAAATAAAATTCAAAAGGTTGAAGGATTTAGAAAATTTACCAATTCTAAAACTAAGATGAATAGTAACAATGGTTGATGCTACAGTGGAAAAACTTCCAAACTAAGTTTTGCTTAACCAAGGACAGCCCATAGTTTCACAAAACTAGTGCAATATTTTAAGGCTCACTTATGATTTTTAGACTACAACATGAACACTTAAAGAATACACGTACATAATTGAAGTTAAGTGTTGTAAATGAATTAGCTCAAAATAACTTTACACAACAATTTTTCATAAAAAAAATACTAAAAGTATGAGCTAGAAAGTACATCAAACACTATAGCATGCATCAACCATTAAAGCCAACATGAACTACTAATATAAAATGAACTTAAGCTGAAATAGAGAATGCTAAAATAAACTTTTGGAGATAGAATAATGCACACATAAAGGACAATACACAAGAAACCATCAACTCAATGCTTTTTTTATATATTGTAGTAAAATGTCTTTACACAACTCATCTCTCCCTTTGAAAATGAGAGGATACCCCTGTTTATATTTTTCAAAAAGTAGAATTAATGGTTAATATTAATTTACAATGAATGGCTTAGAATCATTCTATTTTAGGGTTTCACCTAACCTAAAAATTTACTATATAAAAATAGACTATTTTGTCTTTTCCCTATTTTTTCTTGTAGTCTATTTTGTCCTATAACTGCTTTTGGAATTTTGAGTTATTTTACCAAAATTCTCATCATCTATAAAAGGATTTATAGCTTCCTTTTGTGATGTTTCATATTCAACGAACTTCCCAATTACAACCAACAAATTCTTTTCATTAGAGAGGTCAATTTAGAAATCTAGAAGGAAACTCTCTTAAATCCTTCCACCATCTAATCTTGATGTTCCATGCATTTCATCATAGCTCTGATTATTTTCTCTAACTCTATGAAGGATCTCACAACAAATTCCATAAAGTCTGCTAACAACGTGTCGCTGACTCCTTGCTCTATTTTCTTGTGGAATTCACACTTGATGGCTTCTTGATCTAGCTCTAGGGTGGGAATCTCATATCCTATCATCAACTTAAAATAATTATTGTAGTTGAATCTATGATCCACAATCCATTGATGATTTTCCTCTAACTCTAATAAGGACCTTTCGAAAACCACTTTTATATATTATAAATTTAGTAGTCAAACTTCGAGTAGCCAGTGGTCTTCCCTAGTCAGTGCTAGTTCCTTTTCCCAAGTTTCTTAGGAGAGTTTGAGGATACTTTCTAGCTTCAGGTATGTAATCATATAAATCTCAAAAGATATTTGTAGATTCCCATTACTTCCTTGACTTCATTTTGCAAAACCCATAATTCATTGTGCATCTTGGTTGCATGGTGGATTATCTTGTCGCCTGTATTGATTACCCTCTTTAATCGGACTAATGTAGACTTTAATATTTTCCACTTTATTAACCTCCTCCTTAGAGAGTAGGGTGGGAATAAATGAGTCTATCAGATCTTTTGCTCCTAATGCTATCCACTATTGTATGAAGGTAGTCAAATATTCTACTTGTGTTTTTAGTTCCTCCTTTGTCAACTGATCTTTGTTCATCTACTGAAGGATGGTGGAAGTTGACCCCTAAAATTCATTAATATTTTTGGTGCAAGATGTTGGGCCCGATTTGATGGTGGTCACTTGGTAATATTTCCTTGAATAGCATTTACATCCTTACCTATTGCAGGAGTGGCCACCTACAATATTCTAGACCAAAAAGTATCAGTAGTGATATGTGATCTGATTTTGGGCTTCTTCTCCTTCCTAGTCTTCACTTGTTCTCTGGCCAATATTGCCTCTAGTCGGGCTTTGGGATCTGTAAGCATGGGATCCTTTCTCTTGATTTGTTGCTCCAATAATTAAGAAACCTTTATTTGATGGCCTAAAGATAAACCCATCCTTCTTCTTGTTCCTTCAAAAATTCTTCCTTCTCATGCTCTAGAGCATCTTGGATGTTTTATCCTTCTTTGTTTTGTTCCTCTTCTTGTGTCATGGCCTCTCCTTTATCAGGATAAATAGATTCCACATTTTATTCAACAATATTTTCTTCTTGTTTTGTCCATTTGGCTTCTTTAAGCTCAATCTCAACATCTTTTTTGGGTTCAACATCTTTTCCTTCTTATTTTTTATCTTTCTCTTTTCCTTGGGGTATTTTTACATGTAACAGGCCCTCATCGTGGCTAGTTTTCAAAATCTCAACATCTTTACCTATATAAATTTCCCCTTCATTGAAATGATGTTCCTCTAGGTTTTCCTCCTCATCCTTGTGCTCTTTAGGTTGTTCTTCTTCAAGCTCCTAGTTTTAGGTCTCAACTTCATAATAATAATCAACATTTCCTACATCTCCTTCCTTGGGAATTTGTTTCCATTCCTTATCAAAGGCTACCTCATCCAAATCAACCTTTAACCCTCCCTAAGGATGCTCAAATTGCTCAGCCCAATTAGAGTCCTCTTTTTATCATTAACAATATCCTTTGTTGATTCTTTGTTATTTCACACTCAACCTTTCCATTTTTTCAAAAAATTGTATCATACCCTCCATTTTTTGTGCTTACTAGGAGGTGTAGGGAGAGGTAAGGAAACAACAAGTTGGGTCATCAGTGTTTTAAAATGAGGGCTTAAGATCACCTCAAAGAGCTTGGATGGAATGCTCTACAAATATGCATTGAAGGAATGTGGTAGGGAGAGGGGAGCCATTGAGTTTGTTGGTGAACCATAGATTTTTGGCACCACAAGACTCTCTAACTCTTCTAGAGTTTTGCACCTAAAAGGAGAGAGGTAGGCCAAAAATTCTAGCTAGGTTCACTCAAATTATTCAATGTAGGATACTATTTAGACTAAATGAAGTGAACTAAATGCAATTAAGTGATCTAAATGACTGATTATGTATGAAAAAATTAATATTTATGCTATGTTAGAAAACATAATGTGATATGAAAACAAAGAGCTATGAATAAATAAGTGCATAATAGAAAGAAATGGGATAAATCAGTGTGCACCTAAAGGTCTGATGAAGATTCTGGAATGTTTTGGATGCTATCTAAAACCACAAAAATTCACCAGTGGGACTCATTCACATAGGGTGGCGAATCAATCCTGCTTCTGATGAAAACTATCAGGAATAGGTTTTTGAGTGTCAGGATGTAAAATCTGAAAAAACTTGGATTTCTATCCTTAAGGTGGGACTCATTCACCACTTGTGGTGAATTAGTCCTCTACCAAAATTCTAAGAAACTAGGTGACAACTCTGCAACACCAGATCTGAGGATGTTTGCTTGCTGTGTTGTTGAAGTCAATTCTATAGGAAACATACAAAATACCTTCTCGAAGCTTGAAATGTGGTTGATTTGACTTGAAGCACCTTGTTGACTTGTTGAACACTCTTCAACAACTAAATGATTGTTAAATATGTATAAAAAAGTATCCGAACACACATGCAAGAGGGGAAAAATGGTTAAGGGTTAGAAAATAGGGGTTTTTCTTTATCAAACCCCACTATGGTAATCAAACCCTTAATGAAATAATGAAATGAAAGAGAATGATACACTAATAACATGAAAATGCTATCAAATTACCAAACCCTTGTTGAATAAAATATGAAGATATGTCAATGGCTACTTCAAAATGATTGATGAATGCTTGATTAGGTCATGCAAAGTGCTTGAATGAGTGAATAAGTGAACTTGATGAATGCTTCAATGAATGGGGGTTGAAATGCATGTAAAAACACTTATTTATACATTCTTGTACCTTAGTAACCCATTGATACCTCATCATAGGCTAACATCAAGTCATTTTGAATAAAAACCCGAAAGAAACTTTAAAATATTTTGAATTTGGAGCCAAGGGGGACTCATTCACCACCCATGGAAAATGGGTCCCACCTAGGACCTAAAAATGGGTGTTGGGAATTAAGTCACATTTAATGTTATTTGTTGGGTTTACATTCAAAATAAGACTTAATTAAAACTTATAAGGGCATAAAGGGGTCAAATAAACCATAATAAAGATGTAAATAGTGAATTTATGCCCAAAAAAGTGTAAAATCTTATTACAAGGATTTACAACACTTCAAAATAGGACTTGTTTAGTGATGAAAAGGTAATTTTTAGGTGAATTTTAACGAATAGAGTCTAGAAGAGTGTAGAATTTTCTTACAACACTACACAAAACCTTCACAAGATGTCATTATTTAAATTTTAGTACCCAAATATGCATGTTCAAGCCACATTACAACATAAAATTAGAGAAAAATAGACCAGAAACCATGAAACAAGACCTAAAAGGCCATGAAAATGACAAGGGGCTATTTTTCTATAGCATAGTTGGTAGAGATAGTGGTAGAGTAGAAAGAGTTAGAAATGGAGGTAGGAGTGAGGAAGATGACATGGCGAAGTGGTGGAGGAAGAAGAATCTAATACCACCATGGGAGAAATCGAGGAAGTGGAGGTCAAGTGGACATAGATGTCCACAACTTGTTGAGACAAGATGAGCATTTGATGGGAGAGTGAAGGTGGTGGGTGGCGATGAGCTAGGTTGCTTAGCTCCCTCCTCTACTTTATGTGATGATCCATCCTCTTAAATAGTAGGCATTTCAAGAATAAAGGTTCCTACCCTTTTTGATTTCTTTAGGGTCTTTTTCACTTCTATGGATTTCCTAGTGTACATTTTATTTTTTGGCTTCTACTCAAATATGTCTTTTCTCTTTCTCGATCTAGTAACAGGTAGAGAATTAGGAGCCTCACCAAATGATTTAGGAGTGGTACTACTATTTTTTTCACTCTCCAACTCATCTTTGATCTCACCATAGGTTAACTCTACACCTTTCCCATGTAATTGAGTTATTTTCTCATCTATCCACTGCTTTATCATGTGTGTGATAATATCCAACTGGGTGATCTCTTGTTCATTCTATTCAATCAATGGAAATGACACATTTATTAGAGTTTAATTTTAATTGTGAACACTATCATCTTTGAAAATTTGGTCTAGGACTAGATACAAGTTAATGGACTTTAGAAAATAGGTGGTTATCCTCATGTAGTGCCTTCTCTCAACCTTGTGATTGTCATCTAAATTTTCTCAGAAATTTTATATATGTGGATAGTGGGTGCAGTGCCTTCCAACTTGATTCTTCAACTTCTTGAGAGGGTCCAAGCCTCCACTCTCTATGTGTAACTCAAATTATATTCAAAAAAGTCCTTCTTGGAGTACTATGCACATGGGGCAACAGGGAAAGAGTACATTCCCTATCCAAATGTGAGGGGATATGGGACCCCAACATAGTGCTTATTGCGCAATAAAGTGTGGGAAGCATACAACTACTAAGTAAGCTCCAATAAGATAATTATGCCACTTAGTTAATGGGGTAGCTAGTAGGATATTCCTATGAATCCCTCTACTCTAATGTATGTAAAATTTGGGAATTGGATAAACCAATACTCGAACCCTTTCACTACTACTTTAGCATATGGGGCATTCTCCTATGGTAGTCTCCTAACAAAGTGTGAATGATATGCCCAATGAAGGCATCATTAACTCTCTTGTAATCCTTTTTGAGGTTTTTGTATTGAATTTGAGGGTAGTAATCATACACCCTAAATTTCCCCTTCTTCATTCCCAGTATCCCAACACAATCCAAACCTTTATATGGGAACTTTATACCTAGGAGATAGACTAGATAAGATTTCATCTAAAAATTTGAAGTTTTATCTTCACCACCACAATTTTGTTATACAAATTTTCACTTATCATTTTAGTCCAATGGAACTTGGTGTTTCCTTAGAGGATATCCTCTATGAAATAAAACATCCACTCCTCAAAGAATTAGGAATTTAGGAGGACCATTACTCTACTTACAAGAATGACTAGGTCATTGGCTTCTTCCACAAAATCACTTATGTATAGTGTTTAAGGCACATTGTTAGAACTACCCCTCTTATCTTTCAGCCATTTTTGATAGATTTTCCTTTTGCAACCAATAGGATCTTATTTCCATGCTTTCAAGGAAAATTCCTTTTCAACTTCCTCCAATTTATCAAACACAAGAATGCCAAATGTTTTCACAATAGACTAGGGAGATAGGTTTTCCAGTACTCTTCCATCCTCAATAAATCTCCTTCTATTCTAAGTGTGATAGCATGACCAACAATCCATCACTAATTCTAGAGAAACTAGATTAGGGTATGTGTAGGATCATGATGGGCCAAAAAGTGGCAATATGATGGGTATGTGGCTGACGACTAATTTTTTACCCAAAATTTATGAAATGAAAAGGGTTTTTAAAGGAGATTCTCAGATTTCCACAAATATAAATTATGCTTTATTTTGACTTTAATAAGTAATTATTATTCATTTTTTATTCAAATTACAACTAAAGTCCTGATTGATAGGCTGATTCAAAAACATCTATAAATTTCAAACGGTATCACATATTTTGAATCCAAAACATGCATCACATTCTATGCTTCACATACTATAGGATTAAAAAAAGAAAAAATGAATTTATGAAGTTTTGACCAAGTTAAGGTGGTTAGACATATAAGTTTTTATATTTTTTTAAATGTTGTAATAAAAAATTCATAATTAATTATTTACTTTGGAAAAAATTACAAAAAAATATGTATCACATCGGGGAATGAGTTCTTCACTTATATATAAAATATTATTAAAAAATATTATCAGTTTATTGTGGTTAGGGTGGTCAGACATACACCTACTTCTTATTTTTTCCTTGAAATTTAAGTACCACTGCATTGAAATTTCAAATTTTCACTAGATAAATAGATTTTTTTTTTTTTAAAACATAGTAATTTAGAAACAAAATTCAATTTTCTACAGATTCTATTCTTACATATTTTTTAAATAATATAGATAACATATTCAAATTTTTACGTCAAGTTGTCTAACTCTGATTTTTTCTAAATTTTTTGCCACTTAAGGGCCTATTTTTTCCATGATGATCCTGCACATACCCATTAGGATGAAATCTTGTGCCTTTTCAAGTCCACTTTTCTTGATTCTCAAGGCCTCCTCTATTTTAGGGTCCATCATGACCCTTCATCTAAACTCATTGATACTAACATGCCCTACATCAATATCACTAACCTTACTCTAGTTGGAGGCAATTTTCAAGGTACACTCAAGCCTATGGAACTCATACTTCATTTTTTATTTCTCTTCTTTCCCTCTAGGAGTCATTTTGATCCCCTTTCTTTTTTCTATTTTCTCAACTCACTTCTCCACTGGTTCCCTAACAGGTTTGACAAATTCTGCACATGAAAGGTGCAATAAGTGTTTTGATAGATTGGGATTGAAATTTTTAGTTATAGCATGTAAAAATATTATTACTTTCATCCACATACTCTTAAAAGATCATAAAATCCATCACACTTTATCATTTTAAGCTCATTTGTAAGTTTTGCAGAAATTCAGGTCTAGAGGTGTGGGTTTTTTCCTTGTGGAAGCCACTAGGGTGAAAACCTTAAGTAACAATGCAAAGAATACAAAATTCTACAAGTAGTGATATGATGGTGAATTTCCAAAAGGTTTAATCATTGATAAAATTTTGTGTAAAACTATCAGGCACATGTGCAAATTTGTGACAGAGGAATTTTGATTTATTTCCCTTTGTTTTAGTAATCTTTTGGGTCAATGTGAAGATTTTCGATCTAGAAGTTGTGAGGTGAGAAGCCATGAGATTTTTTTGGTCAAGGGATGGCCAAATGGATGCAAAATTTTGTAGATAGAGTTCCACATTATGAGACCCACAAGATCTCTTTACATAGTCAATTTTGGCATACTCATTTTGGGAACATTTGGCAAATCATGTCAAGCTACTTGATTTAGAACTTCGTTATTTTGTGCAATGTAGAACTTGGGAGTGTAGAGGTTGTATGGAAGGTTGTTGTTGAGTCTTTTCTATTAGATAGTTGTCCTAGGTGAGCATCTTTCCATAGATGGTAACCTGCATGAGCACACCCACCATGACACTTTGACTAGTGATCTTTGCTAATTAAGCATTTGTTATTTTGAATGGAACTGTTGGATATGGGGTCTACAAGGTGAGAAGGTAGTGGGGGTTTTTCTACTATGAAATAGCTGGGGAATGAGAACCTCCAATGAATGGCAGTCCACAAAAGTGGACCCGCCAAGGCCTTGGTACTTATGATTTTTCCTTTTCCCTGAGTGAATTTTAGAGATTCATTGAATTCTATGCTTACACAAATGATGATTGGCTTTTGGCGTCTGAGGAAAGACAAAGAGTGGGGTCCATGAGGTAGGGTGTCATGATTAATTCTTCATTTGGGAACAATGGTAGCAAGGAAAATCTTTGTATGAGGTAGTCTGCATGAGTGGATCGACAATAGTACTTTAACTTAGGGATTTAAGCATTTAGGCTTAAAATCTTGGTTCACAATGATGATTTGAGCAGAGTTCATATAGCAAAAGGCTTTGATATTTTTTTCATTAAGGAGCAGTAATGAGGTTGAAGCGACCTGCATGCAGAGTTCCATGAGGGTTTTTTTTCATTGTAATGAACATTTCAACTTCAATAGCTTTTTGAAGGGTAGGGCCAAAGATCATAGGCCCTCCCTTAGTTTTTTTAATCTAAACCTCATTTCCAGGGTGGGTTTCCCAATTGGAAATCCATGGAGAGAATACGAAGCTTTAAAAAATGAGGTTATTTTTATCTTTTTTTAAACCTTAATTAATAGATTTTTAATAAACCCTAACCTACAACTTATTGAAAAAACTGAAATGAAAATTTATGAAGAATCAAACACATACCTTGGCAACACGTATTAAAGGAAGCAACTAGTCATAGAGTCTTTGAAAATTTTGCACGTGAAGGGATGCAATTTGTTCTCTTGAATTTTGAAAACTTTTGGTGAAAATGATAGCCAAGGAAAGTCATATTTATGGAAAATCTGAAGATTAATGATAATATTAATTACATTTATGGTGGGTCACAGGTTGGTAGCCATGCTAAAATGTGACTGATGGAGGAAATTTGGTGAGGGCCTAAGCAGAAGATATGGATGCAGAATTTGCATGCAAGAAGTCCGCTATGGGAAGACATGAGAGAATTGCTACTAGAAATGGAAAGGCATAGACATAATTCTACCAAGGGAAACCTATAAGTGGTAGACTCACAAGTGGCCAAGGATAGAGTGACTTCTGATGGATGGAAGCCAACAAAGTAATTTCCACAAATGCTTGAAACCTCATAAAACTTAGGTGAATGAATTTGGCCAAGATGAATTTAGCAAGTTTTAAGGAATGTTACCATTTTAAGCTCTAAAATAGGGGCACAGAAACTAAGGAAAAGATGAACCAACTTGATAGAGGTGAAACAAAAAGAGGGGGTCCCTAGTGTGAATGAGGCATGTGTGTAATAGGCACACCAATCCCCTCCATGATAAGGGTATGTGTAGGATCATGATGGGCCAAAAAATGGTAATATGATGGGTATGTGTAGGGTATGTGGCTAACAACTTTTTCTTACCCAAATTTGATGAAACAAAAAGGGTTTTTAAAGGATATTATTAGGCTTCCACCAATATAAATTATGATTTACTTTGAATTTAATAATTAATTATTATTCATTTTCTATTTCAATTATGACTAAAGTCCTAATTGATAGCTTCATTGAAAAACATCTATGGATTTCAAACAATATCACATTTTATGAGTCTAAAACATGCATCACATTCTATGCTTCAGATACTATAGGTTTTTCAAAAATGAATTTCATGAAGTTTTGACCAAGTAAGGTTGTTCGACATATATTTTTTTATATTTTTTAAAAATTGTAATAAAAATGTATAACTAATTATTTACATGGAAAAATTACACAAAAATATGCATCACATCAGGATATAAGTCCTCTACTTATATCTAAAATCTTATAAAAAAATATTATCATTTTATTGTTGTTAGGGTGGTCAGATAGACACCTAATGTTTTTTCCTAAAATTTAACTACTAGTACGTTAAAATTTCAAATTTTCACAAAATAGGTTTTTTATATTTTAAATAAACCTAGTGGTTTAGAAAATCCATTCAATTTTCTATAAATTTTATTCTTACATTGGTGCAGGAGCACCTAGGAGGCATTAGGTAGCACTAGGAAAATTTGTGAGCCTAGGATGAAATTTTGTGGTTTTAATGTTTTAAGGTCATGTTGACCATTTAGCTTTTGAGTTAGAGGTGTTAGGATATGTTAGGAGGAAGGTTGATCAGTAGCTTATGGTAGAATGCATGAGTTTCACAATTTGTTTCCACTAGGATTCACTAGGAATTGGAAATAAAGCCCAAAATGTTGCATTTGTGCAATTTTGGCCTAATGTGGTGGTTATGTCCAACCAAGGGGAGAAGTAACCATTTTTTGAACCTTATAAGGAGGACCTCAAATTGGAATAGAGGTTGGAATCATTTGGAGATTGCAATTAGTTTGAAATAAAGAAAATAGTGATATTTTGTGTGTGCATTTCCTATTTTGTTCCTATTTTTGAATTAGTAGATTAATGGCTTGATCATGGAAATTTTCATAGCTTAGAATGTAGTGAGATTCTCTTCAAGCATTTTCTAGTACACTAGATAGTAGGTTATCCGTTTCCAAGATTTCTTGTAAATACTTTGTTCTTTCTTCAATTGTTGTTTTAACTAGTAGACTATGAAAAAAATGGGGTTTTAGCTCACATTACCACTGTATCCCGAGTACGGGATAGTGGGAAATGTGGCTAGGCTCCATGTCTATAAATAGGTTAGGGTTAGGAGTCTGTAGGTGTCAAAGTATCATGGAGAGAGTTCTTTCCTAGGCGAGCTTGACAATGCCCGACTAGGAAAGATAGGGAAAAATAAGCATTGAAGTTGTAGGGGTGTCAATACTTTGGAAAAATCAGGTCTGTGGTGGATGCAAGAGGCCTTATAGAGGCTTGGCAAGAAGGATGGAGACCTAATAGACCTCATGGAGGAAGAAACAAATTGACTGTTCTCAAGAAGGTTATAAATTGGCTTAAAACAAGCCTAAATTTGCTAAGTTAAGGGTTGGAGCAGTGTACGGAAAGTGGAGGCTCCAAACCCCAAAAATATTCAAGGTGTTGGCAAGGGTACCATGAATCCAAAGAAAAGATCCTAGGTCATTTAGAGGGTTTTGGAGTGGTTTCCATTTTTCTCGGGTTAGGAGACCTAATTGCGGCTCAAGGGCTAGTAGCCTTTTTAACCCTAGAAGAGGGTTTGGTGAGAGTGATGGAGAATTGGATATTGGTGTCGAGATAATCATGAACCCTAGGGGGATGGTCTGGAAGCCATGGGAGACATCACACACCCCTACAATCGAATTAGTGAAGGGTGGAGACTTAGCTAGCCTTTAGGAAGATTAAGGGCTAAGGAGAGAATGGCAGAGAGAGCACCAAGATTGGCTTGGTTAGGGAAATGGAGATGATAGTAGGGTTGACCAAGAGAACCAGGAGTGCCTAACAAGCATTAGGGCCTATAGGTTAAAGTGGTGGAGAGTGACACCAAAGGGGTTCGCCAAGGTGAGACCCAGAGCATGGAGCAGTGGGTGTTCCATCCAACCCTACCCTATCAAATTGGTATTAGATCAAGTTAAAAGATTTGGGATAGAATCTTGCATGTCAGACCTTGAATCTAGTGGTTCTACCATCATGGTGACAAATGCTGAATTGGCTAAGATGGTTAAAGAACAAGAGGAAGAAAATAGGCTAATGAGGGAAAGAATAGCCCAGCTTGAGCAAGCAATGAGGAGTGCACAGTTAGAAGGAAGGATACCAAAGGAAGAAGAGGTTGTAGACAAAGACAAGACCCCTAAATATGACCCTATTTTGAAAGAAGAGCCTTTCTTGAAGGAAATGAAGGCTTTGAGTGGAAAAGAACTTAAAGGCATACCATTGTTTAGTGGAAAAATGGAAGCTGATCTAGTCATGGATTGGATAGAGGGTATGGAAAACCATTTTGAATGTGATGGGGTCACTAAGGCACTAAAGGTAAAGGTGGCAAAATCAAGACTAAGAGGTCCTACCTTGACATGGTGGAAGTTCATTTAGATAAAGAGGGAAAAAGAAGGTAAGCAGCCTATATCTACTTGGAAGGGAATGATTGCCAAGGTAAGAGAAGCATACATGCCAAATGACTATGAGATTCAGTTACACAAGAAAATAAAAAGCTTGAGGCAAAGAGACCAAGATGTAAACACTTACACTGAGGAGTTTCAAAAACTTTGCATGAGGTCTAATGTGATAGAGGATGAGAGCCTCAAGGTGGCTAGATACCTTAACTGTTTGAAGTGGAACATTCAAGAGGAGATGACTCTTCTAAGTCCCAAGATAGTACATCAATGCTATCAATTGGATATAAAGATTGAGGAAAGAAGCAAGAGGAAACAAGAATAGGCTTCTAAGGGCAGAGGAAAAGGTAGAGATCAAAGAGGGCATAGAGGTGGATACCAAGGTAGAGGGACTGAACAAAGAAACCAAGGAGAGTCTAAACTCACAGAGCATGGAGGTGAGACACCTTCTAGAGGAGGATATAATAGAGGTAGAGGACCTCAAGGAGGTTCAAGTAGAGGAAGAGGAGTAGGCAGGAGCAATTCATACTTTGCAAACATGAAATGCCACCATTGTGGTCAAGTTGGACATCCAACTTATAGGTTCCCAGAGAAAGCATCTTCATCAAGCAATAAGAAGAGAGTAGCTTATGCACAAGAGGACACCATGAGTCCTAAGTCATCTGAGGTTAGTCACATTGAATTTGAGGTGGGAGAGAATATGATGTTCACTAGAGTTTTGATCAGACAACTGGTCAAGGAAGAACCAAAACAAAGGAGACCTCTATTTAGAGTAAGGTGCAAGATACTTGGTAAAGTATGCAAGGTCATAGTAAATTCAGGTTCAACAGAAAATATTATCTTAGAGGAGGTAGTAATGAAGCTGAAATTGGAGAAGGTACCCCACACTAACCCCTACAAGGTCACATGGCAAAACAAAGGGCAAAGTGTTTTAGTGAATGAGCAAGTAACGGTGGAGTTTTCCATTGGAGGGTACAAGGACAAGTTATTTTGTGATGTGTTACCCATGGATGCATGCCATCTACTATTGGGAATATCATGGCAATATGAAAAAGGTGCCATATATGATGGGAAAGAGAACACTATCTCATTCAAGAAGGATGGGAAGACTTTCAAGTTACAGTCACTGTCAGAAGAAGAAGAGGGACATTCAAAGACACCAAGTGTCATGTTGAGTAGTGGGAAGGAGTTCCTTAACAACCTACATCAAGAGGGTGAAGGATATGTGGCTATGTTACAACCTAAAGAAGAAGACAAGGGTGAAAAGATAGTCATACCCAGAGTAGTCCTAAAGTTGTTGGATCAGTTCAAGGAAATTGTAAGTGATGGCACACTTGAAAATTTACCTCCAAAGAGATCCATTACTCATCAAATTGACTTCATACCAGGGGATTCATTACCAAACAAAGCAGCTTATAAGCTTACACCTGATCTAAACCTAGAGGTAGCTAGGCAAGTGCAAGAGTTGTTGGATCAAGGATTGATTCAAAAGAGAATCAGCCCATGTGCAGTACCAGTGGTCTTAGCAACCAAGAAAGGAGGCAAGTGGAGATTATGCACTGATTCTAGAGCAATAAATAGAATCACAATTAGGTATAGGTTTCCTATTCCTAGAATTGAGGACTTGATGCATTGTCTTGGAGGAGCTCAGTACTTCACCAAGTTGGATCTTAAGAGCGGATACCATCAGATTAGAATCAAGGATGGAGATGAGTGGAAGAAAATTTTTAAGACAAATGATGGGTTATATGAGTGGAGAGTTATGCCATTTGGCATCTCTAATGACCCTAGCACATTCATGAGGCTCATGAATTAAGTGCTTAAATATTTTACAGGGATATTTGTGGTGGTATACCTTGATGACATCCTCATATTCAAGAAGATAGTAGAAGAGCATTTAAAACATGTGGAGTTGGTTCTTAGAAGGTTGCAAGAGGAGAAGTTGGCAATCAATCTAGAGAAATGTGAGTTCTTTAAGAAATATTTTGTATATTTAGGTTTTGTAGTGTCCAAAGGATCATTGAAGATGGATCCAAGCAAGGTGGAAGCTATCCTAAACTTGCCTACACCAACCACAGGGACTGAGGTAAGAAGTTTCCATGGACTCACTCAGTTCTATAGCAAATTCATAAGTAACTTTAGTGGTATATGTGCACCAGTCATAGATACAATCAAGGGTGGTTTAAAAACTAAGTTTGTGTGGACTCAAGAAGATGAGAAAGGGTTTGAGAAACTGAAACAAAAGGTGGCAACTCAACCTATTCTCTTATTACCTAGTTTTGACAAATAATTCACAATTGAATGTGATGCAAGTGGAGTGGCAATAGGAGGAGTGCTAAGTCAAGAGGGCAGGCCTATAGCCTTCTTTAGTAAGAAGCTCAATGAAGCAAAGAAGAGGTATTCAAATTATGACTTAGAACTTTATGCTTTGGTTCAGTCACTTAGGAAATGGAGGCTTTACCTTCTACCTAAGGAAATTGTTGTCTTTACTGACAATCAGGCACTTACCTATATCAACACTCAAGAGAAGTTGAGTAATAGGAATTTTAAATGGATGGAATACATACAAGCTTTTACCTTCACCATCAAGCACAAGAAGGGACAGCTAAACAAAGTAGCAGATGCATTGAGCAGGAGGTTGTTGATAGTGCAGGAGATACAAGTGAATAGGATAGGGATTGATAGTTTTAAAGATCTCTATGTGGAAGATGAAGACTTTTCAGAGATCTGTAAGGTATGTTCTAACTTTGAGAACCATTTCCATAGCCAATACTCAGAGTATACATTGTAAAATGGGTTATTTTTTAAAGGAAATCAATTATGTGTTCCAAAAGGGTCAATGAGGGAAAATATCAATGAGGAAAAGCATAATGGAAGTCTTAGTGGACATTTTGGCATCAACAAGACTTTAGAACTAGTGCAAAGATTCTATTACTAGCCTAAGTTGGCAAGAGATGTTAGAAAGTATGTGGAACAATGTGTTGTGTGTGTGAAAGCTAAGGGAGGAGCTAGTAATGTTGGTCTATATCAACCCCTACCCATTCCTAATAGACCATGGGAGTGTGTAAGCATGGATTTTGTGGTAGGCCTTCCTAAGACCAAGACTAGTTTTGACAGTGTCTATGTACTAGTGGAATGATTTAGAAAAATGAGTCATTTTATCCCTTGCAAAACTACTCATGATGCTAGTTACATAGCTCATCTCTTCTTCAAGGAAGTTGTAAGGATCCATGGATTTCCTTTGAGCATTGTTTCAGACAGGGATATGAAGTTCATGAGTCACTTTTCGAAGACTCTATGGAGTAGATTGGGTACCAACCTGTCATTTGGATCAACTTACCATCCTCAGACCGATGGTCAAACAGAGGTGGTTAATAGGGTGCTAGGTAACCTTCTAAGGTGCCTAACTAAGGAGTATGGACAGACATGGGATATGGTTATCTCATAGGCTGAGTATGCTTACAATGATAGTGTGAATTGAACCACAGGGAAGAGTCCTTTTTAAGTTGTGTATGGGATGCACCCAAGAGGCATATGTGAGCTCAAAGATCTTGGAGCTATGGAACAAAGAAGTGGACATGTAGTGGACTTTAGTCAAACCATGAAAGAGATTCAGGAGCAAGTGAAGAAGACAGTCACCAAGGCAACACAAAAGTTGAAGGAGAAGGTAGATTTGTCAAGGAAGGATGTGCAATTTGTAGTAGGAAACTATATCATGGTCCACCTTAACAAGTCAAGGTAGCAGAAGGGAATTTAAACCAAGTTGCAAATGAAAAGAGTAGGACCATGCAAGGTATTAGCCAAGTATGCATAGAATGCATACAAAATGGAGTTACCTACCGATCTAGGGATCTCTCCAGTGTTTAATGTAGCTGATTTGATCAAGTACAAGGGATCAATCAAGGATTTGGATTAGAACAATAGGGAAATCTTCAAGGATGTAAGAAACATACCCCTACCTACTCCAGACAAGCAACAATCAGTATGAATCTTGGAGTCAAGAGTGCAAAAGTCTACAAGGCATAAGGTGTACATGGAGCACCTTATCAAGTGGAAGAACAAGCATGAATCAGAAGCCACATGGGAACAAGAAGATCAATTCAAGAAGTTTGGTATTGACTTGTCATTGATCTCTCCTTCCATTCCTTAGTGTTTGGGCTGAGAGGGAGAGAATTGTACAGGAGCACCTAGGACGCATTAGGTAGCACTAGGAAAATTTGTGAGCCTAGGATGAAATTTTGTGGTTTTAATGTTTTAAGGTCATGTTGACCTTTTATATTTTGAGTTAGAGGTGTTATAATATGTTAGGAGGAAGGTTGATTAGTAGCTCATGGTAGAATGCATGAGTTTCACAATTTGTTTCCACTAGGATTCACTAGGAATTGGAAATAAAGCCCAAAATGTTGCATTTGTGAAATTTTGGCCTATCATGGTGGTTATGTCTGACCAAGGGGAGAAGTAACCATTTTTTGAACCTTTATAAGGAGGACCTCAACTTGGAATTGAGGTTGGAATCATTTGGAGATTGCAATTAGTTTGAAATAAAGAAAATAGTGATATTTTGTGTGTGCATTTCCTATTTTGTTCCTATTTTTGAATTAGTATATTAATGGCTTGATCATGGAAATTTTCATAGTTTAGAATGTAGTGAGATTTTCTTCAAGAATTTTTTGGTACAGTAGATAGTAGGTCATCCATTTCTAATATTTCTTGTAAATACTTTGTTCTTTCTTCAATTGTTGTTTTAACTGGTAGACTATGAAAAAAATGGGGTTTTAGCTCACATTACCACTGTATCTAGAGTACGGGCTAGTGGGAAATGTGGCTAGGTTCCATGTGTATAAATAGGCTAGGGTTAGGAATCTATAGGATTCAAAGTATCATGGAGAAAGATCTTTCCTAGGTGAGCTTGACAGTGCCTGGCTAGGAAAGATAGGGAAAAACAAGCATTGAAGTTATAGGGGTATCAATCCCCTTGCAAACCCAGGTGTGTGGTGGATGCAGGAGGCCTTGCAAAGGCTTGAAAAGAAGGATGGAGCCTTGATAGACCGCATGGAGGAAGAAACAAATTAACTATTCTCAAGAAGGTTATAAATTGGCTTAAAACAAGCCTAAATTTGCTAAGTTAAAGGTTGGAGCAGTGTACGGATAGTGGAGGCTCCAAACCCCAAAAATCTTCAAGGTGTGGGCAAGGGTACCATGAATCCCAAGAAAAGATCCTAGGTCATTTAGAGGGTTTTGGAGTGGTTTCCATTTTTCTCGGGTTAGGAGACCTAATTGCGGCTCAAGGGCTAGTAGCCTTTTTAACCCTAGAAGAGGGTTTGGTGAGAGTGATGGAGAATTGGATATTGGTGTCCAGATAATCATGAACCCTAGGGGGATGGTCTTGAAGCCATGGGAGACATCACACACCCCTACAATCGAATTAGTGAAGGGTGGAGACTTAGCTATCCTTTAGGAAGACTAAGGGTTGAGGAGAGAATGGCAGAGAGAGCACCAAGATTGGCTTGGTTAGGGAAATGAAGATGATATAGGGTTGGCCAAGAGAACTAGGAGTGCCTAACAAGCATTAGGGCCTATAGGTTAAAGTGGTGGAGAGTGACACCAAAGGGGTTCGCCACGGTGAGACCCAGAGCATGGAGCAGTGAGTGTTCCATCCAACCCTACCCTATCATACATATTTTTTAAATAATATAGATAACCTATTCAAATTTTTACGTCAAGTTTCCTAGCTCTAAATTTTCTAAATTTTTCACTACTTAAGGGCCTATTTTTTCCATGATGATCTTGCACATACCAATAAATTTTTTATCTTGATCTTATCCATGATTAAGCAATCTCCATTTTTCAATCTTCAATTTAGGGAAGAAATAAGAGACCTAGAAAGATAGGTGAATAAATGGATAAACCTTATAGAGGGAGAGGGAGTGGGAAAAAAATAATGGATTGTAGGAATAAATATTACAAAAGGTTCCAAGAACTTGTAGCAATAGCAATTAAAGAGGAACTCATTTCTTCTTAGGATAGATGGAAGGAACTTATGCCAAAGCTTAAAAAAAGGAATGCCACTCCATCTTCAATTATGTAGTAGTAGTAAAAAATGAACATAAGTACATAACAATCACCCTAAAAAATGTAATCACTTGTCTTCCCCTCACTTTTCATCCTCCTTTTATTTTTCTTCCTATCCAACATTGGACGTGAATGAGACAAGAGGTAGATGTGAGAAAGTAAGGAAATATATCTATAACAATGGAAATAGATAGCCCAACCTTTTAGGAGATGGATCACTAGGGTATGGTCCTAGACCTCTTTCACTCTTGTTTCATTCAAGGAAACCCTAGAGATCTCAATCTGAATATAGAAATGGGGAAAGAGATATTGCAATAGGGTGCCTAGAGTATGTTTAGAGACCAAAAAAGGGTTCACAACCAAGATAGGGCTTAGAAAGACAAGCAGCATGCAATATCTATTGATAAAACCTAATGCTTTGCAAACCTTAAGTAAATGACCTAGAAATGAATGCAAAACTTAATAGCAAATTGAGAAATTAAAGAGGTGCACCTAGAAACCTATAGCAGCTTGGAACAAGGTATGAAATGATAAAAAACCTAAAATTAATGCACACTAGGACTCATACACCAGGGTACGTGTATTAGTCCCAATTTAGGGTTTTTGGGATGAAATAAGAATCTAGAATTGTTGAATCAGGATGTACAAAAAATAATTAAAAAATAGGTATGTACTAGGACTCATACACCACATATGGCATATTAGTCCTATTTTGTCACGAAGTTTCCTAGGAGCAGAATTCTGAAGTAAAACTATATGAGCCTTTCAAGATGGATCAAATATGACTTTTTCCACAATTTTCATGTAGATAGGTTGGATATCTTGCTCTAGAAATGAGTTTTCATGAGCCTTGACAACTATAAATGACAACTTTTGCAACTTTAACAAATTTTCAATTTTGATATTTTTGAAGGCTTCAAATCCACTTTGTTTACAACTTATAATCCTAAAATCACACAAAGAGAGAAAAAGTGTTGTTTTGTTAGGGAATAGGGGTTTTCCTTGGTCAAACCCCATTTAGGTAGTTAAACCATATGATGAAATAATAAAATATGAACATGAAACATGAAACATGAACAATGATACCTTAAATGATGTCTTGGAATGTAAATATGCAAACTAACATGAATTTTCCATGAAGAATGTAGATCTTTATCTCAAATTGGATGTGGAACAATGCTTCCAAATGGATCTTGAATACTACATCACAACACTAGCTCAACCACATGCTTCATGCACCATGCCTTTGACATCATGATGAATCTTGAATTCTTGCAACAAATGATGAAGAAATCTTCCCTTGAATTTTTTATAAATTATCTTGAATTTCCTCGAATGCTCTTATGGACTTTTGTAATTACAAAATTTCTATTACGAATGCTCTCTTGAAGTTATTAGGTGAAAATGAGTGAAATAATCTTATATTTATACTTGTTTATGCCAAGTTCCTCAAAATTAGAACACTAGAAGCTGACATTAGATCTAGGAGAATAAAATATAACCAAGAATTTGAATTTAATTTAGGTTTAATCTGCATAGGACTCATACACTAGAAGTGGCGTATGAGTCCCATTAGGATAAGAATTTAGACACATTTTTCAAGAAAGTATTAGATTGATGTGAAATGAGGATTGGGGCCCTAAAACATAGGTGGGACTCATATTCCCAATGTGGTGTGTGATTCCCAGATCACTAAATCTAGGGCATACAATCCAAACATACGTGAATTATGATTGGATCTTGGTAAATGTCAGGATTATCCTCAAAATGATGCATTCATTAAGGCTTGTGGATGAAAATTAAGTCCAAATAAGGCATCAAGAAGCTCAATTGATTAATGAAGCCCTAGATTAGTGTGAAAGTGTAAAGTTATACTTTACAACTATGACAGATTTTTGGACCCAAATGACTCTTTAACTCTTATAGGGTTTTTCACCTAAAAGGAGAGATATTTGATCGAAAAATGCTTATGTAACACTGAAATTAGGATTTATGAAATGCTATATGATGTAAATGATCTTGAATAAATTTGATTGACTGATTAAGATGATCTAAAATGAAAGCAAGAGTGCAATTTAAGCTATGTTTGAAAACACATTGTGTTATGCTGAAATGAAGTAGAAATGAATGCAAAACTTAACAGAAATAAGTCAAAATAAAAGTGTAAACATGGGATTTTGATGAATACTGGAAAATTCATCCAGAAGGATGATGATACTAAAATTTAGGCTCGGTGGGACTCATTCGCCACTCTAGGTGAATCAGTCCCAGTTATGGATGATTGTACCAAAGCCCATTTCAGATAAAAGGGCATCTAAAAATGTAGAAAACCAAAAATTGACCCAGGAGTGGGACTTATTCACCACCGATGGAAAATAAGTCCAATTTTGAATTTTTGAATATTCAAAGGTTGACTCCAAAGCTTTCAGTTTGCACTTCGGCTTCCTTTAGGTGTGCACTTCCACAATTGTCATATTCAGGCCTGGAAGTGACTTTTTGTTGATATTTTGATTTGAATGATGAAGAGATGACTTGAATTCCTTTGAAATATAATATTAAATTATTCTTAAGCCTCCAAGAGTCCTAAATCTACATACATATAAGACAAGAAGAGGAGTTGTTGATTGTTAGAGCATGGGGGTTTGCCTTGGTCAGACCCGGTTTAGGTAATTAAACCAAAATGTTGAAAGAATGAAATGAAACATGCCAAATGGAATTGATTAAATTTCCATGATGAATTATCTTGAAATTCTATATGAAAACATGTATAACCTACCCTTGAATGTCCTAGGAAGCAACCTTAATGAAGAAACCCTAGCTTGCTTGACTTGAATGATAAGATAGATGATGAATTAATTATGAGAGATGTGTGAATGAGATAATGGATGTAAAAATAAGGATTAAAATAATTATTTATATACAATTGTGCCTTATTACCTAATTATACCTCATCACAAGCTAACATCAAGAAAAATTGAATTTAAAACCTAATTTTTCCTGCTCAAACCTTGAAAATGACTCAAAATGGGACTCCTTCACAACTAATGGAAAATGGGTCCCACCCATATGGGACTAATTTACCACTAATGGATAATGGGTCCCACAGGGGTCATTTTTCCTAACTAGAATGTCGATAAGTAAGGAAAATAGGCTTATATGATGGCTATGTTGGTTATTTGATCAAATTATGCCTTAGGATGCACAATATGGGTTAAGATAGGCCTATTAATGATGATGTAAATGTAAAATAGGGATTGGGACACATAATTAAATGTGAAAGTGTGATTAAATACACTTTACGACACTAAAATGAGGTCCACATAGCCTAGGAAGGCACAATAACCAATGAAAACATGCAAGGCACATTACAACACTTGGTTAAAGTTAAACTTACTTTACAAGTGTTCTAAATTAATGTGATGATGTAATTAAACATGTTTTATCATTTTGAATTAAGGATAAATAGGTTCATCAGGTCTAGAAAAGCATGAAATTCCTTTACAAGGCTCTACAACACCTTTACAAGACATCATTAAAAGCATTTTATTTAATTTTCAATGGTCCAAGACCTAGTGTGGACACATAAAATGTCTCACAACATTAGATTAAGACCTCATTAAGTCCATTTTATCATGAATTAATTCCATTTCAAGCAAAAGGTCCTTTTTTCTAGGGCACAACACATTAAATAAGGAATAATTAGGTTCATTTAGTTTACAAGGGCCCAAAAATTAATGTAAAGGTTTAAATGAATACACTTTACAACACTAAATTAAGGAAAAAATAGGCCAATTTAGATTAAGAGGGCCCTAAACCTAATATGAGTATGTAAAATACATTACAACACTAGATAAAGGCAACATTAGGTCCATTTTAATGCCAATCATTCCCAAATTAAGTGTAAAAATGTAGAGGAATACATTTTTCATCATTACATTTAGCCCCAACTTTAGTGAGAGGAAGAACTTGCTTTAAAACCACACTAAAGTAGACATTCAAGATGGGTCCAAATGTACCAATGTGGAAGAATAGGATGAAAACGATCAAAGGATGTGACCAAGCCCCCACGTTCAAATATCCTACATAAAAATAACATAACTAGAAAGGGAAATGAACAAGGTGTATGATATGCAACATCAAGATACACAAAAAATGCAATATCAATAACTAAAAGAATAAAAAAAAAATCAAGAAAAAAAGAAAAAGAGAAGGATCAAGCCTCAACAATTTTTCCAACATGATGTGAATCAAATATAATTTGTTTATCCAAAACACATGCTCACTCTAAGGCAACAAAACTTCAAGTTGTCCATTGAGTGAGTATCCGAAAAAGGGGTGGCTTAGTGAGAAATTCATGCCTCTATGTGAGTATCATACGCTAACCATAGCAAAGCTATACCTCCCAATAACTTTGACAAGGTGCCACATAAAAATGATCTTTGAGATTAATGAGCCAAGCAAAGCTTCATATTCTTGAAACTCATAAAAAAACAAGATGGATCCATAGGCAAGCAAAGTGTCTTTTGTAAGGTGGCCATATAACCAAAAATGTAAATGCAAAATAGTGTAAGGTAAATTCAAATGGATTTTTCTTAGTTCATGTAAGGTCTCTTCTTAGGGAACATCATGCCTAATGTCTCCAAGAGAGGAAAATTCAAGGAAAAATCACCTTCTTGGAGGAAATCAAACCCAATGACACCACCAAGAAAAGGATGCATCTCAAGAATATGGAAAATTGCATAGTGAAACATGAGTGTCAATGTATGCCCCCACTTTAAAGTTGTTACTACACCATCACTATGAGAAATTTCTTTAAAGTAGAATAAGATAAGAGGTGTTATTCAGAAAGCCCTATGCCAAGCCATATGTGTAAGTGTGAAAAATTAAAAAGTAAAAGAACAACTAAAAAACTTCTTAATAAGACATTAGATCAAGATTAACATGAATTAAACTAATTTAAAATACTAAAAAGCCTAAAGACATCGCATTGTCTCATATCTCCAAAGATTTTTCAAGTTAGAGAAGATCTCAGATTTGTAAGAACTGTAACTATTTAAAATGCCTATCTATAGAATGGAATGGATGCTAAATGCATTGATGTGATGATTAAGAATGATTTCTAGATGATATGGAGCTACCATAAACTATCCTGACATGAAACCTACTAAATGGAAGCTACAGTAAGAACTAATGATGCTATTGGGATATGAAATATACTAATGCCATGATGCTATGATGATACTAAAATGCTAATGATTATGATTGCTTGGTTGCTTGGTTGTATTCCTACAAAGTAAGTTTGCATAAATTGTAATTTCTCGGATCATTTTCATGCTTCAGAAGGCTATATATATAGATTTTTGGCAATAGTTTTGCACAGGGGTAACACAACAGAGGCTAAGATTAAATCTAGTGATTTGAATGGTAGGAGATGAGAAGGTGGAGCTAATCATGGGGGATTGTTCCTCCCCATGAAAACACTAGTAAAGATGAGAGGAAAGATTTGAGGAAGAATATTGAGAAGATTGCCTACAGGTTTTTCCCTGAGGCTTTTCCCGTGAGTGTCAATTAAATTAATTAGATTTGAAAAATCTAATTTTATTGGTTAGTGAATAGAGGGATTTGATTTATGCATTTATTTAAATATTTTTGGTTTATTTAAATTAGAAAAGAGAGATCTATAAATAATTTAATAAAAAAAACAATAGAAGTTGTTTATTAAATAAAAATGGAAGGACTATGATAATTAAATTAAAGCTTTTAGGACATCTCTACTTAATTAAGAAGAAATGTGATGATATAATTAAATAATACCAACTATTGAAGTTGTATTTTTAATTAAGATAGAATTTAATGCATAAAGTATGATAATAATTAAATAAAACAAATTTTTTTTTTTTATTTAATTAAGAGCAAATAATGTGATCAAATAGAAGAATTAATATTGAACTTAAAATAAATAAATATTTCTATTTATTTACAAAGTAGATCAATTAATATTAATTAATCAAATAAGTCATATTTAATTAATTAGATACTCCAGACCATTTTTAAGTGTATACATTTTTCCCCTCTTTGAATTGATGTGTTTACTCATTGCTTGAAAGAAAATTTGGTGTTGTTGCTGCTACTATTGACGAGAAATTTTCCAGTGTGCCCCAAACATGTTTTCAAGTGATTGATGGATATATGCTCCCCTGGGAGATAAATTAATATTTTTCTTTTTTTTTTATTTTTTTGGGAAATTTTCAATTTTTATTTTATTTTATGATGATTTGATGTAGATTCGATAAAGATTTGATGATAAAAAAATTTATCTCCTGATAATTGATGAAGAAAGTGGTCCTTGATGAATTTCAATTAATCTCCCCTTTTAAAAATTAAATTAATCTCAAAAAATTCCCTTTTAAATAACCTATAAAAGGTTCAAAAATGTCATTTTCAAAATTATTTGTACATTTTAACTTTTGAAAATTTTGTGAGATTCTTGTGCTACTTGGAGCAAGATGTCGATTCCATGTCACACCCACTATTTCAAGTGTGTTTGACGACATCAACGACTGGCTACGTTTAGACATCTGGTATGTCTATTTTTTCTTTGGTTTTCGTGCATTTTCTCATTTTTTTGTATTTTTTAGTTTTTTGAATTTGAACTCATTTTAGCACTTTGAAAATCTATTGTAGCACTTTTTAGTTATGTTGTAATGCTTTTAGGTCTTTTTGTAGTGCTTCTATAATTTTAGAGCTTAGGAGGTTTGTTTTAGCACGTTGATAGGAGGTATGTGCAGGATCATGATGGGCCAAAAAGTGGCAATATGATGGGTATGTGGCTGATGACTTTTTTAACCCAAAATTGATGAAACAAAAAGGGTTTTTAAAGGATATTTTCTTTTTTCCACCAATATAAATTATTCTTTACTTTGAATTTAATAAATAATTATTATTCATTTTTTATTTCAATTATGACTAATGTCCTGATTGATAGGATGATTGAACAAAATATATAGCTTTCAAATAGTATCACATTTTTTTACTCCCAAACATGCGTCACATTCTATGCTTCATATAATATAGGACTAAAAAAAGAAAAACTGAATTTCATGAATTTTTGACCAAGTTAATGTGGTTAGACATACGATTTTTTATATTTTTAAAAGTTATAATAAAAAATTCATAATTAATTATTTAGATGGAAACAAATTACAAAAAAATATGCATCACATCAGGACACGATTCCTCTACTTATATCTTAAATATTATAAAAAAATATTATCATTTTATTATGGTTAGGGTGGTCAGACATACACCTACTTCTTATTTTTTCCCTGAAATTTAAGTAGTATTGCATTAAAATTTCAAATTTTCACCAAATAGATTTCTTTTTTCTTTAAACAAACCTAGTAGTTTAGAAACTACATTCAATTTTCTACAAATTCTATTCTTACTTTTTTTTGAAATAATATAGATAACTTATTCAAATTTTTATGTGAAGTTGCCTAACTCTGATTTTTTTGAATTTTTTGCCACTTAAGGGCCTTTTTTTCCATGATGATCCTACACATACCCTAGGTTAGATTAGCGCTTTGCCAAGTTTAGCGCTTAGGATAGTCGTTGTAGTGCTTATGTAAGATACATTAGTGCTTTCAAAAATTTAGCACTTTGGTTAGATTTTGTAGTGCTTAGACTCTCTATTTTAGCACGTTTAAAGTTTTAGCACTTTTACCTAAAATGTTAGCATGTTGACCAAATAAAATGGTGCTTTTGATAAAGTAGCACTTTGTTCATTTGTATTAGCGCTTTTATCTAATGAAATGGTGCATGTAATTTTTTTAGCTCTTTGAATGCCCTTTTAGTGCATTTAAATCAAAGTGTTGTGTTTTTTGTCAATTTGTTCTTGATGTTGTCAATTCTTGATTATACCAGCTATTCGTTTGATATGAATGATTTGTCTTATCAAATACATGATTTTTCAACCTTATGATAGGCAAGGTCTAATGTTTGTTTTGATGATAACTATCCTCATGATAGGTGAGGAATAATTATGATTGACATACCTCATGATAAGTGAGGTTGATTTGATGCATTGATTATTAACCTCATGATAGGTGAGGTTGATTTGATGCATTGATGATTGACCTCATGATAGGTGAGGTTCAATGATGTTTTCTCATTAGATTTGATCAAAATTCTCACCAATAGCTGATTTGATTTGATATGGTATTTCGATGTTATTTGATGATTGATATGAATTTATTTACTTTGATCTTATTATGACAATAGGAGTGATTGGGGAACCTGTAGGTTCGAGAGAAAATTCCTTGGACATTTGATCTTATACCATGGTTGGAACAGCTTGAGATGAATATTATCACACATTGTGGATTGTCTCCTCTTCTATATATTCCCCAGATTAGGATTAATCAAGGTTTGTTGAAAGCACTAGCCGAGAGGTGGCATAGCGAGCACAACACCTTTCACCTTCCTACTGGTGAGATGACAGTCACTCCAAAGAATGTCTGGCAGATTTTGTAGCTTTCAATTGTTGGAGATGTTGTCATATATGATTAGATAGAGCAAGGTGGGACTGATGCCCTTCATAGAGTGTTTCAGGATGATCTTATTGTCGGAGATTGGATTCCATGGTGTGAGATGGTTGCTGCATATGCCACTTTTCCTATAGTACTTGTTGGTTTCATTGGAGGATTCCTTAGTCCTAATCATAGGTCTAAGGGATTCTTGGTTGGTTGGGACTGAGTTTGGAGAGTATGGTTGTTCATTGCACCAAATTTTCTTGGGACATGTGTATGCTTTCCCATTTATATCATGATTTACATTTAGATATGTATCTTAGTGGTTAGATTTTCTCATCCAACATTACTTTGCTTCAGGCATGGGCATGGGAGCACATAGCTATCACACGTCTATTTCTAGTTAAACAGAGGCAACCCATGAGACCATATGTGTTCATATATGTTGATGCAGGAGCATCCAGTGGTGTGAGGGCAATCTTGCATCACCCAAAAAGATGATTTCCATTTTTGTTCCTGTTGTTTTATTTTTGTAGATGTTTTTGTATTTCTGGATACCCTTTTCGTCGAATAAGAGTTTCCAACTTTCAGAACTGCTTTTCTGCTTTTTCTGCTCAACTGCTATTTTTAGCAGGTTTGAATTTGAAGTCGTGGGAAGACAGAAATTTATGGGAAGGTTCAGGATGGAAAAATACACAGTCTGGTGAAAGAATCAGTCAAGATCCTTCACAACTTGAAAGTTATTCAAGTTCCAATTTACTGCTTTTTGCCCTAAAAAACCTTCCGAGCTCAGTTTGAGGCACCAAACGATCCCGGATGGGCCTGAAAATTTGCAGAAACGCCAAAGTAGTCTGCCAAAGGCCTACTTTGCAAAAAATCATCTTTTCGAGACCTTTCCGAAAAGGTATTATAATTGAAGATCCGACGGTCGGATTAAAAGTTATGGCGGAAGTTGGTGCATATTTTAGAAATGTGCTAATTTTCAACTGTGAATTTAAACTTGAATTTCAAATTGTAATTTTGGCGCCAAACCGTCAAAATCTTATCTCGAAGGTTTTTTTGGTTCCAAACCGAAATGGGTCTATTTAGGGGCTTGTTTCTGATTTTTGGGTAACTTTTGGGGAAAGAAGTTCGCATGCTGTGAAAGGGGATCTGGGTAATTTTCTGTAAGTTGGTAATTTGCATGTAATACAGAGCTTGGGGATTTGAGATCCTCTGCATGTAAGAAGTTCAATATTTATGAATAAAATATTATTCTCTGTTTTGTGAGTGTATTTATGTGTCTCGGGTTTGCTCCCTCGTCAGTGGTATGACGGGTTTTCTTGAGCATGTGAACAGATCGCCGATCGTGAGGCAGTTTACAGGACCGTGGTTGTGGGTTCAAGATCTTCAAGATGCCTCAAGAGTGATGCCTGGTAGGTGTGGTGGTGCCAGAGTGGCCGAGGTGGTAGAAATGCGATGGAAGAGATCCATTAGCCGAGGGTTTCAAGCCCTCCAGAGACAAATTGATGCATTGCAAGAACAGATGAGAAGAGGTTAAAGCAGGGAGGAGAAAGTGAGGATGAAGATGAGGTGGAAGATTCAGATGTAGAAGAGGAAGAAGAATTGATCGATCAAGATCAGATGCGGTTGATAAGGGCCATTTCAAAGATCGAAAAAAGACCCAGAATTGAAGTCCCCAGTTATTCCGGAAGTCTGAACCCGGAGGAGTTGATCGATTGGATCAACGAGCTAGAAGAATATTTCGAGTATGAAGAAGTAGAGGACCCAGATCGGGTTAAGTTTGCAAAGACAAAGCTGAAGGGCCATGCCAATATATGGTGGAAAGTTAGGAATCAAGAGGAAAGGAGGCCAGCGGGGATCGATGGTGGAGAAAGAAGAAAGCTCATACCAAAACTATAATTAGATCCTCTTTGAAATTGCAGGGTTGAAGCAAGGAAGCAGATTGTGAAAGAATACACTAAGATTTTTACAAGATAATCATCAGAATAGGCCATGAGCCAACAAGGAGAAGGTAGCCCGATATCTTAATGGGTTACGACCGAGCATTCAAGAGGAGCTAAGCCTGGTAGAATGACTACCGTGAGGATGCATACCATTTTCTCAAAAGTTGAGGAGCTCAACAAAAGATTTGGCTTAAAAGGTCCGCGGAGGTCAAAGCGGAAGGGGTAATGGAAGATCTTTTGGGAGCGAAATGAGGATAAAAGGAAAAATGAAGATGTAAGGTACCACCGAGGTCGGAGGAATAATCCCCACGGTAGCGATCGTGACAAGGTGATCAAAAGGTAGAGGACGACGGGGAAGAGGTGGTTTTAGAGAACTTGTTTCCATTGTGGTGAAAGAAGAACGCTCGGACCTATGAATATCTAACAAGGAAGAACAGACGAAGGCCAGAAAGATTCGTGGAAAGGTTATCGCGAATGAAAGGCGCGGTCGAACGTGGAATGAAGAGAAAGCAAAGTGGTTAAAGCGAGCAGAGGAAGAATTTGTTCCGCACAAGGTGCAAATGTGAAGACAAATGTTGTGAAGTCATTATTGATGGTTGGAGCACTGATAATTTGGTGTCAAAAGAGATGGCTACGAAGTTGAAGCTGAAAATGGAAAGGCATCCACACCCATATCGGATTACCTGGTTGCAAAAAGACCACAAAGTTCTAGTCAATGAGCAGTGCCTAGTGAAGTTCAAGATCGGAAGCTACCGTGATGAGGTACTCTGTGATATCATCCCCATGGATGCATGTCACATGTTGTTGGGGAGGCCGTGGCAGTTCGATAGGCGTGTTGTACATGATGGCCATGCAAACACTTATTCCTTGATGAAGGATGGAATCCGCCATAAGTTGAAACCCCTGAAGAAGGATGAAGAAAAGGTATGCAGTAGCGCTAGAATTTGTTTTGTTGATGGAAGGAAATTTTTAGAAGGCATGAAGCATGAACGTATGTGTTATGCATTGATTTCTAGAATGGATAAGGAAGGTAGTGAGAAGGTACCAATAGAAGTTTCTGGACTATTGGGCCGAGTTTGGAGAGATTATTTACGATAGCGTGCACGAGGGTTTACCGCAATGAGAAGATCGGTCATCAATTGACTTGATCACAGGCTAGTTGCCAAATAAAGCAGCTCCGCAGAATGACTCTATGAGAGAATGAGGAGTTGAGCGATTAAAGTTCAAGATTTGTTAGCGAAAGGTTTGATTAGAGTGCGAGCCCGTAATGCGTTACTGCCGTGCTAGCAGAAGAAGGATGGGGAGTGGAGGATGTGTGGCATAGACTCGGAGCCGTAATAAGATAATAATCAAGTACAAATTTCCCTTGCCAGGATGGATGACTTGATGGACTGTTGACGAGTGGGCCTTGATTACTTCACAAAGATTGATCTAAAGAGTGGATATCACCAGATCCGGATTCGAGAGGGTGACGAATGGAAGACTGCCTTCAAGACCAAAGAGGGCCTGTACGAGTGGTTAGTCATGCCTTTGGGCTAACCAATGCACTGAGCACATTCATGCGGCTCATGAATGAGGTACTGAAAGAGTTTCTAGGGAATTTTTTCATTGTGTACTTAGATGATATTTTAATATTCAGTAAGTCCCTAGGTGAGCATTTGATGCATATTGGTAGAGTCTTTGAAAAGTTGAGAGAAGAAAAATTGTTGATTAATCTGAAGAAGTGTAGTTTGTAAAGAAAGAGTTAGTGTACTTGGGGTTCGTTGTCTCGGCAGAAGGTCTAAAGATGGACCCGGAGAAGGTGAAGGCTATTCTGGAATGGCCTACCCCAAGAACTGCTACTGAGGTGAGATCTTTCCATGGTTTGGAAAGTTTTTACAGAAAGTTCATTAGAAACTTCAGTAGTATTTGTGCACCCTTGACTGAAACAATGAGAGGGGATAGAAAAGAGTTCAAGTGGAGCACTGGAGCAGAAAAGAGTTTTGATCTATTGAAGCAGAAGGTGACAGAGCAACCAGGTTTAGCCCTCTCGGATTTCAATAAAATTTCAAGTGGATTGTGATGCGGTGGTTTGTGCCATTGGGCCGATGATGAGCCAGAAGGTAAAGCCCAGTACCTATTTTAGTGAAAAGAATTAATGGGTACAAAAGAGATACTCGTGGCATGATCCCGGGAATTTTATGCAATAGTTCAAGCATTAAAAAATGGAGCATTATTGTTGCCAAAAGAATTTGTTTGTTCTTGATCATCAAGCATTCTGATATTTGAGTAGTCGGGGAAAGAAGTTAAATCAGAGGCATATGAAATGGGTAGAATTTTTGCGAGTTATACCTTTGTTTTAAAAGCATAGGGTGGCAAGTCAAATAGGGTTCGGATGCCTTAAAGTAGGAGGCAAACGTGAAAGCGAGAGATGCGGATTAGCAGAAGTGGTTGGGTTCAATGAACTCAAGACACTGTATCCTAAAGATCTTGATTTTGGAGAGGCTTGGAAAGCTTGCAAAGAGCCTGTTACAGTTGACAGGAAGAAGTGGCTGGATTTCATAATCCAGGATGGCATGTTGTTTAAGGGAAGCCAATTATGTATTCGAGTTCCATGAGAGAGAACCTGATAAAGGAGAAGCACAGTGGAGGAATGGAAAGACATTTTGGTCAAGATAAGACCATTGTCATTATCAGTGAGCATTATTATTGGCCTCGGTTATCACAAGATGTGAAGAAGTTTGTGCAAAGTTGCAGGGTATGTCAGATGGCTAAAGGAGTGAGCCAGAATACTGGGTTGTATCAGCCCTTACCTGTACCAGAGAGGCCGTGGGAGGATATAAGTATGGACTTTGTTCTTGGTTTGCCAAGGACACAGAGAGGGAATGATTCGGTATTTGTGGTAGTTGATAGGTTTTCGAAGATGGCACATTTCATCCCATGCCAGAAGACCCATGATGCAGTCCACATTGCTGACTTGTTCTTCAGAGAAGTGGTGAGACTACATGGTCTGCCAAAAAGTATAGTTTCAGATCGTGATACCAAGTTCGTGGGATACTTTTGGAGGACCTTGTGGAAAAAGTTGAGGACAGAGTTGAAGTTCAGTTCTGCACACCACCCACAAACTGATGGGCAGACTGAGGTTGTGAATAGAAGTATAGGTAACCTACTGAGATGCTTGGTAGGAGATAAACCTAAGGGATGGGACTTGATCTTACCCCAGGCAGAATTTTCTTACAACAATTATGTCAATAGAAGTACTGGTAGATCACCATTCCAAATCGTGTATGGAGGTAGTCCCAGGACCGCTCCAGAATTGAGGAAGATGGACCAAGAGAAGAAAACTAGTGCTGAAGCCGAAGAATTTGCAGAGCACATCAAGAATATACATGAGAATGTCAGAGAACATATCAACAAGATGAATATGCAGTATAAGGCTAAGGCAGATCAAAAAAGGAGGTATAAGGAGTTTCAGATTGATGATGAAGTGATGGTCCACTTGAGGAAAGAAAGGTTTCAGTGGGAACCTATAACAAACTGAAGATGAAGAAGTTCGGTCCTGTAAAATTGTGAAGAGGCATGAACCAGGGAATGCATATGAGGTAGAGTTGCCAGATGGATTCAACATTTCCCCTGTATTCAATATTTCAGATTTGACAGAGTATCATGAAGGTGGTGCAGAGGAAACACCTATAATGGAACAGTTTGGCATTCCAGCACCTACTTCAGAGAAGGAGGAGATTGAAGAAATTCTAGATAGCCGTGTGGGAAGGAGTACCAGAAACAGGCAGTATGAAGAGTATCTAGTAAAATGGAAAGGAAGGCATGTGGAAGATTCTTCTTGGTTGTCTAAGGCCGAGGTTGACCGTTTGGGTTTTCCTCAACCATCTGAGACGTGACGGGGTCACTTCTCAAATTACCCTGGGTGTCTGATGCAGGAGCATCCAGTGGTGTGAGGGCAATCTTGCATCACCCAAAAGATGATTTCCATTTTGTTCCTGTTGTTTTCTTTTTGTAGATGTTTTTGTATTTCTGATACCCTTTTCGTCAATAAGAGTTTCCAACTTTCAGAACTACTTTTCTGCTTTTTCTGCTCAACTGCTATTTTTAGCAGGTTTGAATTTGAAGTCGTGGGAAGACAGAAATTTATGGGAAGGTTCAGGATGGAAAAATACACAGTCTGGTGAAAGAATCAGGTCAAGATCCTTCACGACTTGAAAGTTATTCAAGTTCCAATTTCTGCTTTTTGCCCTGACAAACCTTCCAAGCTCAGTTTGAGGCACCAAATGATCCCGGATGGGCCTAAAAATTTGCGGAAACGCCAAAGTAGTCCGCCAAAGGCCTACTTTGTAGAAAATCATCTTTTCGAGAGCTTTCCGAAAAGGTTTTATAATTGAAGATCCGACGGTCGGATTAAAAGTTATGGCTGCCAGAAGTTGGTGCATATTTTAGAAATGTGCTAATTTTCAACTGCAAATTTAAACTTGAATTTCAAATTGTAATTTTGGCGCCAAACCGTCAAAAATCTTATCTCGAAGGTTGTTTTGGTTCCAAACCAAAATGGGTCTATTTAGGGGCTTGTTTCTGATTTTTGGGTAACTTTTTGGGGAAAGAAGTTCGCATGCTGTGAAAGGGGATCTGGGTAATTTTCTGTAAGTTGGTAATTTGCATGTAATACAGAGCTTGGGGATTTGAGATCCTCTGCATGTAAGAAGTTCAATATTTATGAATAAAATATTATTCTCTGTTTTGTGAGTGTATTTCTGTGTCTCGGGTTTGCTCCCTCGTCATATGTTGGCCGACTTACTCAGTCTAGACTAGGTAAGTTAGAGTATTGGAAGAGATTTAATGATGACATAGAGTCTGTGACATGGTGTCCCTACCTAGATTATGATAATTAGGATGATGATATTCAACTACCATTTATTTGTTAGTTGATGATCCTGATTAGCCATGCTCATCAGGTATTAGAGAGATTCTTGATTAGATAGGTTTATAGACAGTAGGGGATGGTATAGGGTATGCCCCAGGGTGTTTCTCATTATGCTCATCGTTAGTTGGATATCATAGATTGGGGGCCTTGTTTGTCATATCTTTTAGTTCTAGAGTATTAGGCTTTATAGTGATTTGAGTGGGACATTCGGCCTTATATTTTTGAGCCTCCAGTTATGGAAGATTATGCTACATTTTTTGCATTGCATCCATTTCCATGCCTTACCATTCCAGAGGAGCCTACCCCATTACCTACAGAGGAGGACATTCTTGTTACGCATGGTCATAGATAGAGGAGGGAACATGTTGGATGGGTTGAGGTAGAGGATGTTGGTGTTGTTGGTGAGGTAGATGTCGAGCCTAAGGGGGATGTTGGGGTAGAAGAGGATGTTGGTGGTGAGGAGGATGTTGGTGTTGAGAGTAGCAGAGATGAGATTAGTGGAGGTGAGAGCAGTGGGGATGATATATTTGGTAGTGGAGAGGTTGTAGGTGGGTCGGGCCCTACTTTATATTTTCTTGATGAGACTATGCCTCACAAGAGGTAGGCTATGGGAGGTGTTTTAGAGTGGTTGCAAATAGCAAATTTTTAGGTTCAGTTAGAGATTACTTAGGAGCAGCTTATTCAAGCATAGGTTTTACTAGAGCAGAACCAAGATCAGATGCAGGAATAGGCTAAGTTGCATGTAGAGACTCTATCATCAGTGCAAGCTAAGTTAGTCAAAACTCAATCATAAATTATAACATTCATAGCTGAGAGGGATGTAGCTAGACAAAAATTCGGGGTAGCCTAGGCTCATATTACTTCGTTGACAACTGAGAGGGATGCGGCTAGGTTTGCAGCAAAGGGCACTCGGGCTATTTCCAATAGATTATAGAGATTAGAAGATGGTACCTCCCTGGCATATTACATGTGAGAGGTTGCTCATATTGGTGAGGAGATTGATTTTTATAGAGTGAGATATTATGACGCAGTTCCTTTTGAGTAGAGAGTTAGCTATGTGAGGTCTCATTTTGCTAGGTCACAATCTAGGACTATCAGTGGAGGTGTTCCACTACCTCTACCTAGAGATCCTATTTCCTTTGGTGGTAGGGGTCATGATCCTGCTATTCCTACACTATTTGGAGCCAACAACAGCTAATTTTTTGTCCATGTTACATTTGAGATTGGATGTTTACTTTGATAGTTTAGATATATAGCCATTTTTTTATGTTATATCTTTCCTCATTTCAGACATCATTGTATACTTGAAATTATGATTTTTTTATATATGAGATGTAATGGATTCTTTGATCTATTATGTGTTCTATATGATTCTCTAATGTATGCATTTTCTACGATGTTTCATATGCTATGTGATTGTTCTATTGTTGAAAATGGATGAAAATGTATGATGTAATAAAATATATGATGCAAATATATGATGTAATAAAATGGATGGAAATGTTGAATGATATATGATGCAATAAATCTGATGGACTTTATGATCAAATGGATGGATTACATGTGGATATGTGATATAGTAAATGGATGGATTATATATGGATATGTGATATAATAAAGGGATGGATTTGATGCCTTATGATACTGATGCATGTTTGTAAAACTAGAATGATATAGATATATGTTTGTTGAGATTTTTGTTATGATATGATGAGAATGTAAAATGATTTGATTGAAATATATGAACGATGAAATGATGATGTAAGTTATTTTAATGTATGTAAGTGAACATGATAATGCAACTATATGATTATGATGATGCTTTGTTAATGTCAAGTATACTCAATCTATTATGATAAAAGATAATTGTTTAATGAATGATTTACCAATTTTATAACAAATACTCTGTAGATGTTGAACTATTATAGATGTAATCTACTTTTACTATGCAAACCTATATGTAAACATATGAATTTTAATAGTACTTTTGTGCTTTGTATCATCATTGAGCATTTAAAATTTTGAAAGTGAGTACAAGAAGCAAAGGTATAATGTAAATCGATGATGAACTGAGTACTACTTTCATGATTTTTGATATTGCAAACAAACACAAGCATCAAGGTATAATTAAACTGAGATGACTTGATCATTTCTTCCGTAAACAAAAATAAATTAACCATTTCCTATATGAATTGGAATGTCATCCATGATACTTTGTAGAGCATTTCCCATGATGATTCACATAGTAATTATGATTAATTCATAGACAACAAACAAAGAAAAATGCATTTTTCTTCTTCTTGGCTTCTCTAGTTCAATACATCATTGAGTTGGTCCAATGAAATGATAACAATGATCAAAGTACAACATATTTAAATTTTTCTTAAAGTATTTCAATCATTATTCAGATTAGGTCATCAATCTTGATTTTTTTATGTTTTTTTTTTTTTGATATTTTGTATCGCACGTAACCTAAAGACCTATCCTAGGCTCCTCAAGGGTTTATCAATGATTAGCCTTTCCTACCTTGTACACATAGAGACCACATAGTTCGACTAACACAGATTCATATTTTTTTTTCCCTGATACTAACTTTTTGACATGTTTTTGGATTTTCTTATGTGAAAAAGTTGTTTTATTTGCTTTTGATGGTGATTGATGTTCCATGTTGGGTTATGTTTTGATCATTTTTTTGTCTAATTGTTGTTTGTCGATTGGATTAAGCTCCATATTTTATGTTTCCCCCAAGCTAGGGTGAGACATCACCATGTGATATGATATGATAATGGATGTAAGATGATGGTCGAAGTAACAACCATGAAATGTGTCCAAATAGATGGGAGAGCTGATTCAAATCACAAATAGTGCCTATTTCTAGGTTTTAACTATATGTTTTTAATGCACCTTTTCATTCTTTTTTTTTTTTGTATTTTTTTATTTTTTTGATTTTTGTTTTGCTATCTTTTTACTTTTTTTGTATTTTTCTATCACTAGGATGCTTGTTTGCTAGGTTTTCATCAAGGTAACCATTTTCATAAACTAACTCATGCAATAATTTATTTAGGTATAACACTTTCAAATATGGATACTATTGATATGTTTGTCAAACAAATCCCCTTCTGGTGTAGACAATTGATATGCTTTTGATCCATACACTGATATGATTACAAAGGGACCTAACTAGTTAGGTTCAAACTTCCCTTTCTTTTCTCTATCCTACTGATTCCTAGGGTTTTCCTTTAGGACCAAGTCTCCAATCCAAAAGACTCTAGGTTTTACCCTATGATTGTAACTCCTTGACATTGTTTACTGGTAGGCCTTCAAATGATTGACTAATTATTGATGACATTCATCCAGTAATTCTAGTTCCTATAGCCTTGAAATTCTATGATATTCATCTATAATGCTACCTTTTAGTGAGACATAGGGTGATGGTATTTCTCTTCAATTGGTAGAATGGCCTTTGATCCATACACCAAGGTGTATGGTGTAGCTCCTATTGGTGTTCTAATGCTGGTTCTGTAGGACCATAGTGTAGGATTTAATTGAACATGCCAATCACATCCAACATCATTTACCATCTTCTTTAGTATTTTAAGGATTGTCTTATTTGAGGCATTTTCTTAGCCATTTCCTTGTGGATAGTACAATGTTGAAAAATGATGTTGAATATGAAATTGTTCACATAATTCCTAGACATCCTAATTTTTAAAAGGCCTACCATTGTTAGTGATAATGGATTGAGGTACCTCATACTGACAAATGAGATAGTTGAGTATGGAAGATGAAATCTATTTTCTAGTGACAACTGTCAAAGGAACTTCTTCTATCCATTTTGTGAAATACTCTTTTGTTGTGATGATGAATGTGTTCCCATTAGATGATGAATGATTTAGTTTCCCTACTAGGTCTAGTCCCCATTGACAAAAGAGCCATGTGGATGTGAAAGGTTGTAACTCTTGCCTCAATGCATGAATTAGATTACCATGAATCTAACATTTCTGGCACTTTTTAACATATTGATATGCCTCCATCTCCATGTCTGGCCAGTAATACCCTAAACAAAGGAGTTTCCTAGCTAGGTTTAGCCTACTTCAATGAGTCCAAACAATACCTTCATGGACCTCTCGTAAGGATGTTTTATATTTGTGATGCTCTAGACACCGGAGAAGAGTACCATCTAGACCTCGACAGAAAGGATGTCAGCAATTAATGTATGTCACACCAATTGATGGATAAAGTTACACTTTTGGTATCTAAAGAGATCAAGAGGAAGAATGTAATCTTTGAAGTAAGTATAGATCTTTCAATATTGTGAGGGTTGAGTGTTGGTTATTTGGAATATGGTCTATGAATCAAGATTATCATATGCAGGATTGGATACTTGTTCAACCATAAACTGATATCAACCTTTCTTTTCTGATAATTGCAAAAGGGAGTCAATTGTTGTCATGACATCTACAACTTTGTTTTTTTCCCTTGGTATTTTCTCAAACTTGATATCCATGAAGTACTTTTTAAGATCATCTATCATTTGATTATAAGGCATGAGCTTCTCATCCTTTGTTTGATACTCATCATTTACTTGATCAATGACAAATTGTGAGTCCCCGTACACTTGAATTTCTATGAGTTTACATTCAATAGCTACTTTGATGATGATAATCAATGCTTTGTACTCAACTATATTGTTTGTACATGGAAACATTAACCTATAGGATCTTGCAATGGTATGTCCTTGAGGTGTGACAAATAGAATTATTTCACCTGCTCCTCTTTGTTAATATGATCCATCAAAGTGAAGCCTCCATTGTTATGTTGTAATATTCATGATCTTGACATCTAGAAATTCAATGTTCATTGGATGATGATCCTATAATGGAGCTTCAACTAGTTGATCTACTATTACCTATCCTTTGATGGCTCACTTGTAAACATATTGGGTGTCAAACTCACTTAAGATCATGAGCCATTTTGCAAGTCTTCCTATTAGAGTAGCTTTACTGAGTAGGTATTTCAATGGGTCTATTTTTGCTATGAGCCTAACTGTATGAGTTAAAATGTAGTGTCACAACTACTAGGTTGCAAATACTACTACCAAAAAATCCTTTTCTATGAATGTATAGTTTATTTCATATTCATTGAGAGTCTTGTTGATTTAGTAAACTACTTGTTCTTTTCCTTTAGAATCATTTGGTGCTAATAGAGCTCCTAAAGATATGTCAGTAGTTGCAATATATAATAATAGTGGTCTTTCTATTATGAGTGGCATGAGTATTGGAGGTGACACTAAATACTACTTCATCTAAATAAAATTTGTTTCATAGTTATGATCCCATTTGAATGAAACATTTTTATGAAGTAGATGATTAAATGGGTAACTCTTATCTACTAGCTAGGAGATAAATCTCTTGATGGATTGTAACCTACCTTGTAGGGATAGTAATTGACTGATATTTTTAGGTGGTGACATTTCCATTATTGTTTTAACCTTAGCTGGATCTAGTTCAATACCATTTTCTGACACTATGTAACCAAGAAGTTTTGTTGATGTCACACTAAAGACACATTTCTACAGGTTCAACCTTACATTGAATTTTTCCAATCTAGTGTAATATTTTATCAAGTATTTCTAGATGTCCTTCCCTAGTGTGTGATTTTTCTAAGATTTCATCCACATAATCCTCCATGAAAGTATGCATCATGTCATGGAAAATTGTGGTCATTTCCCGCTCATATGTCACACCTACGTTTTTCAATCTAAAGGGCATGAAATTCCAACAGAATGTATCCCAAGGGAAAGTGAATGTCGTATTTTCATGATCTTTAGGTGCTATTTTTATTTGATTATATCCTAAGAAGCCATCCATTATATATAACATGACATGTCCTATTGTTAGATCAACAATTATGTCAATGTTGGGCAAAGGAAAATCATCCTTTGGGCATTCCTTGTTTAAATCCCTAAAATGTGTGCATATTATGATGCTATTATTAGGTTTGGATACTAGCACAATGTTTGAGATCCATTCTACATAATCTATGGACCTGATAAAACCTACATCCAATAATTTCTTCAGTTCAACTTTAACCATAAGGGCGATATGGGGATGCATCTTTCTTAATTTCTATTTGACCGATTTGATTCCCTTTGTTAGTGATAAATGATGCATTAGGACTTGTGGATACAATCCTAGCATGTCAAAATAAGACCATGCAAAATTTATGTGTCGTTTCTCAAAGAACCTCATGAATGTAGGCTTCTCCTGTTTTGTCATAGATGTTGCTAGATGTAAGATGTTTGCCTCTTCAGTTATTCCCAGATTTATAGATTGTTTAATCTCTACCGGTACCGATGATATGCCATGGTAATGTTCTGGGAGAGTGTCAAATCTTCCATCCTTAGTGTCTCAGAAAGGTTTTCACTATTGGATACATTCTTTATTTTTCTCTTTCCAAAATCTAATGTTGCCTCAAAGAGGTTTTCATCATTAGATTTATTTTTCCTGTTATTATTTTTGCAACTTAAAGATTTGGCACCCTCTTGTTTCAAAGCATTGATAAGAGTGTTATGGATAATACTTGTATCAGTTTCATCACTACAAAGATAATTTATGATGGAATCATTGTTTGAAAATATTGGTTTGAGAATAGGTTTGCTGGGTTCCCAGTCAATAAGTTATGGATGTATTAAAGGTAACAAGTCTTTAGTTTGAATAAGGTCAACTATTGTAAGTGTCATGATAGCTAGGTGGTTAAAGTTATTGGTAGGAATTTTGAGGTCTATGACAATACTCACCTCCAAGTTTTCTGACTCACTCGATCTCTGATTGTCCTCACTTGATTCATCAATATTTGTTGATCCCGTAACAAATTTTCTATTTATTGAACCTTATCCCTCTCTCATAAGGGTGTATATACCTGGATAACATCAACCTCTTTATCAGTATAAGATGCAACAAATAGATGATCCCATTCATATTCATTGGAGTTTGTGTCAGAGCCATCTCTCATTTGTAGTATCCTTTCCACTTCTTTCTAGGTTTCTTCCTCTTTTTGTTTAGTTATGTAGCCTAATCATGTTTTGTCTTTAGGCTATAATGTTAGAGGTTGAATGGGTTCAATAATATCATCCTTTCTCTTGCCAATTGGTCTTTAATCTTTGTAACCCATTTTCTCTAAAATGGCCTTCCCTTTTCCATACTAATTTGTTTTGATGCTAACTTTCGCTCATTTTGATGCTTCCTCATCCTTTTATAGCCAGCTGAGAATGGCTTTTCTTTTGAATTATCTTTGAGTGTATCTACTTTTATAAACCTCTCATTTAGAGCTATGATGGGTTTTCCATATGTTTTTGGTGATGGTAGCAATTGTGACAGGCATAAAGATTTCTCAAGAGAATATTCTCCTAAACCATTTTCCTTTATCTAAATCTATTTTGAAAGTTAGTTGTGATAATTCATTTATAGGACCTTTGGTGTTTGATGTTTCCGTGACAATTTCTTCTTTCTCTAAATTCTTCTTCTCAACGCATTTAGATATGAAATTGGGTTGGCTATCAACAGTGGATGAAGTGGAAAAATTGACTTCTCTGTTATGAGGTACCAAAGTGTCTTGATTTGCTTTTAACATGTTGCAAGTCTATGGATTGTTGTTAGCTGATATGGTGATCTCATGTCCGTTTACTAGAAATTTCAAAAATTGATGGTATGTTGAAGGTGTCACTTGCATGTCATGGATCCATGGATGAACTAACAGTATGTTGTATGTTGGATCTTTTTCTAACACTTGGCAAACAATGTTTTTCACAATCAGCCCTACCTGAATTGGGTGTATGATAATCCCTTTGGAAGACCTTTCCTCTTCATCATATGCCTGTATTGTTATTTTTCTATTGGCATCAATGGCGTTATTAAAATAACCTAGCACATGAATCAGTTTCAAGGTACAAATATTTAAACCAGCTCCTCCATCTATTAGAATACGTATAGCATGATGTTTATGGATCAGAACTTCTATATGCAAGGCTGCATTGTGGGGGTGATTTAAAGATACATCATCTTGTTTAGAGAATGATAAACAATGAGGTGTGGTGAGATGTCCCACCATGGCTTCGAATTGACAAACATCCAAATTAGTAGTGACCTTTGTAGCTACTAGGGCCTATTCTAAAACTTCTTTGTGTGATGGTGAAATTTTTAGAAGTTCTAGAATGCGTATTTGTGCGGGTATCTTTTGTATTGTATTGATGTGATGGGGGAGCATTATCTTTGGAGGAAATTCCTTTCAATATTACTCTGGATTTTCCCCTTGTCATTATATTGACTTCTGGATGGTCTTGTGTTTGCCTAATCTTTAGGACTTTGATTTGATTATCAAATTTGTTTGCACTTGGCATTATTTTTAGGGATTCAATGTTATTGATGTTTGTGTCATCTTTTTTATTATCAATGTCATTTTTCTCTACCTTGGAAATGCAAAGAATGGTGGTGTCATAGAAATAGTTTATACATTTTCCCTTACCACTCGAAGAAGATTCTCCTTTTTCATAGTTGGGTAATAGATTGGTAAATTGAGTGTGATAATTGTTTGTCTAATTCCCTTCAACAAACACCTTCTTGGCTTTGATCAAGTATTGTATTAGGTGTTTTTGTTGCATACAATCATTTGTTTTATGTCCTTTATTCTTATGGAAATTACAATAATCAACATCATTCCACCATGATGGTTTTACTTTTGGCTCCCAATTTTGAGATTCTAGTAAAGTAATAAGTCTGTTTGCAATGAGTTATCTCATTATTGATTCCAATTTTTGTCCTAATGGGGTGAATTTTCATCAATTGGATTATCTTTGGTATGACAGTCATGATTCTCCATTGTTGGTGTTATTGTTTTGAATAGTACTCTGATTGTTGTTTTGGTTTTCATTTTGATTTGCTTTGGCATTTGATGTTTTCAAATTGAATAATGGTTTTATATTGTTAGTTGTAGGTTCATTGCTTCCAGTATTTCTATTTTTTTGCCAAAATTTTGGCTTGTCATTGTTTCCGTGGTCATTTGCATTGTTGGATGTTTCACTGTAGTGCTTAATCACTCCTCGTTTGACTAGGGATTCTCCAATTTTGAGCCCATTCTCAATTACTATTTTGAATATTGGGGGACATTTCAATTCAAGTCTATAACTCATCTGATCATTTAAGTTGTCTATAAATAATTCAATCTTCTCCTCTTTAGTTATAGATCAAGGTCCATATCTAGTGAAAAACTTTCTCCATCATTGTAAGAATGATAAGAATGTCTCACCATTTTTCTATTTTAGATTATATAGATCCTTTATGGTTACAACATGTGTTATGTTGAAGGAGAATTGAGAAATCAATTTGTTGAGCAATTCTTCAAAGGATCTAATCCCTGGCTGTAATTTTGAGAACCACTCCATACAATGGGCCCCCAAAATCCTAGGAAATAACCTGATGAGGTATGTATCCTCTTGTGAAAACTCAAGGCTAATTGTTCTAAATTCTCATACATGGTCAATTAGGTTTGATTTTCCATTGTATTGGTCGTATTTAGGAAAATCACAATGCCTTGGAAAAGTTATCATATCCACACATGGATGAAAAGGGTAAGGAAAAATGTACTTTAATAAAAAAAAATTGTGGTTCCTGTTTGCATGTTTTGAATCTTTTGTTTTAGGGTTTACATTTGAACTATCAAAGAAACCACTTGATCCATATCCTGGGTGTGGTTTGGTTCTATTACATTGGTCCTAGTTGTTTCCTAAAACCAATTGATGTCAAAATATTTCAAAAGCTTGGCACCTAACTCTACTAACATCAAGAGGTATTTCTCCATGGCTTGTTCTAAGACATTTTCAATAAATTTATGAAAATTTGGGACTTGTTGGGTGTGTTTTATATCCTCTAGTGCTAGTTCATTGTTCTCATTTTGTTGGTATTATATAAAAGAGTTTTCTTTTTTATAAAGAGAGGGGTAAAAACTTTATTGAAACTTAGAAAATAATATTACAAGAAAATCTCAGAACAATAGCTCCAAGAGAAAAGTGCAAGAACAATAGAAGAACAAAAGCACCAGTCAACCAACTCCACAACCATCCATATCCTCAGTCAAGATCCTCCTCAAATCTAGACAAAAATCTCAGGGGAAGATATCTCCATTCCTCAACCCTCCAAACATCAACATGATCTGAAGCCCACTTCGCCAAACAATCAGTAGCCCTATTCCACTCACGTGGAATGTGGTCAAAGGACATTATCTCCATCCTAGAACTAATTTGAAAAATTTGTTGAACAACTAGAGCCAGCTACCAATTAACATCCTTCACCTTATGTTCAATCAACTAATTCACAATACCCTGAGATTTTGATTCACAAATAACCTTACACAAACCTAGAGCATAAGCACTCTCTAGAGCATAGACAATCACTAATCCCTCCATAAAATTATTAGCCTACCAACCTTTATAAATAGAAAAGAAGAACACAACTTCACCTAAACAATCTCTACCCATGCTGCTAATCTCAGCTGATCCAGGATTACCTCAGGAAGAGCCATCTATATTAATCTTTAATATATCCTCTGGAGGAGGTAACCATCTACCCATCCTTTGAACTTTATTTTCCGCACGTCTACCCCTTTTGACACAAGCAGAGGTAGGAGACAAACCTTAAAAACCCATTTTGTCAGTAATTTCAGCATCCCCTCTATCAAGCAAGAACATCACCTCACATTTATCTTCCACGGTCTCTTGGATCATTCCTAAAATTCTATGCCAAACTTGTTGCATTCCTAACCTTTCCCCTTGGAAAATACTATCATTTCGTTCTAGCCAAATCTGCTAGAGAATAAAGGTAGGTCCAATGCACCAAACAATCTAAAGGAGTCAAAGTAGGGGGCTTACCAAAATTCTCCAGAATTCCACCAGGGATGAAGCATGAACAAAAGGGTGTTTCCAAATAGCCCACCACAAGTGCTAGAGCTACAAGGAGAAAGTACATTTGAAGAACAAATGTGAAGATTCCTCCTCACCAGCACCACATAAAACACATAAGGTCCATGAAATCCATGATTTTGAATGTTTTCCCAAGTCAAATACCTATTCTAGGCCAAATTCCACACAAAGTAGTTACATTTTGGCCAAGAGAACTTATTCCACATAGACTTCTACCAATGGACCTCTTCTCCATTCAACCTATGGGCTATCAATTCCTGATATCCACTAGCCACATAAAAAATTCCTTTAGGATTTGGGCACCAAGAAAGAACATCCTTGTCCTTGAGGGAACTATAGTGTCTAATTGATAAAATACTATGAAGCTCCAAAAAAGCTTCCTCCAAACCTACCACTGGCCACTCACATGGGGACTTCAAGCTAGCAACCTCTAGCTAACCACAAGGGTGAAAATATTTAAAATCACTCACCCTTGACCAACCAGCCTCAATGAAGCACTAGTAGAGAGCCAATAAATTAGGAAACTGAGAGATAATGGGAGGAAAACCATCCCAAGAGTCTAAACAAAAGAGATCATATGTTCCCTTCTTACATATAAAAAATAATCCCTCCTTAATCAAAGAAGCCCCTTTCTTGAGAGTCCCCCAAATCACTAATCCACTTCCCACCAAAGGATAATGAGGAACCTCCTCCTTTGGGATCCCAGGAAGATACTTGTGAAATAGAATTATATCCCATAGCTAATCTTGCTCCACACACCATCTCCTATAAATTTTTTCAGCCAATGCCATCCCAAATAAAGTCAATTGCCTCAAACCTAGACCACCCAACTATTTTGGAGAGCACACGATATCCCATCTGACAAGGCTCCATTTAGAAGAAGACAAGTTTCTAACCCATAAAAATTGTGTTACCAAGGAATCCAATTCCTTAACAAAGCCCATTAGAGCCACCTGAAGAATACATCTGTACAAGGGAAGAGCCTGAACCATAGATTTAAGAAACTGAACACGCCCAACAAATGAAAGCCATCTATGAGTCCAGTGATTAACCTTCACTCAAAATTTGTCTAGAATATACTACCAAGAATCTCTAGGGAGCTTACTAGAAGAGATTGGAATACCCAGATAAGTCAAAGAGAGCCTATCTAAAACCTCATAATAAAATAAATTCTCTATTGAATAGGTCCAGGTGTATTAAAAAATAATATGGAGGACTTATCTTCATTAATTAATTGATTAGAAGCAGTGAGATAAACATCCAAAGCCTTATGCAGATTAGTAGCCTCCTGGATTGTAGCCATACCCATCAGGGTAGTATCATCCACAAATTCTAGGTGTGACTAAGGAGGTAGCTCATTGCCCCACCTCCACCTCTGGATAACCCTTGACTCAATGTTACTTTTCGACAATCTCCCTAGTCCTTCAGCAATAAGAAGAAAGAGATAAGGGGAAAGAGCGTCCCCTTGCTGAAGACCACGAGATGCTCCAAAAAGCTCTGTGTGCTCCCCATTGATTAAAATAGAGAAGGAGGTAGAAGTTACACAACACATAACCCATTAAATCCAGTCCTTAGAAAATCCAAAGGCCCCAAGAATATTCTAAAGAAAGGACCACCAAACTCTATCATATGCCTTAGCTTTTGACATAGCCATAGAGTGGATAGTCTTCATAGCAATAACAACTCCATCCAAAAAATTTTGATTAGCCACAAAGCCACCCTGCTCCTCAAAGATAATCCATTTAATCCATTTCTTCAACCTTTCAACAATCACCTTAGAGATAATCTTATAAATAACATTACAAAGGGAAATGGGAGAAAATTGGCTTAACTATCTGCCCCATCACATTTTGGGATGAGGGCAAGAAAAGTGGATTTCAATGCATGAAGCATATGCTTATTCCTCTGAGATTCCTGGACCACCTCTAATAAATCAACCTTAATAATATCCCAACATTCTTGAAAGAATTCAATCAGAAACCTGTCAAGACCCAGAGCTTTCCCTTTCTTCATATGGAAAACAATCTCCTCCAAATCCTCCAGAGAAATATAACACATAATATTATCATTCATTTCTCTAGTAACAAGTTGGGGGATGCAAGAAAGAACCTGAACTTCCTCAGTAGAACCCTCCTAAGTGTCCTCCCTAAAAAGAGAAGTAAAATACTACATTGTCTCTCTAGATATCTTCTATAAGGAGGAAATCTATTCTCCCCTATCATTCACAAGCACTGGAATAGAATTACCATGCCTCCTCGCCTTCATCGAATTGAAGAAGAAGGTAGTGTTTTTATCCCCCTTTTGAAGCCACTCCACACAAGCTTTCTATTTCCAGTAAATTTCCTCATGCACTTCACATTCTTCCAAGAATTTTAAGGCCATAGCCTCTTCCTAAAGGAAGGCTTCTGACAAACCATTCTCCCTGATTTCCTTGGTTATAGTATCTACCTTAGATTGAGCAATAGATTTGACATAAAAATGTTCCCAAAACATTGGTGGTTTCAATACTTAAGTTGGTATTTAACATATTGCAATAGCTTGGAAAAAGTATACATAACTATGCCATAGGTGGGCCTACCAATCCTCCACCAGTGAGCAACATAGTCCTGTAAAGAGCGATCATGCAACCACATAAGTTGGAACTTGAAAGAAGGAGATCAAGCCACCTGAGCAGAGGACACCACTAACTTAATAAGCCAATGATTCAAACCCCGTCAATCCAGAATCTTCAAACAAGTAGACCAACCACCACCAACCCAAAACAAGAAACCAAAAAGTGATCAAGTCTTTCTGCAATGCACTTCTCCCCAATTCTTGGGTTTTTCCAGGTAAACTATCCATTTCTAGGCTTGATATCCACTAGGTTCAAAGCTAATATGTTATCATGAAGCAAGATAGCAGAAGGTTCCAATCTTGCTATACCACCCTATTTCTTAGGCAACTCAGTAATGGCATTGAAATCTCCAGCCATAATCCAAGGGTGATAAGGCACCATACTTTAGATAAACCTTAAATGGGACCATAAATATTGCTTACCCAAAAAGTTAGTAGGAGCATAAATGTTGGACAGGAGGATAGTTTCCCCAGTCTCAATGCTTGTAGCAATCAAAAACATGGAGGATTTAGAAGACATCCACTAGAGAGGGAGAATCCTCAAAGGATTCCAAAGGAAAGCCACACCCTAGCAGTACCATGAGCACCAATACATTGGAAATCACCTCTACTCCACAACTTAGATGATAAACCAGTCGTGATTTCAATATATAACTTTATCTCCTGTAAAAAAAGAAAATGAGGACAGTGAATTCACACCAAGTCTCAAACAACTTTTTGTCTAGGGCCACTATTCAAGCCCCATACATTCAAAGAGAGAATGATAATTTTGGAGGATTATAAAAGTGGGAGTCAAGAGTTTTGACAGAACCTAACTCCACTAAAGTCTCCCCCATCAGCTTGATTTTCTCAAAATATTTCTTTCTTCTAGTCTTGGAAGGCTTCTCAATAGTCCCTTTCTTCAATTCTTTCTAAAGAATACCCAATGCAGGAGAAGCCTTGCTTCCTTTTTATACATCATGAACTATTTTCATAGGAGGACTAGTTGTTTCTCCCACCATCAATGGTGCAATAACCATAGACTCAGGTTCCCTAGAAGTCCCCAAACACTGATCTGTGTCCATTTGCAAGGCCCTCTCTATCTATGTAATTTGAATATCCTCTATGACAATGTCTTCCTAGACCTCTTCCATAACACTGTGGTCCATTCCCAACACACTAGGGTTCACCTCCTATAGATTAAGATCATCCAAAACCTCAAACCAGTTAAAGGTATCTCCCTCCTGTCTTTCCTTAAATTTTCTCTTCTGACCCTAATTCTTATTGTGAACTTTAGCTAGAATAAAACCCTCACCACCTGCAACCTCACTAGACATAGGTGATTTTCCTTTGCCACCCCTTAGAGGGTTATGAGGAGGTTGAGATGACTAAGTCTTTGGTGGCTTAGATCTTGGGAATTTTCTCTGAAGATGGCCATATTCATGGTAAAGATGACAATGAAATGGTAGTATTTCATAGTCTAATTATTGAACCTAGGAATATGAACCCGCCCAAATTTCTAAGGAATCAGGAAGAGGGTTACTTAAATCTCATTCAACACAAATGAGAACAAAATTCATTAGCTTTATTTCGCTCATTTGTTGAGAGGCACCCACAAGTTTACCCAATAGCACAACCACATTGTCCAAGATATCATTATACCATCACTCAATAGGAAATATGGGGAGACACACCCAAATAGGAACATGATTCGGTAGTTCCTTTGAAGGATTTAAACATGCATGCCAAGGTTTGAAAAAAGACCAACCTGATTGTGGAAGTAAGGTCCACCCTCAAAAATTTTGTTTTGATCTGCCATGCAATTGAAAACCACCATTTTGTAGTTATTTGCCAACAACATAATGTCCATTTCCCCCTTAGGAGACCAAGTCTGCTATGACCATGACTCCAAAAATTCAAATGAAACCCTCATTCCCATTAATTCTTGTCTTTTGGTTTGGGGAAGAAACGCCAATAGCAGCATGAAATTTCAAAGGGGACTTTTCCCCATAAGTCTCACCTAGATCCATAACCATAAGCGAAAGCACAATCTGCAGAAACCAAAGAAGAAAACCAACAAAAAAAAAGTTGAGACTAGAAACACTAAGAGATAGAAGGTTGGCCCCAACCCCATCCAATAGCCACAAACCACAACTCGAACACCTGACAAAGCCCAACCCCACACCCAACTCGAAAAGAGGAGGCAAATAAGCCCAAGATCGGGCACATTCAAGAATGAAAGGCCTCTCATGCAAGCCATAGCCTACACAGACCAACACTCTCCATTGCCCTTCCCATCCAATATAGAAAAAGAGTTTTCTTCAGTCATGTTTAGATTTTTAGTTTCTTTCTCTCTAATTTTTTGTCTTTGCAACCTTGCTAAGACTGGCATACAAGTTTTGGTTGTTTTCCATTAAAATTAGATCTTCTATGTGGTGTTAGTGTTAATTTGATTTTAAAGAAGCCCAATAGAATGATGTATTCTATTGACAAGGCTAAATTAAAATTTTTGATTACTAAGTTTTGTTTTGTGATGGTAGGATGTCAAAATATTGATGAGGAAATTCGGCTCAATAATCTAGGTTTTTTTTTAATAATTGGACACTTTGTATTTTTCTAGATCTAGTTTTTGTTTGAAACAATTTTAACTTGTAAGAACCTACTTTGTTTTAGGTTTTTAGGACACTATCTGATCTGTAAAGTCTTTTTGACTAGTAAAAATCCTATCCTTCTAATGTCAAACTTTTTGACAGTTGTTTCAAAAGACTCTATTTTTTTGTCTTGTGGAAGTGCTAATAAAAAGGGAAAAAGCACTAAAACAGAACGCAAAAGCACTAGAATTTCTGATAAAAGCATTGTAAAGTAGTGTAGAAGTGCTAAGACAGATTTCAAAAGTGCTAAAAGATTGACTGATAATTGACACTGGTATGTTTGATCATCACAAAGCACTATAACATTAATCAAAAGCATCAAAATAGATGTGAGAAGGAATATGTTGGACCATATAAGCACTAAAATCTAGCTCAAAAGTGCTAGAATGGTGTTGACACTAGAATTTCGATAGTTTGGTTTGTTGTGGAAAAATCACTATAATATTGTTTAGAAGCATTAAAATGAGGGTTGAAGCACTATACATTTCTTCTGAAGTTCTAAAACAAAGTTAATATGCGCTACAGTTTGTATCAAAAGTGCTATAGTTTTTGTTTAATGCTAAGCAGGGGGTGGCGATATGGGTCTCTTAGCTGCTATGTTTGATTTCTCTTCTTCTTCATCCAATACTATGGAAGTTGTGAGTAATTGATGGGGTGTTTCATTCTTTTCAAAAATAAATGTTCTGAAGCTACTAATAATGTCAATTTGAGTGCCTTCAATGTGTACATTTCCAGGCTGAAATATTGGTGTGGTTAGCCCTGGTTGTTGAACGGGAGTTGTAGGTCACCAAATGGTCATAAGGTATATTGTATGATGGTTTCAATACCTTATTGTAATTTTATTCATTACCTATTCCCAGGCATGAGGTAGTAACATGGGTCTTCCTACTACTATGTTTGTCTTTTCTTCTTCTTTGTTTAGAATGATGGATGTTGTAAGAAACTAATGGGGTATTTTGTTTTCCTCAAAAATAAATACCCTTAAGCTATTGATAATGTTGGTTTGTCCATTTTCAAGATGTATAAGGCTAGGTTGTATGATAGGTGGTATAAGGCCTAGTTGTTGAATGGGAGCTGTAGGTTGCCAAATAGTCATAAGATGGTAACTCCTTGATTTTGGATGTCAACATAAGGTTTCCAAATATTTATCTATCATAAAAATTGATCAATTTTGGTGGAGTATTCTATGGTGGGTTGTGGAATGGAGGACTAATGAATATGTTGACTATGGTTAGATTCTTGTGAAAGAGCACTTCTCTAAATATAGCCTTGTGAATATAATAAATGTCGTCTTTGCAAAAGATGTCTATAACTAAGTGGTGTCTTGGGTTTTCTAATTCTCTTGGCAAGAGATTTTACGAAAAATTTAGTGGTTTTCCAATCTCTAATCATATGTTCTTAGTTTTTATTTTGTTTGATTTGTTTTTATTTTTTAGGATGATTATTTTATTTGAATTTTAACAATTTTGAAATACACAACACTCAAATGAAGATAGTTGTTTTTAAGAGTTGTAATCTAAAAAGATAGTGTATGTTCAAAAGAACCATGTATGGTCTTATTTTCAGTAGTTTCTATAAGAATAAAGCACTTCAGACAGACTCACTCTTAATAGCCAAAAGGTCATAATTATACTCAACAACTGACATCTTAAAAATGCATCGAATCACACAACCATGTGAACCCCTAGAGGGTGCCTATGTTTTTATCTTTTCTAGGGATGTACTCAAGGTTAGATTTCTTGATCCCCTGAGCAAACGATCCTTGGAAATTATATGGTGAGTGTCTTGGGGACTGAATCTTCCCTCCCCTTGCACTGTGAGTATTACAATGTCTAGTTATTGACTCAGCTGGATACTACACTAGGCTCTTAGAAAGGGTTTTTGTTCAAAGTGGCAATAATAAACTCCCTCAGGAGACCTCCCAACCTTTAGAACAAAGGTTTTAGGGATGGTTATCTTGCACAATTCTGAAAAAAGTGGGTTTCCCCATATTTTCTTTAAATTTTATAGTGGGGTGGAAAAACCTTGCTTTCATTTGAACCCACTTAGGTCATTCTCATAAGGTGAGTACTTTTTCCCACTATGAAAAGCCTTCTAAAGGATGTAATAAAACTTGAAGAATGCATAAAAGGGATGAGTTTGGATTTTTGGATCACCCAGTTAAGGGGAGAGCATATGCCCATCAACCATACAAACACATAAATCACTTGTTCAATTTTTAGAGCCCAAACAAAAAAATTTCTAATCTATGTGAATAAGTTGCTTCATAGTGAAGATGTTGCTTCACAAAAAGACATGGTTTTCATTTTTAAATCTCAAATTGAAAAGTTTGGTGACTACCCTAGATTGATAAATTTTTAATCCAAATGAAAATGTGACTATCCTAGGATTGATTCATTTTTACACCAACTAAAGAAGGGCCTATCCTATATTGATTCTTTTTAAACCAAATGAAGAAATGAAATTTACTAGCTACGAACGCGTCATATCCAGAAAATGAATTACACAGAAGAACTACTACAATGGTTAGAAGCACTATAGAAATAACTAGAACCACTAGAAAAACTATATAAATACCCCAAAGAACTATAGGATTTTACAAATGCGCTAAAACAAATGTTGGGTGTGAAGTGTCGACCTATGCTAGAAGGTGAGATTGAAGTGCTAAAAAAATCCTTCAAAGTTCTATACTTTTCTTTAGAAGCACTAGAACAAGATTCAGATGCGCTATAGTTTTTCTCAAAAGTGCTATAAAATCCTCTGATCATGCTAAAACAATTTATTCCAAATTCTTGTATGAAAACTTTCCACAAAAAACTTGTTAAAAACATGGGGTACAACCCCACGGTGGGTGCTAGAAAGTAAGTGTGAAAAATTAAAAATTAAAAGAACTAAAACACTTCTTAATAAGACATTAGATCAAGATTAACATGAATTAAACTAATTTTAAACATTGAAAATCCTGAAGATGTCTCATTGTCTCCTATCTCCAAAGATTTATCAAGTTACAAAAGCTCTCAGATTTGTAAGCATTGTAACTATTTAATATGCCTATCTAGACAATGGAATGGATTCTAAATGCAACGATGTGATGATTAAGAATGATTTCTAGATGATCTAAAGCTACCGTAAACTATCTTGACATGCAACCTGCTAAATGGAAGCTACAGTAAAAACTAATGATGTTGTCGTGATATGAAATCTACGAATGACATGATGTTATGATGATACTAAAATGCTAATGCTTATGATTGCTTGGTTGCTTGGTTGTATTCCTGTAGAGTAATTTTGCATAAATTTGGCTTTCTTGGATCATTTTCATGCTTCAGAAGGTTGTATATATAGATTTCCAGCAACAGTTTTGCACAGGGGTAACATAACAAAGGATGAGATTAAATCTGGAGATTTGAAAGGTAAGAGATGAGAAGGTGGCGCTGATCATGAGGTATTGTTTCACCCCATGAAAAAACCAGGCAAGATGAGAGGAAAGATTTGAGGAAGAAGATTGAGAGGATTTGTTATAGGTTTGTCCCTGAGGCTTTCCTTGTGAATATTAGTTAAATTAATTAGATTTCAAAAATCTAATTTAATTGGTGAGTGAATAGAGGGATTTTATTTATGCATTTATTTAAATATTTTTGGTTCTGTTAAATTAGCAAAAAGAGAGATAAATAAATTAATAGAAAAAAATTATAGAAGTTGTTTATTAAATTAAAATAGAAGGAATATGATAATTAAATTAAATATTTTAGGATATCTTTGTTTAATTAAGAAGAAATGAGATGAGATAATTAAATAATACCAACTATTGAACTTGTATTTTTAATTTAAGATAAAATTTAATGGATAAAGTATAATAATGATAATAATTAAATAAAACAAGTATTTAATTTTTTTATTTAATTAAGAGGAAATAATGTGATAAAATAGAAGAATTAATATTGAACTTAATATAAATAAATATTTCTATTTATTTACTAAGTAGATGAATTAAAATTAACTAATCAAATAAGTCATATTTAATTAATTAAATTCTCCAGACCATTTTTAGGTGTATACAATATGTTTTTGAATCAAACTACATCATGGATAAGTATGGAATAGTGAGTATGCTATGATCCTACAACTATTGCAAGGAAAGAAGCAACAACAATTTGTATTGATTATAACGAGTAAAATAGGTATCAAATTGATGCATATTTAATGAAATATCTATCAGTTTAGGATGCGCCAAAGTTAAATTTTTCTTGGAAGAATCTTTCGTAATAGTATTTACATTGAATTAAGGCTTATTTATTTCTTTTGAGGAACAATAACCAAGATCATTATTTGTTTCTTGTTTTTTAGGCTCTATAGGGACATGGATACCTTGTTCTCTAGCACCACATCCTTTTCCACTATACCCAAATTATTTCATAATTTTATAACCTCTTCCATAAATCTTTTTCACTTTTTTTAGATTCAATCATTATTCATAATCAACTTCATTAGATTTTATCATGTATGTTGTAATTTATTTGAAAGTGGTTGAAGTGGATACTTTTGAATTTTGTATTGGCATCACCTATTTTTATTTTCCCTTTTTAAACTCTTTTGTTATGATCTTTTATTCTCCCATGAATATAGGTATGAAATCAAAGGTTTCTCAAGCATCTTCTAATAGCTTTGTGACTTGGGTCCTACATGTGTGGTTGGTGTCAAGGAATATGTAATGTGCATAACATCAAAAGACTTATCCTTATTTTCATGACCTTGTAGTGAAGAGGAGTCTAAGTTCACTTCATCATCTTCATCTAAGGAAGCCATATAACTATTATTTGAAAAAAAATTGTCAATGTTGTCATTTTATTGCACTGTGATACTTTACCTAGTAGGAGAGTGAAAAACGAAATGTTCATGACATTCAAAAGTGGGTTACTATTCTAAAATAACTTCATCACAAGTAAGAGGGTTATCAATGGTTATATTTTCTTGTGCATAAATGATGGAATTTTCTTGTTCAATAACATTTCCCTAAGATTGTCATCGATTTGATGTTCTAACAATGTAATATCTTCTTCACCAATAGGAGAAATATTAGGAGATGGCCAAATTTTATTTTTTTCCATAATTTCATCCATTTTCTCTAAGATCTCATTTGCTTATGCCATAATGGCTATCCTAGTAGGATATTTTTTAGGAAATTAACAAACAAGAGGTTCATTACATTCCATGGTTAGATATTTTAAAGTAGATTCATCACACATAGGGGAGGCATCAAGAGAAGGATAATGAGTTTCATGGTTACCACTAATTTACTTTTTGTTCAAATAGGTCTTCCCTAATGGTAGGGGAATTACGAAAGAGAGGTACACAATTCTTATGAGTCTCAATAAGGATATTTTCTAACACCAAACTATTCTCTTTATTTGTAGAAGACATATTAGGAGAAGGAAAGGCATGTTTTTCATGATTATCTCCAATTATATCCCAATATCCTATAATTTCTTCCCAAATAGGAGAGGTAGGATTGTCATAGATCTTATTTATTGAATGTATTAATATCAACATATCCTCCACACAAATGTGTTTTTCATTCAATCATTCATGATTGTATCCTTATTCATTAAAGCATTTTCACAAGTAGGGGAGGAGTTGGGAGATGAATGGAGACTAGGTAAAGTAGTGGCCATGATATTAGCTTTGTGTGTCATAATATTTCTAGCATAGAAAAAAATATCTCTTGATTGATATGGTAATAATTAATCATAAATTAGACTTAATAATTCTTTGGTATAGTGTTGTGAGGTGTTAAAAAGATCTAAATTAGGTCTTGGGCCCTTGCAAATTGAATAAAATGCATGTCTTGTTAAGGTGTTGTAAAGTGTTGTAAATTACTTTCACACTTTTCTAGAATTTTATTAATTATTTAAGTCTAATGGACCTATTTTTACCTTAATTAAATATTTTAAAAAAAATTTAATTCTATTCTCACATTAATCTAGAAGTCTTGTAACTTAAACATGGCCTTAATCTAGTGTTGTAATATGTTTTACACATTCACATTGGATGTTGTGCCTTTACAGGCTATGTGGACCTCATTTTAATGTTTTAGAGTGTATTTAGTCACACTTTAACATTGAAATTTATATCCCTAGTGCTAATTACCCTTAATATCATCATTAATAGATCCCTATGACCCCATATTGTGCATCTCAAGGCTTATTTTGATCAATACCCTAATAAAATCAACATAAAAACTAAAATTCTTCACTCCTTGACATCCTAGCTAGCAATAGATCCTTTATGGGATCCATTTTCCAATTTGGGACGATGCGTCCCATCCAAGTAGCACTAAGTTGCCCAGTTTGGTGAATGACTCCCATTTGGGCCATTTTGGAGGTTTAAGCAGGAAAAATTAGGGTTTAAGTTTAATTCTCTTTCATGTTGGCCTGAAGGATGAAATTAACAAAAATTTTAGGTGGATTTACTATATAAACGAGCTTATAAACTATAATTCATAACTCATTCATCATTCATTATCCATATCAAGTCAAGCAAGCTAGGGTTTTAGCATTTTAAGTCACCAAGATAGTTTTCTAAGGAATTCAAGGGTAGATTCTTCATCCATTGCTACAAAAATTTAAGATCTATCATCATGGTAAGTATCTAATTGTAGTGTTTCATGCTTCATTATCTTATTTCATTATTTTGGTTTAATTACCTAAAATGGGTTTGACCAAGGCAAACCCCCATGCACTAACAATCCATATTTTCTCTCTCTCTCTCTCTCTCTCTCTCTCTCTCTCTCTCTCTCTCTCTCTCTCCTTTTCTAACGGCAAGTCTTAGTACTTTGAACGTTCAGAAATTATTAAAGAATAGGATGAACACTTTTTGAAGTCATCTCATTATTTTCTAGGTCAAAATATCCACAAAAGGCCACTTACCATGCCATAAATAAAGGTTTTAGATCCGAACACTAGGAGGAGTAGAAAGAGCAAACCGAGGGCTTCTATTTCCACTTTTGATTTTTCAAATAAGTAAAAGTTGACTCATACACCATTAGTGGTGTATGAGTCCCACTGTACATATTTTTTAGAAATTTCTATAGATTTAGATACCCATTTGGTTGGAACAAGCTCCAATGCAGTTTTCCAAATTTGGAACTGATTCATCAAAATAGCGAATGACTCCCAGTAGGTCAAAATTTTATGTTTAGTAGCATTTCCATTCCTCATTCTAGTCTTCAACAAATATCCAAGAGAACCTTCTCTATTTTACTTTCTTGTTATGTTTTATTTGCATTTCTATTCATATTTTTAGCTCTTTTTACATACTACACTATGTTTTCAAATATTTTACATTTTCGAAGTTTTTCATTATTGGTAAACCCTTTTTTTAGTTTTTATCCTTTAGGAAAATCCCCTTTGACATATTTCAATCTCTTTTTCATTGAAATATCAAGGGTTTGTTCTTGAATGTGAGCATTGTGAAATTGGATCCCCCTTTCTTCATTCCCCTTTTGGTGTGAACAAGTAATTTGAAGCATCCTTTTTCGATGTCCAAATTTTGGTGAACTTGACTTTAAATAAATTATTTTCTAATTTAGAGTCTATCATCATCCTAGAATTAGCTTGCATTAATTTTGCATTAGGGTTTGCATTGATTAATTTGCATTCTAGGGTTTCAAATTTTGTATTAGTGAATGTACATATAGGTTGCATTTTTGCATCTCAAATTTTTCATTTGCATCTTAGGTCTACATCATACAACATAGAAAATATAAAAATCAATCAAAAAAATTTGAGAATTCTAAAAAAAAATCCCCACTAGGATTCATTCGCCACCTTGGGAAATTAAGTCCCTTTGCATCCCTAAAAATTCCTTTTACAACACTTAAAACCTTGTTTTTTCACTTTTTTTTTCTTCCATTAACTATTTGTATCATCTGGTTAAGTTTCTATTACATGCATTTCATTAGATCTAGCTTAAATTAGCTCATTTCATGCATTGCTCAATTTCAAATTTGTATTTATAACATTTCATCTTTTAGGTTGTCGCATAATGTAATTAGAAAATCACCTTTTTCAACATCTAAAAATTGCATTTAAACATTTCACTTTAATTCATTATTGAACCATAGATTTTTTTGGTGGCTATGTACTCTTGCATTCTGAGAGTTTTTCACCTAAAAGGAGAGAGATAAGCCAAAAAGCTAGGTGGTTCACTCAAAATAATGCAAGTATAATAGGAATAGGAATGAAATTTTCCTAGATGATATGATCTAATTGAAAATTACTAATAAAAGCTATTGAATATTAAGTGATAACTATTAAAATACAAGTTGTTTGAAAACACATTGTGTAATGAAAAAACACATACAAATGAATGCAAACTATAATAGAATTTGATGAAACTGAAAGTATGCACCTTAGATCTTGATGGAGACTATAAGTGACTTCTAGAATGCTATTGATCATAATTTTTAGGCCTTTTGGGACTCATTTTCCATTCTGGGTGAATTAGTCCCAGATCTAGGAAACTATTTTGGAGCCTATTTTAGACAAATGGGTATCCAAAAATGCAAGAAACAAAAATCAAACCTAGAAGTGGGACCCATTCACCACCCATGGTGAATGAGTCCAATTTTTAATTTCTAAAGATTCAAAGGTGGAAATACGAGCCTTCAATCTACCCTTTTTGCTTCTTTAGGTGTCTGGTTCTAAAACTATTAAATTCGGGCTTGAAAGTGACTTTTTGTTGATATTTTTCCTTATCCAATTAAGAGATGACTTTAAAAACTTTTCAAGTTGATATTAAATTATTTACAAGCCTCTAAAATTCCTAAATCTACAAACACAAAAGAAGAGAAGGAAAGATGTTGGATGTTAGGGCATGGGGGTTTTCCTTGGTCAAACCCCTTTATAGGTAATTAAACCAAAATGAGAAAATAATGTAATGAAGTATGCAATAATGGAGTTATTACCATACCATGAAGATTGATCTTTAATTTCTACAAAAAAACATGAAGAATCTACCCTTGAATTTCTTAAGAAGCTATCTTGGTGACTTGCAATAGTGAAACCCTAACTTTCTTAACTTGATAGAGATGATAGCTGATGAATGAAGGATAAAAGATGTGTGTATGAGTTAAGAGACGTGAATTAGGGTTTTCAGGCTTTATTTTATAGGAAATCATCTTATTAGCCCTTAAATTGGATCCCTAAGGCCAACATGAAGAAAAATTAAACTTAAAACTTAATTTTCCCCACTTAAAAGCCAAAAATGGCCCAAATGGGACTCATTCACCACCTTGGGTAAATCACTCCCACCTGGCAAGGACTCATTTTCCAAATAGAATGCTACGAAGTACGGAAATAAGGTTTATATGATGACTTTGTTGAGTATTTCATCAAATATTACCTCAAGATGCACAATATGGGTAATAGGGGCCTATTAGTGATGATGTAAAGGTCAATTAGGACTTGGCACACAAATTCAATGTGAAAGTGTGATTAAATACACTTTACAACACTAAAATGAGGTCCATACATCCTAGAAAGGCACAACATTTAACTTGAATGTGCAAGGCACATTACAACACTAGATTATCATTAATTTTATTTTATAATACTTATAGATTGATGTGATAATGTCATTAAACAAATTTTATAATGTTGAATTAAGGGAGAATGGGTTTATTAAGTCTAGAAAAGTATGAAAGTATTTTACAACACCTTTACAAGACATCAATGAATGCATTTTATTCACTTTTCAAGGGTCCAAGACCTAGTGTGGATGTGTAAAACATATCACAAAACTATATCAAGACCTCATTAAGTCCCATTTATCATCAGCTATTTCCATGTCAAGCAAGAAATAATTTTTTCTACAATACAATTGCATTGAACTTTCTTTACATTTTCATGATAGCATGTTTTCTTTCAAGATATGTGGCTTTTACATCATTAAAAAATGGATTCCATAAGTACAAAATCCTCTCTTATGAGTTCAATTTAGATTACAACAATGAGGTCATATAGAAACATGTTAATCATCTAACCATTGATACAATCCTTAATATTACATTTCCTATTGGTGAGGATGGTAGTGTTGATAATCATAAAAATCATCCTTTTTCTTCTCTGATACCTCTCCTATTAGTGACAAAGGTATCTTGTTGAAAGAAGATACAAACATTGTGGGTCTTGATTGTCCCTCTCCTTATCCCCTTTTGGAAGAAATTCAAAAATAAGAAAATGAGATCATAGCCACCACTTTTCCTATCTCACATCCATCTCTCCTTACTCCCCCTACTTGTAAGAAGTCTTTCATAAAAGAGGATACAATCATGAACGATCATGAAAATCACATTCATTAAGAGGATATGTGGATTGAAAGTGATAACATTGATGCAAAAATTAACATAAAATCAAATCTAGAAATATTTGTAATTAACTATATGGATTATGGAAGCTTGCTATCTTTGAGTGATAACCTTATATCTTTCCTTCCTAATGTCCCTAACATTTGGAAAGGCCTATTTAAACAAAATAGTCATTTTTGTCCTTCTCTTGAAGCATCCTTTACTTGTGATAGAAATTCCTTACAAAATCTAAGAATGGAATGTGATGAACATTTTGCAGGCTCTCCTACTAGGGTAGATCATATGGAACAAGAGAATGAGACCTTAGAGAAAACATACAATCAAATAGATTATTCCCCTAATCTCCTCATTATTGATCAACAAAAAATTCCAACCATTTCCAACTCCCTTACTTGTGATGAACTCATTTTAGAAGAACTGATCCTTGAATGTCATGAACATTTGGTTTGTTGTTCTCCTAAAAACTCTCCTCCTTTGGAGGATACCATGGTGCAAGAAAGAGATAACATTGACAATAACATAATCAAAGCACATGATGAGGCAACATTAGAATTTCCTTTGCTAAGGTAAATTAATATTATTTAACCTAATCTCATCCTTTACCCCCCTTCACACAAACTTTCAACTAAAAAAAAAACCCGAATTCATCCTCTAACCACCTAATAATAATTTATCGTAGCAGCTAAGTCATAATAACATTGCTCATACATATAACAGTAGAAATAATACACAACCACAACAACTAACCCAAACACCCTTACCTATTCCTAATCCTATCCTACCTAACCCTATCTTACTAGGTCCTTGTGGAAAGGAGTATTATCTTGTCAAGAAACTTAAGAATACTCCGGCTAAGATATCCTTGTGGGACCTATTAAATCCTCCCCTCACTACCATTGCATGATTCAAATAGCCTTACAACAAGTTCCTATCCCTTCCAATGTGCAACTGGATGAAATAAAAAACATGATCCGGGGCATAAATGGTGACATTATTTTCCACCAAAGTGAACTCCCCCCTTTGGAATTGCAAAATAAAAATGATGCTTTCATAATACTATCTCAATACAAATGAATATGGATAAAGTGAACCCTTGTTGATAATGGCTTAGCCATTAATGTGTGTAATGTAAACCTCTTGGATAGGCTTCATGTGGATAAATAAAAAATTCAACCCGATCGTTTATCTCTTGAGTCATTTGAAAATGTTGAAAAAAAATTGCTTGGTGTGATTACTTTACCTATTACAATTGGGAAGGGCACATTGGAAACAAAAATTCAAGTAATGCCTCATGAACTTTCATATAATCTTCTTTTAGGAAAACCATGGATTCATGCAATGCATGGGGTTCCTTCTACTCTTCATCATAAAATTAAATACATATACAACAATAAAGTATACACACTTGAAGCTAATCTTGAGCCTTATAGTGTCTTACAACTTGAGAAAAACAAAGAGACTCCCTTAAACACATTAACATCAACCACACAAGTAGATCCTATACAAAAGTAAGAAAAAGATAAACACATTGAACAAGTCACAATGCTACTAGAAGATGACCGGGGTTCCTTATATTTTGAACATACATTCATGGGTGAGTACAAGATCATAAACAAAAATTCAAATATGAGACATGGAAAAATAGTAATGTTAACACAAAACTCAAAATAGGCCCCTATTACCACTTCAAAACACAAGAAAACAAATTACACAACCTTTAATGAAGTTGATTATGAACAACCACTAAATCAAAAAGAGATGAAAAATATTTATGGAAAGGGTTATGGGCTTATGAAACAACTTGGATATAATGGAAAAGGATGTAGTGCTAGAGAACAAGGTATCCATGTTCCCATTGATACTAACACACAAGAAATAACTCATGGTGTGGGTTATTATCCTATGATAGAAATAAACAAGCATTCACTAAACATAAACACTATCAAACAAGATTGCCCTAAGCCAAATTTAATAGTAGTGCATCTTTAACTCATCAACACTAGTGGTATTGAGTGTTTTCCTTTTCCTGAAATGAAACAAACAAAGACATCTTTGCTTAATGTCAATGTCATCTTGCAAAACACTAATGATTTGAATTCATTAGATTTTACACCCTCATATAAAGGAGAGAACAAAATCTTACAATCTAAGCAGTATTGTGTATGTATAACATATTGTACTAAGCAAAGAGGTATCTTTTCCTCAAACCACAAACACATGTTCTACCATTGATCAAGAGGGTATATTGTTGAGACTCCTCCAAGATCACTTTATATCCCTTCCTCCAAGAACTCAAAAGAAATTTTATTACAAAAATTCATTTCGTGCATATCATAGAGTTCACGGTCATTCTACTAATGAATGTAAGGCTTTGAGTAGTAAAATCCAACATTTTAAGTTGTTTGGAACTCTTACCTATATGGAGAGCACCTCATTCCTCTAATCAATATTGATCTTCATTCTAGCATGTTTCTTATCAACCATTTCAGCTCATCCTTGTCCTGAACTAAATGGGGGCAGGGGGTTAGTTAGCCTTGTCCTAATATGTCACTTGTCATTGTATCTTTTGGCTAGTTGATTTCCTTTCATGAACATAAAGAGCAAGCCTGAACCATGGATGACATGCCTTAAGTTAGTTCACATGTGACATACTACCTTTTTATGACATAGCTTATCATAAACATATGACTTGGCATAGGGATTTTTGAATAATCTCTTGTGTCTTCTACTACTTTAAAGAAATTGCTCATAGTAATGATGTTAGAAATCAATTTAAAGTGGGGGCATACATCGACACTCCTATTTCATTGTGTGACTTTCTTTTCTTGGTGGTGTCATTGGGATTGATTTCCTTCAAGAGCATGATACTTCTTTCACACATCCTCTCTTGGAGATGTTAAGCAAAATATGAGACCTCATAAAAACTAAAAAAAATCCCTTTGAACATTCCTTATACTATCTTGCATTTACAATGTCTATGAGTTTCAAGCATACAAAGTTTTGCTTGCCTCATAGATCTCAAAAATCATTTTGTGTGGCACCTTATTTAAGTTATCAGGAGGTATAACTTTGATATGGTTGAGCAGGAAGCTAACTCTAAGTCATGGCTTTTCCCATACCCACTTGCATGTGTGTGAGTGCATACTAGCCACGAGTGTATGTATCTCACCTTTTGGGACTTCTCACCCAATTGACAACCAAGAGTTTTGTCACCTCAGAGTGAGTACGTATTTTTTGAAAAACAACCTAGATTTGATCCACATCATGTTGGACACATGGTAAAATCTTGATACACCTTTTTATTTCTACTCATTGGTACTTCTCTTCCTCATTATTTCCATTGCATGATTGTATATCTTGTTTTGCTACAAATCATTCACCTTGTGCATGTCCTTTTGTGCTTATGTTAGTTTGACTTGGAACCTTCGATCTTGGGGGCTTGACTACCTCCCCCATCTTTGTTACCATCGACCATCCAAATTAGTATGATTGGAACCCTCTTCAATGTCTACTTTAGTGCGAGTTTCAAGCAAGTTCATCCTCTCACTAAAGTAGGGGCTAAATATAGTGTAGAAAAACGTATATCTTGCTTGATATGGGAATAATTAATGATGAATTGGACTTAATGAGGCCTTGGTCTAGTGTTGTGAGGTGTTCTACACATCCACATTAGGTCTTGGGCCCTTGCAAATTGAATAAAATGCATGCCTTGTAAAGGTGTTGTAATGTGTTGTAAATGACTTTCACACTTTTCTAGACTTTTATTAAGTATTTAAGTATAATGGACCTATTTTTCCCTTTATTCAATATTATAATTTGTCTTTAACTATATTCTCACATTAATCTAGAAGGATTGTAAATTAAAACTTGCCTTAATCTAGTGTTGTAATGTGTTTTACACATTCACATTGGATGTTGTGCCTTTCTAGGCTATGTGGACCTCATTTTAATGTTGTGGAGTATTAATCACACTTTCACATTGAACTCTATGTCCCTAGCCCTAATTACCCTTTATATCATCATTAATAGGTCCCTATGACCCTATATTGTGCATCCTGAGACTATTTTTGATCGAAGACTTGATAAAATCAACATAAAAACAAAAAATTTTCACTCCTGACATCCTAGTTGGTAAAATATCCCCTATGGGACACATTTGACAATTCAGGCAAATGAGTCCCATAAAAGTGAGACTAAGTCATCCAGCTTGGAGAATGAGTCCCATTTGGGCCATTTTCAAGGTTTGAGTGGGAAAAAATAGGGTTTAAGTTTAATTTTCTTCAATGCCAACCTTGGGGATCAAATTAGTATGAATTTTAGGCAAATTTCCTATATAAAAAATCTTCTAAACCCTAATTCATAATTCATTCATCATTCATTATCCATATCAAGTCAAGAAAGCTATGGTTTTATCATTTAAGTCATCAAAATAGATTTCTAAGACATTCAAGGGAAAATTATTCATCCATTGCTACAACAATTCAAGATTTATCATCATGGTAAGTCTCTAATTGCATTATTTCATGCTTCATTATCTCATTTCATTATTTTGGTTTAATTACCTAAAAGAGGTTTGACCAAGGAGAACCCCCATGCCCTAACAATCCATATTCTCTCTCTCTCTCTCCTTGTGTGATTGTAGGTATGAGCACTTTGAAGGTTTGGAAATGATTAAAGAATAGGTTGAAATTTTTTTAGTCATATCATTATTGGCTACATCAAAATGTCCACAAAAGGTCACTTAAAGTGTTGAAAATTAGGGTTTCAGATCTGGACCTTGTAGGAGCAAAAAGAGTGGGCCAAGAGCTTCAGTTTCCACTTTTGAGTTTTTTACAAAAGTCAAAGTGGACTCATATGCCATTAGTGGCGTATGAGTCCCACTACACATATTTTTCAAAAATTTCTAGAGATTTGGATACCCATTTTACTCTCCTGTGCAGTTTTCCATATATAGGACTTATTCACCCAGAATGGTGAATGAGTTTGAGTAGGTCAAAATTTTAGGTTTAGTAGCATTTCCAGTTCTCATTATAGTCTTCAACACATCTCCAAGTGCACCTTTTTTTTTTTACTTTCCTATTCTATTTTATTTGCATTTCTATTCATCTTTCTTGTCTTTTTGCATACTATACTGTGTTTTCAAACATTTTACATTTTCCAAGATTTTCATTATTTTTGTAAAAAAAAAAATTTGGCATCCAAATTATTTCTAACCCTTCTAGGGTTTTTTTCCTAAAAGGGGAAAAATGTAATGTATCTAAATATGATGTCTAATGCAACAAACTAAAGAAGAAAGATGATTATTGATGCTAAACCTAAGAAATGTAAAGTGATGGAAACTATAGTGATGTATGTAGAAACAACTAAGAATGTAAATAAATGATGAAAAAAATAAACAGAACTAGAGAGGTGCACCTGGAATCTGAAGTATGATGCATGTGGGCTCTGGAATCATGTAGAGTTGATTGGAAATGTTGATTGGAACACTTATGCCAAGTTGGGTGACTTAGTCCAATTTTGGGGAAAATTTTTCAAAACAAGAATCTGCCAAATGGGTACTTAGAAATGTGAAAATCAATTTTTAGGCCTAGCAGTGGGACTATTTCACCACAGATGGTAACTTATTTCACCTAGTATTTTTTGGAAATTCGAGATAGGATTCTATAGCTTTTCAACTACACTTCCTTTCCTAATAGATGTCTAGTCCATATTTTGTAGAAAATGGGTTGAAATAGGACTACAAGCTTCAATTAGGGTTTTGTTGATTTTGATGACTTTGACAGATTGAAAACATTTTTTTCACACTTTCCTCTTTGACAAATCTACATACAAGACATGAAAACACATATGCAAAGAGGGGAAAAAGGGTTAAGGATTAGAGTATAGGGGTTTTCCTTGGTCAAACCTCGATTTGGTAATCAAACCCTAGATAATGAAATGAAATAAGAAGAGAATGTTAAATAAACAACATGCAATGTCATAAACTTACCAAACCCTTGATGTGTAAATTTGAAGATATACAATGTAGTGCTCCAATGGATGACTTGATAATGCTTAGAGTGCTTGAAAGCTTTATAGTTGCTTGATTGATTAAGTGAATGAATGCTTGAATGAATCAGGGTTAAAATGAGAGGAAAAAACCTTATTTATAATTAATTTTCCATTATTTCCCAAAAATAGCACACCACAAGCCGACCTCAAGGGTAAGAGAATAAGATTTATTTGTTGAAAATTTAAAATTTCAATGCAGTAGTACTTAAATTTCAAGGAAAAACTAAGAATTAGGTGTCTATCTAACCACCCTAACCACAATAAAATGATAATATTTTTTTATATGATTTTAGATATAAGTAGAGGACTCATGTCCTGATGTAATGCATATTTGTTTGTAATTTTTTTTCAAGTAAATAATTAATTATGAATTTTTTATTACAACTTTAAAAAAATATAAAAAATTGTATGTCTAGCCACCTTAAATTGGTCAAAAAATCATGAAATTATTATTATTATTTTGTAATCCTATAGTATGTGAAGCATAGAATGTGACACATGTTTCAGATTCAAAAAATGTGATATCGTTTGAAAGCTATAGATTTTTCCATCAGCCTATCAATTAGGACTTTAGTCATAATTCAAATAGAAAATAAACAATAATTATTTATTAAATTCAAAGTAAAACACAATTTATATTGGTCAAAAGCTGAGTATCTCCTTTAAAAACCCTTTTCATTTCTTCAATTTTAGGTAAAGAAAAAGTCATCAACCACATACCCTAGACATACCCATCATATCGCCCCTTTTTGGCCAATCATGATCCTACACATACCCAATTTTTAGTTATTTTGTTTTCTAATGAATGCCAAATGTAATCTAATCTTATGGAACTATGAAGTAATGAAATAAAAGTGCAATTCTATCCACAATTGAAACAAGTACTTAAATTGAAAGCAATTTAAGCTAGATCTAAAGAAATGCATGTAATAGAAACTTAGCTAACTGAAACAAATAGATAATGACAACAAACAAAATTGTAAAAATGATGTTTTTAATGTTGTAAAAGGAAAATTTAGGGTTGATCTAGGACTAATTCAAATAGAGGGGAATATGAGTCCCAATCAAAGCTTTTCAAGGTTTCAAATAGTGAATAATAGTCACCATAAAATACCCAAAAACCATGCAAAACAACCTACACTGGTACTAAATCCCCTAAAGGGTGTATGAGTCCCAAATTAGGGTCTTCACACCATTTTCAGCAAATTTTGTGTAAATCTTATGTTTTCTATTTTGAATGATCTCTAGACTAAGTGCAAATTCATATTTCAGATGAAATTCAATGATGTGATAATTAAAAATGCAACCTATATGTACTTTCACTCATGCAAGATTTAGAAAACCTACATGCAAATTACCTAATGCAAAACCCAATAAAAAGTTAATTCAAGATAGATCTAGGATTATGATGTACTCCAAATTAGAAATAAAGTGTTCTAAATGTAGGTTCACCAAAATCTAACAATTAAAATAGGTAGCCCCACCTTTTACGAAATGGAGCACTAGGGTATGTTCCTTGACCTATTTCACTCTTGTTTCATTCAAGGAATCCCTAAAGATCTCAATCTGAATGTAGAAATGGGGAAAGAGATCATGCAATAGGGTCTCCTGGGGTATGTTTAGAGACTAAAAGGGGGTTCACCACAAAGCTATGGCTTGGAAATACAAGTAACATGCAAGATCTAATGACAAAACCTAATGCTTTGCAAACCTTAATTAATTGACCTAGAAATGAATGCAAAATAGAACAAAAAATTGAGCAATCATAGAGGTGAAGCTACAAGCTTGTAGCAACTTTGAAGAAGGTTTTAAATGCTAAAAATGTTGAAATTAATGGACAATGGGACTCATATGCCTAGCTAGGTATATCAAATCTTGTTTAGGGTTTTTGGGTTGAAACAAGAATTTGGAATTGTTGAATCAGGATCTACAAAAGAATACATAAAAATAGATATACTGAGAGTCATATGCCACAAGTGGCATATCAGTCCCATTTTGTCGCAAAGTGTCCTAGGAGTAAAATTTTAATTCAAAACTTTATGAGCCTCTAAAGATGGATCAAATAATCCTTTTCCCACTGGTTCCATGTAGATAGGTTGCATATCTTTCTCTAGATATGAATTTTCATGATCCTTAACAAATTTACATGACAACTTTTGTAACTTTTATAGTTTTGCACTCTTGATACTTTTGAAGGCTTCAAATCCACTTTGTCTTCATCCTATAAATCTGCAATCATACAAATAGAGAGAGAACATTTTCTTTTTTTTGGGGATGGCCACCAGACCCAAGAACACCAATTGCAAATAACACCTTCACAAATATGAGAGAAGCTTGGGGCTCTTTGACTAGAAGAATGGAAAAATGTATTGAGATTTGATGATTTACATATTGTACAATGTGCCTTATAAAGGTAATAAAAATAGGTATTAGGTAAACAACCACCTAGTAAAAGACAAAACTAATCAAAGTAATTTAACCTAAGTTAAAACTTAAATACTCTAACACCCCCCCCTTAAGTGAAATTTAGGGAGAATGAAGATGCAATAATGCAAAAAAATAAATATGGTTCCTTGCTACATAACCATGTCAGCTACCCATTTACAATGCAATCTCTAACAACCATAGAAAAGGAGAGAAACATGGTGGGAAAAAACCCCTTTCCAAAAGATAGAAAAGAGAATAAAAAGGATGCATGGATGGAGGACTCGATCACACCCCCCAAGGAAAAAATAAATCATATAAATACAATCAATGACCCCCCCCATTAGATGGAAAATAAGAGATATCATATCCCCACATAGTGAAGAAGCTTCAATGTCAAATAAATATGCTTGAAAATCAAAAGATGGTCCAATGCCTACAAGCAACAATTCTTCCCTTAGGAAGAAACAAGTCCACTAGGTGATGAAGAAGCCAATCCATATCCAACGGAAAAAGGGAAGGAAATATCCAAACAGAATAATCCATCACATAATCATGGTCAAAATCAACCAAGATTTATGTGATGAATCAAATGAAGATGAAGGTTGAACAAATTCAACGTCCAAAGACAATCCAAATGTATCAACTACCATACTGAAACTATCATCAAAGAGGAGAGAAATCTCCTCAAGTGTATCTCCCAAATCTACAAGATGAAAATCCACAAACAAATTTGCGATCTTTGCTGAATACTTATCCAATAAAACAAGATTTGAGGGATCAAAGATATCTTTTTGTGCTTGAGATTGAACCTCTAAAGTAATAGGAACTGTGTCAACATGAGTCTGAAGTACTCCAAATTTTAGTTGGCCAATCTCTCTTGAAGTGTTGTCAACATTCACAAGAGGGATGTGAGGAACATAGTCATCATCATCAACAAAGTGAGAGAAAGTATGCAGATGAGACTCATGGTCAACATTACCAACAACAATAACTTTTCTAGTATCAACCTCTCTGATAAACACATAATTGATAGTAAACTCCATAGTATTGAGCACTTCTCCATGTGTTATCTAGTAGGTGGACAAAAAAATGTATTTAACTCTAGAATGCATAGTACATCACTGAAACACCCATCGCCTATCTCAACATTTTCTACCCCTGCAACATCCAAAAGCTTCTTATATCCGAACAAAATATTGGAAGTGTTAGAAGGATGAAGACCCATGAAAGGATATAGTGAAAAACACATGTGGTGAGATGCAAATGAGTCTAGAAATAATCTATCATGATGAGAATTAGTTCTAGAAGTCACCAGTGCATATACTTTTCTCATGTATTGTTTATTCTATTTACCACTTGCAAACCCTACATTCCCAGACAATGTAGGATTTTATGATGATGGAGAGGAAGATACAAAGGTTGTAGAAGGAGTTACATGAGAGGGCAATGTAATGTTTTGTTTTTTAAGTGTGAGAGTTCATCAATCTTCTTCCTGTAACAATGATGCTCACCGTGCCCTTTTTTCATGCAATATGTACAACTGATTTTCTCCTTCTTGGGATTTACCTCTTTTGAAGAGGTGGAAGTCTCATTTGACTTTGTTTTAGCTTTAGGCTTCTTCTTCCCTTTACTCTTAGATTCTAGGAAAAACAATGCATGAATTTTCAAAACCCCTTCCAACTAGACAAATTTTTCTTGTTCTCTTGTCAACCTATCATAGAGGGTTTCAAAATAAGGAATTTGGAATTTACTACCTAAAGAATCCATTCTAGAATAAAAGGTAGAAGAAAACAAAACAAATGGGCCTCTCAAATTGAACAGAATCAAGAAAATAGACTCATTATTTTTGCACTTACCACATCCTACTAGTTGTGACCTTACTGATTTGAATTTCACTATAAATTCATCAATAGAGGGAAATTCCTTAGGGGTGAGAGAGGTTAATCCTACCTCAAATTGTAGGGCATGGAACTCACTAACCTAACCAAATAGGTTGTGTAACTTATCCTATATTCCCTTGGGTGTATCCAACTCATCAATATGAAAGAGGAAACTATCAAAAATATTCAATTTCATCAAACCCATATCTTGGTCACACTTATTTTTATAGGAAAATATTTCAAGTTTTTTGGTAAGTGTGGGTTGGACATTACTCAAAGTGGACCACAGAACTTAGATTAAAGCAACCTATGAATTTTCATCTTCCATGTATGGTAATTATAGGGAGTTAACAATTCAATAGATTTAGGAGTGGACATTTGCAAAAAAAGACAAGAAAATACACCAAACTCACAGAAACTTCTAAAATAAATCAAGCAATTGCAGCCTCTAGAAATTTAAATTTTCACCACTTTTTCAAAATTACTCTAAGAAAAAAGTTGTTTATTGGAAAAAAATTAAAAAAAATTAAATTCACCTTTTTTTGTATAATCTCACACCAAAGAAATTCAAACACTTTCATAGTTCTCCACAATTTCACAGCTTCTTAATATGTGAGTCTTGCTCACACCAAACGAATTCACTATAATGGTATATGAATAGAAAAACTATTCCCCATGTTGGAAATGCAGGATAATAATTCCCTCAAAACAAATTCAAAAGAGGAAATTGACGCCCACCATTGCACAAAAAAAACCCAAATATTTATTTCAAACTTTATAAGGTATAAATTTGGGTATGTACAAGATCATCATGGAAAAAATAGGCCCTTAAGTGGCAAAACATAAAAAAAATCAGAGTCAAGAAACTTGATGTATAAGTTATCTATATTATTTCAAAAATATATAAAAATAGAATCTATATAAAATTGAATTTACTTTCTAAACTACTAGTTTTGTTTTTTTTTTAAAATCTATTTAGTGAAAATTTGAAATTTCAATGCAATAGTACTTAAATTTTAGGGAAAATAAGAATTAGGTGTCTGTCTGACCACCCTAACCACAATAAAATAATAATATTTTTTTATAATATTTTACATATAAGTATAGGACTCATGTCCTAATGTGATGCATTTTTTTGTAATTTTTCCAAGTAAATAATTAATTATGAATTTTTATTACAACTTTCAAAAATATAAAACTCGTGTTCGACCACCTTAACTTGGTCAAAAAATTCATGAAATTAATTTTTTATTTTTAATCCTATAGTTTGTGAAGCATAGAATATGACACATGTTTTGGATTCAAAAATGTGATACCGTTTGAAAGCTATAGATGTTTTTCAATCAGGACTTTAGTCGTAATTTGAATAGAAAATGAATAATAATTACTTATTAAATTTAAAACTTAAAGAATAATTTATATTGGTGGAAATTTGGGAATCTCCTTTAAAAACCCTTTTCATTTCATCAAGTTTGGGTAGAAAAATAGTTGTTAGCCACATAACTATCATATTGCCACTTTTTGGCCCATCATGATCCTGCACATACCTAGTTAAAAAATTGATGTACAAGAAAGCCATGCTTTTTTAGAAACTCACAATGTAGAAAGAGACACCTCCATTTTTTGAATGCAGGCTGCACAATTTTTCTTCAACAACAAAAAAAAGCCTCGAGATAACTTGGTGCCTCTATGTAAGGGAAACCACTACCTCTCAATTTTTAATCATTGAACCAAATAGATAAGTTTTTCCTCTATTGGTGTATTTTTCCTCTCCAAACATAGAAATAATGGCCAATAGAATTTTTTTTTTAAATGTGGGTCCAGATTAAGATGAAGTGCCTCCAATGTGTTAGAGAGAATGCTTCCAAGGAGCAAACACTACCAATAATGAAAAGTTGGGTTTATCACAACAAAGACCACGTTATCTAGTTGGGCAACCTCTGTAAATAGGAAATTTTTCCCTCTTAATGCAAATTGATCCTTCGAGACAGACAAATAATGCTCTAATTTTCTTTTTATCTCCTTAGCAAGTTTCAAAAAAAAAAAACCGCAATCACTCCCAACATTCACCAACAATTGGAAAATATAATAATCAAGAAAATAAGGAAATTTTGAAATTTAAAAAATTTCAAATGTTGAATAAAAAAGATCTCAAAGCTGATGAAAACTCCCAATGGCAAAAGGAGGAAAAAGTGGTATGCTCTAATACCATGTTGGGCATGGCCACCAAACCCAAGAGCACCAACTGCAAATTACACCTTCAAAAATATGAAAGAAGCTCAAGGATGTTTCACCAAAAGAATGGAAAAATGTCTTGAGATCTAATGATTTAAATATTGTACAATGTGCTTTATAAAGGTGTACCATAGAAAAAAGGCAACTTGCTTGATTTGGGGAATAATTGATGATAAATTAGACTTGGTGAGGCTTTTATTTGGTATTGCGAGTTTTTTTTCACATCCAAACTAGGTCTTGGAACCTTTCAAATACATTTAATGATGTCTTGTAAAGGTGTTGTAAAGTGTTGTAAATGACCTTCACGATTTTCTAGACTTAATGAATCCATCTTCCCTTAATTCAACATTATAAAATTTATTTAATTACATTATCACAATAATCTACGAGGCTTATAAAATAAACTTAATGTTAAACTAGTGTTGTAATGTGTCTTGCACATTCACATTGATTCTTGTGCCTTCCTAGGCTATGTGGACCTCATTTTAGTGTTGTAAAGTGTATTCAATTAGAATTTCAAATTTAATTTTGTGTCCCAAGCCCTAATTGACCTTCACATCATCACTAATAGGCCCCTATTATCCCATATTGTACATCCTAGGCAATATTTGTTGAAATACTCGATAAAGTCATCATATAAACCTTATTTTCTTATCTCCTAAGAACCCAATTGTCAAATGGACCCCAGTAGGAATAATTCACAACTTGTGGCAAATGAGTACCTTCCAGGTGGGACTAATTTGACCAAGGTGGTGAATGAGTCCCATTTGGGCCAATTTTGACCTTAGAGCAAGAAAAACTAAAATTTAATTTTATTGTTTTTACATGTCAGGCTTGAGGATCCAATTAACATAAAAGTTAGGAGAATTTCCTATAAAATCAACTCTCAAAACCCTAAATCACAACTAGTCTTTATTGTTCATGCATGATTCTTCCATCTTAAGTTAAGCAAGTTATGGTTTCATCATTTCAAGTCATTAAGATAACAATTTTTAGGAATTCAAGGGAAAATTATTCATGTTTTTCTATAGACATTCAAGATCAAACATCATGGAAAATTAATCAACTCTATTATTGCATGCTTCATTTCATTCTTTTTCCTTTTTGGTTTAAGTACCTAAAAAGGGGTTTGACCAAGGAAAACTTGCATGCCTTAACAATCAAACATTTCTCTTATCTTATGTGTTTGTAGATTTAGACATCTTAGATGCTTACAAATCATTGAATATTATATTCCAAATTTGTTTAAGTATTCTCTTCATTTTCTAAGGAAAAATATCCATCAAAAGACACTTTTAGACCCAAAAATCAGAGTTTCAAAAGTGAACACCTATAGAAAGCCAACGTGTAGACTAAGATATATTGTTGCCTCTTTTCGATCTTTTACAATTTAAAAGTGGACTCATTCACCATCAGTGGTGAATGAGTCCCATTTCCAAGCTTGAATATGGTTTTTTACATTTCTAGATACTCTTTTGTCTGAAATTGTCACAACCCCTATGTTAATAAGTAATTATAATTGAATGATTCTATTTTAATAATCATTGATCAAACTTTGACTCCGACTTGTGGTGAAAATAAATATGCATACAAACACCTAGTATCATTCAGATGCATTTAGCATACAATTTAGTTAATTGCATAATTGTTTGTGTTTTAGAATGTTTATTTAATTAAAGTAATTAAATGGTGAAATAAAGGTGCATAGAAAAAAATAAAAGAATTAATTAGATTTTATCATGCAAATTAAATGATAATACTTTGTTATTGAGAATAATTATTTTATTGGGAATTAAATGGTAATTATACATTAATAATTGTGGAAAAATTATCTCACGTATAGTTTTTTTTATTTGAACAAATAATTTGCAATTTAAAACTACTTCCTTAATATTTACAGTGAACAAATATTGAGCATAAAAATGAATTTTATTTTTAAAGAATAATTTCAAGATTAGGCTATTGAAAATTTGGGGATAAATCTTTAAAAAGAGGAGATGAGAATAACTTAAAACAACAACATAAGTTTTCCTTGATCTTTATTTTCTCGACAAGAAATATAACTGAAAAGGGGTGTACTAGGTAGAAGCATTCTAGAGTGCAGTAGATTAAAATTGGTTGAAAGAAAAGGGGAAATACAAAAGAAGGATAAATAACAAAAAGAAAATTCTACAAAATATTGATTTTCCAGGGAAAACAAGAACAGGAGAAGAGAAAAAGCAAAAGAAAATCTTAAACGAAAGACAATTTCCAGGTTCCTTTTGAATCTTTTTCATTACGCTTAAATATGAGATTAATTGATTGTTTTGCAAAAATATTGAATTTCTTTTTGAAAGTCATTTGTGCATAATTCCTGTAGTTGAAAGTTTGGTGTTTAAATTCTTCTGATTTTCTGTAGAAGATTCAAATTTATGGCTGTAGAAATCTAAATTATATATATAGATATTTATAAATACATATATATAAATATGATAGAATACAAGTAATCGTGTTCTACTACTGTGGGTTGGATTTTAATCCAGAACCCTATATTATTACATATTTGCACTTATATACTGGTTTCTATATATATATAAATACATAATATTATTGTATTGTATTTAACTTTCATCTGTCCGAGTTGAAAATTGGAGATTCCTGTTGATTCTGTAAGTTAAAAATCTTGTTCCGGATTGTGATAAAACTATATATTTAAATACATGTATATACATACACCAAACTGTGTAAATATATACAATATTTACATATATAATATACATATATTTTAATAAAAATAGATTAGAGAGTTTGCAGACTGGCGTATTGATTTGTTAGGGAAGGGAAAACTCTAAATTGATAGGGTTTTGTCCCAGCCGTGCCCAATGGGGAAGTCAGCTCAATGAAATCTTATTTGTTTATTTTAGAAACCTTCAAACTTGTATGGAATTTGTAGCATGCAGAACCTTTGAATGGCCAAGTAAATACAAAGAAATGCATATATCTATGTAAGTGTGTATATCTTTATATTCAGTAGGAAATATATATAAGTGTTTATTTGCAAATTTAGCAAAGTGTTTATTTGCAGATTTAGCACTGTGGTATTTAAAGGAATATGTTTATATTGCTGTGGATGTTTACTTTATTTTGTTTGGAAATGAATATATATATATATATATGTGCTGTGGATGTTTAATTTATTATGTCTGGAAATGAAACTATCTGAAAATATATATATCATTCCATAAAAATATACCAGAATGTATGCTTATAGTTGGAAATAAATATGAGAATACTTCAGTTGCAAATATATGATTTCCTGTTTATGTAGATAAATATAAATTAATATATATACATTATATGTAATAGCTCGAATTAAATTTTAAAAATAATAGTTATAAAGAGCTGATTTAGAGTAGTATATTTTTGTTTTAGCTATTGAATAAGTACTTATGAAAACAAGTAAATGGGCAAGTATTACCTTCTAAAGTAAAATATATATATATTTCTGATTTGAAAGTATTTCTTTCGATTATGTAAAAATATGTAGTTTTTAGTTTAAATTGTTAAAATTAGAAATGAGTTATTGGGTTCTTTGTATGCAAGTAGAAATAAGCACATATGCTTATAGTTGTTTTTTTATCATTGGGGTGTAGTAGTATGGTTATTATGAGTTCATGGTGGGTAAAAATAAACAAATAAAATAAAATAGAATCAGATGCAAATGTATCTTTTACTAATTACCTTACTTATGTAAATCAATTAGAGAACTTGGTAATATAGTGTGTTTTTCTAAAAGAATTCTTGAATGTGTAAATGTTGAATTGTATGCAGCTTATGTGAAAATATGTATTATTTAAAATACCACTCCGTTACAAAGGGAATTACTTCAATTTGTAAATGATATTTTCTTTACATATATTTATATATGTATATGGTTATCGATACATTGTGTAAAAGTAGGAATAAAAATGACTTGGAGTGTTGTATTTTGTTTCCAATTGATGCACTACTATATATATATATATATATATATATATATATATATATATATACATACATATGATTTTTGGAATGCACAAGTCTTATTTCTCTATAATGTAAATATATTTCTGATTCGAGAGTGTATCATCCGAATTGTATATAATTTGTGAATTTTAGTTAAATCATTAAAATTAGAAGCAATTTATTGGAGCCTTTTTGAGCAAATAGAAAACCTACATATATGCATAGAATTGCTTCTAGCCATTGGACTACTTTTGAGCTCTTAAGATTAGTCAATGTTATATATATATAGGAATTACTTTTACCTAGCTTGGACTGTGCAAATGTTCTTGGAAATACTTTTCTAATTCATGAGTTTCTTTGGAGTTTCTTGCATAGTGGTTAAGATAAATTAAAAAGAATAAATTGTACTTTAAACAGGGACTTGGTTTATGAGACTATATTATGGGAACTAGAAAAGGTAGATGTATTATATAGTAGATTAAATGGAATGGGTGAGTGTTGCTTTTAAATAAATTATAGAATATGGCACATGACAACTCTTATCAAGTAGAGAATGAACGCTGTATTTATTTACTTTATGGGATCATTAAGTAACTTGTTCTCTCATTGTTGAACTCTCTAAAAATTATTAGAAAGTATTCTTATTATAATTGTGTAGGCATGTATGTGTTTAGTAGTGCTAGGTTTACTTGCATGAAGCTCTATGTGATTGATCTATGGTTATTGGAGTAACTGTATGATATTTGGAAGGGTAATTGGAGGTAAATTATCTTATTAGCAAACACTTGGGATCAATACATGTGATAGTGGAGACATTACCATAGTCTCATATGCAAGGATGATGCTTTGGTAAAACTTGAAGTGTTGCTTGAAGATTTATGTAACTTGTAAAAGAACTTCAATAGGTCCCTTGTTAAGGGTGATATTTGATATCCAAAATTGTATAATGAATGGTAATGTCAATGTGACATTGCGATCATTGCCAGTGAGGCACCTTATAACCATTGAGAATTTGTAGCGAGAAGGGAACTACTCAAAAGACATTTTATTAAGCCAGTGAGGCACTTTGACGAGTGGTTTTTCATCCCTACGAGGGTTTTCCACTCATGAAATTTTCTCCATGTTATGGTTCTATTGTGGTTGCATTTAATATTTTGCTATTGCTTTACAATATTTTAATTTACATATATTGTTGATATGGTCAATCCCATGTAAGACTATAAGACTATATCTTAAAATGAAATAACCTTGTTTAAATACACTTGAATCATGGATGTTTGTTATTCCATGTAAATATAGTGATGAAAGTATCTGAATTATTCCTCTAACCTACACAGTTTTATAATAATTTTATCCTAGTAAATTAGTTTGGATATTAAGGTTTATAAATGGTAAGTGAGATTTTTCGAACATTACAGAAATGGGTTATGGATCAGTTTCACCATCAATTTTCCAATAGGCTAAATTTCTAGCATCAACAACATTTCAAATGTAATTTCTAGTCTCCTTCTATATTTTAGGTACAATAATTTTGTTTCATCCATTTCTATTGCATTTTGCATTCATTTCTAGGTGTTTTTGGATTACACAATGTGTTTTCAAACACTTCATATTTCTTAGGTTTTGCATAAACAATCAATAAATTTTATCAATTTTTTTCATTTATATCATTGAATCTAGTCATAATTTCATCATACTTACATCAGATTGAGCGAACCACCTAGATTTTGTGGTATGGGATCTATCTCTTTTCATTAAGTGAAAGACAGTAATTGAGCAAAAGAGACAGAGCATTTCCATACATTTAAAATATTTGGTTCATTTTGCTGAACCTTCTTTAAGAATAGTTCTCTTTTCTGATTTGGAATCCTTCATCATATATCTAGCCTTGCATTGGCTTTGCATTCAGGTTTGCATTAGGTAATTGGCATGCTAGGTTTCAAATTTTGCATTCATAAAAAGTGCATTTAGGTTGCATTTTTGGCATCTAAATTCATTTAAATTTTCTAAAATTTTACATTTTTAACTTAGGTCTACATCATAGCACTCAGAAAACACAAAAATCACTAATTTTTTTTTGAAAATTCTTAAAAAAGACCATAGTGGGAATCATTCGCCACCTTGGGTGAATCAGTCCCTTTTCACCCCTAAAACTTCCCTTTATAAAACTTAAAACCCTATTTTTAAGCTTCTATTTGGTGCCATTATCCATTTGTATCGATTGGTTGGGTTTATGTAACATGCATTTCATTAGATCTAGCTTAAATTAGCTAATTTCATGCATTGTTTAATTTCACATTTACATCTCCAACATTTTATTTTTCATATTATTGTATATTGTAAACAACAACTTACTTTGTTTTACATCTAAAAATTACATTACATTGCACTTTATTTACATTTTCATAGCATGTTCTGTTTTCACAAGATGTGTCTTCGATTTGATTAAACATGGATTTTATAAGAACAATATCTCCTCTTATGAGTTTGATTTTGATTACAACAATGAGGAACATGTTAATCATGGCTTTGACCAAACCATTACATTGTTCATTGGTGTGAATGGAGACGTAGACAATCATAACGCACATACTTTTTTTTCTCCTAATGCCTCTCCTATTAATGACAAAGGTATCTTGGTGAAGGAATTTACAAGTCTTGAGGGTCTTGATTTTCCATATCCTTATTCCCCTTTGGAGGATGTTAGACAACACAAACATGAGATCATAGACATATTTCTCAATACCACCTTAACTAGTTTCCATAACCATGACAATCAAACTTGTCCATCTCCTAATATCCCTCCTCGATGTAAAGAGGAATGGTTGGTGTTAGAAGACATCCCTATTAAGAATCATGAAACACTTGATCCTACCTTTCCTAATGCTCCTCCCATTTGGGATAATCTATTTGAAAAACATAGTGGTCCTTCTCTTGATGCCTCTCCCACTTGTGATGAAGCTACTTTACCCTTGGATGAACATATTACAAGCTCTCTTTGTAGGGTCAATAATATGGAACAAGAGAATGATACTTTATAGACAATGGATAGTCAACTAACGCCTTCTCCTAATCTTCCCCCTCTTGATAATCCCATCATTGATCATTCCCTATTGGAGATTCGTGCAGGAGCACCTGTTTGATTTCTTGCCTCCATGAGGCCATTTGTAAATAGTTTCACTATTTTGTGTATTGAGTCTTATAATAAGGTTTATAAAACCATTCTAGAGGTGTTTTATTCTTAGGAAGTCAAATTTTAAGTCATTTGTCAAATAATTTTTAAGGTTGTTCCATATTGTAAAAATTGTAAAAGTTGCCCAAGAAAGTTGTCAAGCAACTTGTCAAAAAGTGTCATTAAGGTGTTTTGTAAATAAACTAATCAAAAGGTAGTTCAAAATTGTTTTTTGTGGTTGGAATTGTATAAATACACCCTAAAAAACTTGAATTGGGGGTTGGAGACATTGTTTTTTGAAATTTGATGAATGGAAACCTAAAATTTTGTGCATTTTCTGATTTTCACATTGTTTCCAAGTAGAAGTTATGCTTTATATGGCCTGGTATGTACCAAAATAATGGAATATCATATATGGATGGAAATATATCTATTTATAGTTTCCAATTCTTTTTGTCTCATTGAATTTTATTGAGTTTTGTGGAAGATATGACTATTTTGGTGAGACTGCCTATTCTAACAATATTGTGTAGAATTTATAGTCTAAAAAATGTGATGGTATGGATTCTAAAGTCTATATTTTGGATCTAAAACCAATTTTATTTTGTTTCCATGTGAATATAATTTAATTTTCTTCAAGTATCATCAAATTTAATTAATATTTGAATAAGTTATGACCCTTTTTGTGAGGATAGGTTTGAGCCCTACCTAGGGTTTACAGTTTTGGGAAAAATACAATAACTTTCATTTCCACCATTTGATCTTCATAAAAATTGGAGGAAACGTCTAGAACTATGTTTTCTTCAATATCACTAGAGATATTGGCTTCATTTTTTTTTTTTAGAAGTTAATAATGACTGTTCATTGCACTAAATTGTGGGCTGCCATAGTTATGTTTCCAATGTGATATACAATGCCTAATAGCATGTGATATAAAAATATTTATTTGAATTATTGTTGAAGGTTTTTGATATGTGTTTTTGAATCCTCCTATCTCTACATCAAATTGGTATCAGATCTCACTAAGGTCTTGGTAAAGGAAGAGTTTGTGTTTTTGGTTGTGGTTGTGGTTATGTGTTGTGCTGTGTAGGTTGAGGAAGGAACCTGATTGCCTAGGTGAGGCAAGGTGAAGTGGAAGCAAGGAGAGACTTGCTTGTGAAGATAGATTTGTTAAAAATATTGGAAATATATTTGTAGGCTGAGGATTCAAGGAGGAAGAAGAAAAGAGAGGAAAAAGAGTTGAGAAATATGGAGAGAAAGAAGGAAAGACAAATAGAGTTTGAGATATCCATGGAAGAGATGAGACAAGAGTTGGAAATATTAGCCAAGTAACATGAAATTCTTAAGAAATCACTGAGGAGCTAGCATATACCAATGTCAAAGAGGTTAAGATGGCCTATAAAGAATATTATGAAGAAGCAAAGAAAATAGAAGAGGGTAGAAAATTCAGTCAAAGATGAAGAAGATTTATGGGCACAATATGCAGCCATTGAAGAAGAATGGGATAGTAAGGTTGGTGATGGAAAAGTCAAACAAGAGGAGGAAGAACTCATCAAGGTAGAAGAAAACAAGGACATTGAGGTTGCAAGTTAATTGGTGTCAAGATTGGATAAGTTGGTTATGGGTGAAGAGGAATTTGAAGTACAAGAAGACAAGGAGGAGACTTCAAGGTCTCTATATTTTGTTTCTAGTTTTTCTTTGGACTATTTGTAGGTTATAAAGGACAAAGTGAAGGATATGATGATATGATAGAGTTTTGGGACCTTCATGTTGCAAGAATGATTGATAGAAGAAGTTATAAGAATAATAAAAGGAAGAAAGGACCAATGATGATTGAAAAGAAAAAGGAAAATTTGAAAAGTAACTGGAAGACCAAGAAGAAGACAATTCAAAGGAGCTTGAATTCTTTTTCCTCCAGGAATTTGGTGCAGGAGCACCTATTTGATTTCTTGCCTCCATGAGGTCATTTGTAAATAGTTTCTCTATTTTTTGTATTCAGTCTTATAATAAGGTTTATCAAAACATTCTAGAGGTGTTTGAGTCTTAGGAAGTCACATTTTAAGTCATTTTTCAAATAATGTTTAAGGTTGTTCCATATTGTAAAACTTGCAAAAGTTGCTCAAGAAAGTTGTCAAGCAACTTGTCAAAAAGTGTCATTAAGGTGTTTTGTAAACAAAATAATCAAAATTTAGTTGAAAATGGTTGTATGTGGTTGGAAATGTATAAATAAACCCTAAGAAAATTCGAATTGTGGGTTGGAGACATTTTTTTTTGAATTTTGATGAATGGAAACCTCCAATTTTGTGCATTTTTTAATTTTCACATTATTTCCAAGCTGAAGTTGTGCTTTGTAAAACATGGTATGGACTAAAATAATGTAGTATCATATATGGATGGAAAAATATCTATTTCTAGTTTCCAATTATTTTTTTCTCATTGAAGTTTATTGAGTTTTGTGGAAGATATGACTATTGTGGTGAGACTGCCTATTCTAACAATATTGTGCAGAATTTACAGTTTGAAAAAATGTGATGGTATGGATTGTAAAGTATATATTTTGGACCTTAAACCAATTTTATTTTGTTTCCATGTGAATCTACTTTAATTTTCTTCAAGTCTCATCAAATTTCAATAATATTTGAATAAGTTATGACCATTTGTGTGAGGGAAGGTCTAAACGCTCCCTAGGGTTTGCAATTTTGGGAAAAATACAATAACTTTCATTTCCACCATTGGATCTTCATAAAACTTGGAGGAAAATTATATAAATGTGTTTTGTTCAATATCACTTGAGTGATTGGCTTCATTATTTCTTTTTTAGAAGTTATTAATGACTATTCATTGCACTAAATTGTGGGCTACCATAGTTATGTTTCCAATGTGATATACAATGCCTAATAGCATGTGTTATACAAAGATTGATTTGAGTTATTGTTGAAGTTTTGTGATATGTGTTATTGAATCCTCCTAACTCTGCATCAAAGATGAAGTTATTATGGAATAATCAAGCCCTAATTGTCAAGAAAATGTGGCTTGTTGTTCTCCTAAACACTCTCCTTCTATGGAGAATATCATGGTGCTAGAGAAAATAAACAATAATAATGTGTCTTCCTTCAATAAAAAGGTGATTCTAGATTACCCTTTATTAGAGATACATCAAACCAAGATCTTTGAAGTTATGAATGTGCGAGTTTCCATTAGACCCCCCTCAATCAATGGGCCCCATACATAACCTATGTGACATCCTAACAACCCTCTAATTCTCTAAGAACCTTCACACAAACAAAAATCTCAAAATAAACTAGAACTTATCCTTTACCCTCCTCAAAATAATGTTTTGTATCAACTGAGTCATAATATCATTGCTCATATGTATAACACTCGATACAATCCACAACCACCACAACCAACCCCAACACCATTACCATTTCCTAATCCTATCCCACCTAACCCTTTCTTGCCAAATCACAATGAGTGTGATCTTGTCAAGAAATATAAGAATACTCCTACTAAGATATCATTGTGGGACCTTATTCAAGCCTCCCATCACTATCACAATAGGATCCAAACAACCTTACAACAAGTTCCTATCCAAGAGTAAATGCTGACATTTTTTCCCACCGAAGTGAATTCCCCTCTTTGGATGTGCAAAAAAAGAAAGCTTTCATGATCATAGCACAATACAAATGAAAAAGGATAAAGAGAAATCTTGTAGATATTGGTTCTACCCTTAATGTGTATAGTGTGACCCTTCTAGATAGGCTTGGAATTGATCAATCAACCATTCAACCTAATTCTCTATCTATTAAGGGATTTGGAAATGTCAAAAAGAAACCGCTAGGGGTGATCATTATGCCTCTTACCATTGGAGTGGCCACATTGAATACACCAATCCATGTTATGCCTTATGAAATTTCATGTAATCTTATCTTAGGTAGACAGTGGATTAATGCAATGAAAGGTGTTCCTTCCACTCTTCATCACAAAATGAAATGCATCTACAACAACACATTCCACACACTTAACACTGATCTTGAACCTAATAGTGTCTTACAACTTGAGAAAAACAAAGCAAATTCCTTAAAAATATCACCTACACAAGTGGAACCTATTCAACAAAAACATAAACAATAACATATTGAACAAGTTACGACACTATCAGAAGATGGTTGGGGTTCCTTGGATTTAAAACATGACTCAAATGACCTTTCAAAAGCATTTTCTTCAACCACTTTAGCCAACAAAGCAACTTACAGAAACACCTTTGATGAGCATAATCATGAAAAATCACCAAATTCAAAAGCAATAAAGAAGCTCTATGGATGTGGTTATGAACTAATTAAACAAATTGGATATAGTGGAAAAGGATGTGGTGCTCAAGAACAAGGTATCTGCAACCCTATAGAGCCTAAGTCACAACAAATGACTCATGGTCTTGGTTATTTTCCTTTGATCGAGATAAACAAGCCATCCTTAATTATCAATACAATCACAAAACATCCTTTTAAACAAACCTTAATAGTAGTACATCCTGAACTTCTCAACACTAGTGGTCTTGAAAGTCTTTTCCAAAAAATGAAACAAACAAAGAACTATTCACTTCACATCAACATCATCTCGCAAGACACCAATGATTTGCATTCAATAGATTTTCCTTCCTCCTATAAGAAAAAAAAAATTCACAATCTAGAGAAACTTGTGTAAGTACGACATATAATACTAAGCAAGATGTATCTTTGATGAAAGTCACAAGACCACCTTCTACCATTGATCAAGAGGGCATCTTGTTGAGACTCCTCCAAGATCACTTGATAACCCTTCCCCCTAGAACTTGAAAGAAATGCTCTTACAAGAATTCATTTTGTGCCTATCATAAAGTTCATGGTCACTTCACTAATGAATGTCATGCTTTGAGTTCTATGATCAAACATCTTAAGGAGTTTGGAATGCTTTCCCTATGTGGGGGGTAGCTAATTCCTCTAATTGATACTGATTTTCACTCTAGCCTACATTTCATCAATCGTTTTGGCTCACCTTTTTCCTACACTCAGTGGGGGTAAAGGGTTATGTAGCCTTATCCTCATATGTCACTTGTCATCCCCTCCTTTGCCTATTCATTAACCTTTCATGAATACATAAGAGAAATCTTGGAATGTGGACGACATTCCTTAAGTTGGCTCGCATATGATATACTTCCCCTTCTCATGATGTAGCTTCTTGAAAACATATGACTTGGAATAGGGCTTTCTGAGTAAGCTCGCATGTCCTCTTTTTCTACTTTAAATAAATTTCTCACAGTACTGGTGTTTGCAACCACTTTAAATTGGGGTGAATACATCATCACTCACATTTCATTGTGTGATTTTCTTTTTCTTGCAATTTCCTCTCTTGAAAGCATTAGGTACAATATTCCCTAGGATGATACCATGCACTTACATCCTCTCTTGGAAACAAGATGAGATCATTTGAACTTTTCCTCTCTTGAAAGCATTAGGCATGATGTTCTTTAAGATAAGACCTTGCATGAACAAAGAAAAATCATTTTCAACATTCCTTACACTATTTTGCATTAACAATGTCTATGAATGTCAAGCATATGAAGTTTTGCTTACATCATAGAGCTCAGAAATCATTTTCCTTTGTGGTGCCTTATTAAAGTTATCAGAAGGTATAAATTTGGTATGGTTGAGCATGAAGCCCATTTCGAGGCATGACTTTCCCCATAGCCACATATATGCATACCAACTAGTGCATGTTTTACCTTTTGGGATTTCTCACCCAGTAGACAGCTAAGAGTTTCATCACCCTAGAGTGAGTATGCATTTTCTTTTTGGAAAAACATCCTAGATCTAATTCACAACTAGTTGGACAAATGGTTGAAGCTTGATCCACCCTTTTATTTTTTCTCTCTAGGTATTTACAGGATCATGATGGCCAAAAAGTGGCGATATGATGGGTATGTGGCTGACAAAGATTTTGTACCCAAAATTGATGAAATGAAAATGGTTTTTAAAAGAGATTCTCATATTTCCACCAATATAAATTGTGTTTTACTTTGAATTTAATATATAGTTATTATTAATTTTCTATTTGAATTACAACTAAATTGTTGATTGATAAGTTGATTGAAAAACATCTATAGCTTTCAATTGGTATCACATATTTTGAATGTGAAACATGCGTCACATTCTATGTTTTGCATACTATAGGATTAAAAAAAATGAATTTGATGAAGTTTTGACCAAGTTAAGGTGGTCAAACATATGAGTTTTTATATTTTTAAAAGTTGTAATAAAAATTCATAATTAATTATTTACTTGAAAAAAATTGCAAAAATATGAATCACATCAGACATGAGTCCTCTACTTGTATCTAAAATCTTATAGGAAAATATTATCATTTTATTGTGGTTAGGGTGGTCAGAGACACCTACTTCTTATTTTTATCTAAAATTTAAGTACTATTGCATTGAAATTTTAAATTTTCACCACATAGATTTTAAAAAAAAAAAAAACCTAGTAGTTTAGAAACTACATTCAATTTGCTATAGATTCTATTCTTAGATATTTTTGAAATAATATACATAACTTATTCAAATTTTTACATCAAGTTTCCTAACTTTGATTTTTCTAAATTTTTCACCACTTAAGGACCTATTTTTTCTATGATGATTCTACACATACCCTTCTATTTGTTGCCATTGTATGGGGTGATCCTACAATAGTGGTTTACAATTTTTGGCCAAACTGGACATTGAAATAAATTTTTTTAATTAGATCTTCACTTTTAGCAACTATAGCGGCTAAACCATGAGGAATTTGAAGATGATGCAAATTGGAGTTTCATGAAATTTTTTCTATAGATTCTAAATATATTTTTTTCAAAAAATTTGGAATCATATTGCACTTATTTTTACATCTATCTCAAAAACTAGTTTTTTTTAGAAAATAACATTTTAAAAAAGTGGCGTTCATCGTATAACACATAACTTTTTTCCATGAAGGATAAAATTCTAATTCTTTTGAATTTATCTTTGTAACTCTAATATCTAGTGCTTCCACTTGGTCATATAGTTTTTTATTAAACATTTTTTCTTTAATCAAGTTTCGAAGTCAAACCAATTTTCAAACATTGACCGTATAATGTGTAACTCTTTTTTGTATGATCAAAATTCAATTCTTTCTTTTTTGTTGGATCTTAAAAAATGGTGCACTCTTCAAAAAAAATTGATAATTCTATTTTTCCACATGTCAGCATAGAGCTTGATTTTTGGTGAAAAACCTACATTCACAAGAAATAAAAAATAAATATAATAATCAAATTAAATTAAATTAAAATTATACTTTTTTGGAAGCTTATAATAAGGAATACATACGTACAAAAAAATAAATTTTAAATGAATTCATTTGATCCCCCTAAAGGTAAATCAAAAGTGGTTTTTTATCAACATTTTGATAGGTGTAAAGGAGACTTTGTTATAGGTATGGTTTAAAGGTAATGGGGTTCTATCCACGGGGGCTCAGTCTAAGGTGGTTTGATCAAACCCTCTTCAATTGAGATACTTTAAATGGAACTTTTCAAGTATTAAATCTTTATATTGTCTAAAAATATGTGATTTCAACAAAAATCAGAATCTCCCATAAAGTGTAAACCCCTATTGTGGTAGCACCCTATGATCACATATCTTGTTTTAGTGTTCATTACATGTGTGTCCTTTTTTGCTTATGTTGGTTTGACTTAGGATCTTGGACCCTAGGGGCTTGCACAACCTCCTTTGATCTTTTTCATCCTTTGTCACCACATTGGTACAATCGGACCTCTCTTGAGTGTCTATATTAGTGTGAGTTTGAAACAAGTTCATCCTCTCACTAAAGTGGGGGATAAATGTACTATAGAGAAAATGAAACTGTCTTGATTTAAGGAATAATTGATGATAAATAAGACTTAATGAGGCCTCTATTTGGTGTTGTGAAGCGTTTTTCACATCCACACTAGGTCTTGGACCCTTTCAAATGAATTTAATTATGTCTTGTAAAGGTGTTGTAAATTTTTGTAAAGGACTTTAACGCTTTTCTAGACTTAATGAATCCATATTTCCTTAATTCAACATTATAAAATGTATTTAATTGCATTATCACACTAATCTAGAAGGCTTGTAAAATAAACTTAATGTTAGTGTTGTAATGTGTCTTGGACATTCACATTGATTCTTGTTCCTTCCTAGACTATGTGGAACTTATTTTAGTATTGTAAAGTGTATTTAATCACACTTTCACATTGAATTCTATGTACCAAGCCCTAATTTACCTTTACATCATCATTAATAGGCCCCTATTATCCCATATTATGCATCCTGAGGCAATATTTGATGAAATACCCAACAAATGGGCCCTATTAAGAACCCAACTGTCAAATGGGACCCACGAAGACTAATTCACCACCTATGGAAAATGAGTCCCTAACAGGTGGGACTAATTCACCCAAGGTGGTGAATGAGTCCCATTTGGGCCAATTTGACCCTTGAGCAGGAAAAACTAAAATTTAAGTTTATTTTTTTTACATGTTGGCCTTGAGGATCCAATGATGGGAGAATTAGGAGGATTTCCTATAAAATCAACCCTCTAAGCTCTAAATCATAACCATTCTTAATTATTCATCCATCATTCTTCCATCTCAAGTCAAGCAAGTTAGGGTTTCATCATTTCAAGTCATTAAGATAGCAATTTTCAGAAATTCAAGGGTAGATTATTCATGTTTTCTTACAGACATTCAAAATAAAACATCATGGAAAGGTAATCAACTCTATTATTTCATGCTTCATTACATTTTTTCTCCATTTTTGTTTAATTACCTAAAATGGGGTTTGACCATGGCAAACCCCCATGCCTTAACAATCAAACATTTCTCTTTCTTGTCTTGTGTGTTTGTAGATTTATACATCTTGCAGGCTTAGAAATCATTGAAGATTGAATTGAAAAGTTGTTTAAGTCTTCTCTTCATTTTCTAAGGCAAAATATCCATCAAAAGTTACTTTCAGACATGAAAATTAGAGTTTTAGAAGCAAACACCTGTAGAAAGCCAAAGTGCAAACTAAGAGCTGATGTTTTCTCTTTTAGATCTTTATAAATTCAAAAGTGGAATCAGTCACCATTAGTAGTGTATGAGTCCCATTTCTAGGACTAAAAAAGGTTTTTTGCATTTCTAGATACCCTTTTGTTTAAAATGGGTTACAGGTGAGTTTCACAAAACTAGGACGAATTCACCTAGAATGGTGAATGAGTCCCAGTAGGCTAAATTTCTAGTATAAAAAAAAACCCAAATGTCATTTCCATCCTCCTTCAATATATCAGGTGCACACCTTTTGTTTCATCCATTTATATTGCATTTTGCATTCATTTCTAGGTGTTTTTGCATTGCACAATGTGTTTTCAAACACTTCATATTTCTTAGGTTTTGCATTAACACTCAATCAATTTTATCAATTCGCTACATTTAGATCATTGCATTTAGTCATAATTTCATGATACTTACATTAGATTGAGTGAACGACCTAGATTTTTTTTTTTATGGGATCTATCTCTTTTCATTAGGTGGAAAACCCTAATTGAGCAAAAGAGACAGAATTTCCATACATTTTAAATCTTTGGTTCAAAAGGAAAGAAAAATAGGTATCAAGTAAACAACCACCCAATATGGGAAAACACGAATCAAAGTAATTTACCCTTAGTTAAAACTTAAATAATCTAACATCCCTATTAGTGAATAGGGGTTTTCCTTGGTCAGACCCCATTTAGGTAATTAAACAATATGATGAAACAATTAATCATGAACATGAATCATGAAACATGAACAATGATACCTTGAATGATGTCCTGAAATGTAAATCTACAAAGTGGCATGAAGTGGCCATGAAGAATGCATATGTTGATCTCAAATTAGATGTGGAACAATGCTTGCAAATGGATCTTGAATACTACATCATAACACTAGCTCAACAACATGTTGATGCACTATGCCTTTGACATGATGACGAATCTTGAATTGTTGCAATAAATGATTAAGAAATATTCCCTTGAATGTTTTAGAAATACTCTTGAATGTCCTTGAATACTCTTATGAACTCTTGTAATCAAAAATTTGCTATTAGGAATGCTCTCTTGTAATTATAATTTGAAAATGAGTGAAATAACCTTGTATTTATACTTTTCTATTCCAAATTCCTCAAAATTACAACACCACAAGCTGACATTAGATCTAGGAGAATAAAATCCAACCAAAATTTTGATTTTAATTTATGTTTAAGCCACACGAGACTCATACACCATAAGTGGTGTATGAGCCCCATTAGGCTAAGCTTTGGGACACATTTTTAAAAAAAGGCTTAGATTGATGTGAATCTAGGATTGGGGCCCTGAAAATTAGATGGGAATCATATGTTAAAGATGGTGTATGAGTCCTATATCACTAAATATGGGCCATACAATCTAAAAATACATGAATTATGATTGGATGTAGGAAAATGTCAAGATTATCCTTGAAAAGATGCATTAATTAAGGCTTGTGGATGCAAAATAAGGCCAAATAAGGCATACTTGAGGCTTTTGAATTATTAATGTGCCGTAGATTAGTGTGGAAGTGTAAATGAATATACTTTACAACACAAAATTAAGGAAAAATTAGGTCAATTTAGCTTATAAGGGCCCTAACATTAATGTGAATGTGTAAAACACATTAAAACACTAGATCCAATCAACATTAGGTCCATTTTAATATCAATCATTCCCCAATCAAGTGTGGAAATGTAGAGGGATATATTTTATGTCATTACAATATCAAATCAACAAGGGGGTGAGTGTAGGATCATTGGGGTCCAAAAAGTGGCAATATGATAAAAAATGGTTGACAAATTTTTATTTATCAAAATTTGATGAAATGAAAATGGTTTATTAAAAAATATTTTAGCTTTCCATGAATATAAGATATGCCTTATTTTGAATTTAGTACATTTGTTATTGATTTTCTACATCCATTATGACTAAAGTCCTTATTGAAACGCTGATTAAAAAAATCTATTATTGTAAAAAGATTTCATATTTGTTGAATATGAAGATATGACACATTTCATACTTCCTATACTTAGGATAAAAAATTTAAAAATGAATTCCATACATTTTTGTCCAATTTATGGTGGTCAAAAAAACAAGTTTTAATATTTTAAAAAAGTTTTAATAAGGAATTCATAAATAATTATTTACTTACAAATAAAATGTGACACATCTAGGCATGTGTACTCTACTTATATTGAAAGTTTCAAAAAATATATATTACTTTTTGCTTGTACTTAGGTTGGTTAGAAATACACTTGCTTTTTATTGTTTTCCTAAAAAATTAGTACTATTGCATTAAAATTTCAAAATTTCAACAAGCAAATTTACTTTTTTCAAAACAGGACTAGGGTATGTGCAAGATCATGAATGGCCAAAAAGTGGCTATATGATGGGTATGTATAGGGTATGTGGCTGATAATTTTTTTTACCCAAAATAGATGAAACGAAAAGGGTTTTTATAGGAGATTCTCATATTTCCACCAATATAAATTATGTTTTACTTTGAATTTAATAAATTATTATTATTCATTTTCTATTTAAATTACAACTAAAGTCCTGAATTGATAGGTTGATTGAAAAATATTTATAGCTTTCAAACAGTATCACATTTTTTTAATCTGAAACATGTGTCACATTCTATGTTTCACATACTATAAGATTAAAAAGAGAATGGATCATGAATGGCAGGGTATGTCCAGGATATGTATAGGGTATGTGTAGGATCATCAATGGCCAAAAAGTGGCTATATGATGGGTAAGTATAGGGTATGTGGCTGATGACTTTTTTTTACCCAAAATAGATGAAACGAAAAGGGTTTTTATAGGAGATTCTCATATTTCCACCAATATAAATTATGTTTTAGTTTGAATTTAACAAATAATTATTATTCATTTTCTATTTGAATTATGACTGAAGTCATGATTGATAGGTAGACTGAAAAATATTTATAGCTTTCAAACGGTATCACATTTTTTGAATCTAAAACATGTGTCACATTTTATATTTCACATACTATAAGATTAAAAAAATAAAATTGAATTTCATGAAGTTTTGACCAAGTTAAGGTGGTTAGACATTTGAGTTTTTATATTTTTTAAAAGTTGTAATAAAAAAATCATAATTAATTATTTACTTGTAAAAAAATTATAAAAAATATGCATCACATTGGGACATAAGTCCTCTACTTATATAATATCTTATAAAAAAATATTATCATCTTATTCTAGTTAGGGTGGTTAGATAGACACCTTATTTTTTCCCCAAAATTTAAGTACTACTCCATTGAAATTTCAAATTTTCACCAAATAGATCTTTCTTATTCTTAAATAAACCTAGTAGTTTAGAAACTACATTCAATTTGCTACATATTCTATTTTTACATATTTTTGAAATTATATAGATAACTTATTCAAATTTTAATGTCAAGTTGCTTAACTTTTTTTTTTTTGAATTTTTTGCCACTAGTTTTTTCCATGATGATCTTGCACATACCCACTAGTATCTTAGAAAATAGATTCAAATTTAACAAATTATGTTCTTACATATATTTCAAATTATGTTATTAACCTATTCAAATTTTTATGTCAAGTTGTCTAACTCTATTTTTCTAAATTTTCATATCCACTTAAGGGCCTAGTTTGGACCTCCATGATCCTACACTAACCCAAGGTTTTTACTTCAAGTAGAGGATAAAGGTAACCAAAACAATGAATCATAGAGACACTGCATTACAATACAGCCTTCAACCTTGAACTTGCTTGAGGATAAGCAAGAAGTTAAGTTGGGAGGAAATGATGAGCATTAGAATTGACTAGTTTCCTATTGTAATTTCATATTTTCTGTCTTATTTAATGCTAAGCCTTAAAATTTTTATCAAAACCTTTTATATACCCTAAATTATTTTAAACTATTTAAAGGTTATGTATGTGGTATTAATGAATGTATGCATGATTTTTAGATGTCCTCTAATTTTAGTATAATTTCTTCTTTAGTTATAATTATTAAGTATGAAATGTTCCTTTAGAAATAAGACTAACCCTTGGAATACTAAGACTTGTCCACCAATAGAAGAAAGATTTCTAACCCACATAAAAGGGGTGATGATTCAAAATAATAGAATAATTAATCGACTATGACATCAACATATTTTATAGAATGGGATGAAGATGACAGTTGGATTACACAAACACAATTACCCATGTTCTATTCCATTTGCTCTAAACTCAAGGGAGGAAGAAGTATGTTCTAATAAGGAATGATAATTATGATAGGGATGCTTTGTATGACATGTTCCTATGTTATAATAGTTTTATTAACTGGTGGAGAATCCTTATTTAGTTTTGACACTTGCTTCTAGTAGTTAATTATTCGTTTTAAGCCTTAAAAACTAAAGTCCTCTTCTATCTTACTAGAAGAGATGATATTTACTTGATAGTTTTTTTATAGTCTTTAATAATTAGAATCTAATAGACCTTATTTAGGAAGGTGTTGTGTTGAGATATGAGAGGATGTTAGAAAATATGCTAGATCTTTGTTGAAGATTAGATTGAATAACAATTGCTACATTATTTCTTTTGCATCTAATATATTACAATAAATAAGATTTTCTCCAATATAGGATCTATTGAGTTAATTGAAGAAGAGATTGTGGAACACAACACTCAAGAAAGGATCACTTGAGCTACTATTGATTCCACACAATAGTTCATTAGTTAGATTATGCATTGAAGTTATGAATTTTGATTCTTAGTTTACATTATAATTCATTGTTACTTTGAGATTCCCAATTGAATACTTTATTCTATATTTGACTTCAATGGTCAAGTTTAGTTAAGTGCATGTTGTTGCATAGGAATTAGTCAATTACAGTTTACATAAGCAATATGTGTACCTGTAGCAACTAGTAGTTACTAAATTACTTACTATATTTCTTCAATAGAAGTTATTTTGAATTAATCTCGTATTTATCTATACTCAGTTGATTAAGTTAGGATTCTTACACGTACAGTGCCAACATCATCTTAAGTCCACAACTCCCTAGTTGAGAATTGAATGAAGCCCCCTTTTAATAATGAACTACTTCAATATGAAGGATATTCAGGTCCATTAAGTCATTTGTATGATTAGTTACACTAGTTAATTGGACACTAGGGAAGCTCAACACTACCAACTCAGGACCTTATCAATCCAAAATGTTAAAGAAACCATGAAGCATATATATCACACATAAGACAAGATAAGATTCAATCATACATAAGGAACTAAATGAACAATTAAAAAAAATACATAAAGTATACATAAAACAAAAACAATGCATAAAAAAAATACACATAGAAAACACACAAAATACATGGATTAAACATGCATAATCATGGATCAAATACACCAAATACATGAAGCAAACACACAAAATACATGAGGAAAACATAATACACACATAAAGAAAATATTATAACATGGACATGGAATCTTAAACAACAAATGTTAGTACACAAAAACTAAAGATTCGAGTCAGCAAGGTAAAGAGACCTCAATTTGCAAGGTTGTCTCATTGCCAAGCATCATCCATTGAATGCACAACATGCATATTTAAAATTTCTAAAAATGATGAGATTCATAGATCTACTTGCTAGCAAGTTGTGTTATGTTAGGTGTCCATGCAATATCATGGGTCTCACAAGGCTACTAAGATACGTTATGTTGTTGTACTCATGAAACACATGGCTCCACTATCAAAAGTGTTATGTTATGCTAGGAGATTGTTGTTGTATATCTAACACTATCCACAATAGCCACATCATATCTTGCATAAGGCTACCCATTTTCAATTATCATAATTGCAATATTAGAGTGTCCCAACTTTTGCTTATTGTTAAGAAACTTTTGTTATTACAACTTATAAACCTTTAATTTCTCCTTAATATTATCAAAATTCAGAAAATATATGATTACAACTAATAAACCTTTTTCATAGATATGTGTATTATCATTTAATTGTTTTCAAAATTAATTAAAATTGACTAAATATTTGAAATATTTTCTTGATCCAAATATAATATATATTTCGAGATTCCTAGAGTATTGTACTTCTCTACAATAAATTTGCAACATCTATAAAATTTTAAAGAAAATACCCTGACTAATGTGAACAGGAAAATAAGATATAAGTTCTAATTTCCTCCATCACCTCCATGGGTTATGCAGAATGAAATGATCTTATAAAGAGCCAAAGCATAGCATTTCTTCTTTCATTTGCAAGAACGAGCACATTTTCCGCGTCCTAATCTTTTTAATGTTTACAAACAGCGATCCGAATTTATTGAGAGCATATTCACGAAGTCAGGCAACTTAGACTATTCGACGGTGGAAAAACGACATTTGCTGGCAATCGACGGAAGCACAGAAAAGTCGATGAAGTAAACAAATTTTAGTTCGAATCAGATTTGAATACGATTCAAACACGAGACATTATTGTTGAGACTTTTCGACAAAAAGATTCACAGTTGTACAGTACGCTAAGAAGATATAACTTGAGCGTCGGTTGTAATGGCGACTTCTAATGGGCGGTTTTGAATTCGACGTCCATGCTTATCCTCGTGCTAAGATATCTATCTTTTGGTGTCCAACCGCTGCAAGGACTATAAAATACTCATATTTCTTGCTTCATATCCGAAAAGTAGTGGATAATAACAATTCGTACAAAAGCTTTCCCTATCTTGCGCCGTGAGTAAATATCACGACTAAAAACGATTCGCTAACGTTCGTCCCTTCCATCACGGCAGTATCTATTTTCATCTCTAATTATATGTCTTAATATGAATTTGCTACAATGGAAGAAGAGACAAAAGTATTTATTTGGTTTAATAAATACGTAAAATTAATGAATTACAAACTAAATTGTTCTCTACGTCTCTCGTATAATGGGTTGCAGGAATGCTTCAACTGGGCATCATCGTCCTTCCTCAAGTTGTCTCACCGATTAAAAAAGTGAAGAGCTGTTTTGAGACGATTATTATTACGCCTGATCAGTTTAAATGTCAAAAGTCAATTAAATATGTGTGATCTTTTAGTGGTAAAACTATTTTGATTATTGAATGGGATAATGTTTTAAGTAGAGATTAATTGTCCTCAACAACCATTCTTACATTTTTCAAATAAATATTGTTTTGTATAAAATTTTAACTCAATATGTTTGATTTTCTGATTATATTATGTTGATATTCAATATAGGTAATTGGGAGTACACCATTAATCATAAAACATATGTGATCTATTTTCAATGGAATCATGTTAAAAATCTTTTGACATTATAAATTATGATTTAAAATACTAGTGATGTGATAGAAAGGAATACGAGAAATGGATAATAGAAGAGGTCATTACTCTTTAAGACTAGAAGAGTTGTTTTGTCATTCATTTATAACTTATGAGTATGGAATCACTTCTTTTCTTTCTAAGGTTATTGATGTAGAAGCATCCTTAGTTAGTCTAGGACTAGGTAGTTATTAAAGACCATAGTCACTATTTCTTGAGTTCTCAACAAATTGATACTTAGAAAACAAACACAAAGGTATCATTCTAGAAAAAGCATAAGTGCATAGAAGATCCAAGGGGTAGGTTTAGACATAGAATTTGGAGTTGATAAAAAAGGCTATCTTTACATAGATCTAAGAGATTACATATTAGGTGGGATGTAGAAGAACAATAATATTGAAAATAGATAAAAGTTGTATGAATGTGTTGATAGAAAATAACATATGAGTAGAGAGTACAAATGGATAAGATATAGGTAAAGATTATAAATGACTCAAGGTTGTGGATGAAATATACAAAGACACATTTGATGGTGGTGGTAATAGTGGTCATTTATAGCACAAGAAATAATTTGAAATCACATCCACATGCTTATCTTAGAACTATGTAAAAACATAATTAGATCCATAGGAAAATTATTTTATGTTACAAGTTAGATCAAGTTGAATTTGGGAAATAAAGATGATTGGGTAAAGAAAAAAGGTCCAGAATGAGAGTATTAAATTCCTAAGAAAATTACATATAGCTAATTTAGGGTTAGGGACATAGTTTTTGGAAAAGTAGAAGTGAAATAGGATTAAGAAATTTTAAGAAAAGAGAGCTATGAGTTAGTTGTTATATCAAGAATGTGAGTGATTCTAAAGATTTCTTGGTCAAATAAAAATAATTAGTTATAGGTAGGATTTAGGTTGTAAATAAAGAAAAATATTAAGGGATCCATTATAATTTCAAGCTCAAACCATCTATAAAACTGTAAGAATTTTCCTAAGTTAATGAAAGATTAGCTTTCCTTTTGTATTATGTTAGTTCCTTACAATATTTATGTCTATTGATGATTAGGTTATGAGTCAAAGCTTCCCTTAAGTGGGAACCCTAGGATTTATTATGTTAAGAAAATAAACAAAGAGCAAAAAAATCATGCTCACAAATAAATAATCTACACATAACAAATAATTTTAATTATGTAAGATTCCATGATACTTGAGATGCTTCTACATCACAAAGAGCTCTCAACACTCCAAGATATAAAATGGTATGGGATTTAATTGTGATTATATTAGTAAAAAATGTGTTACTAATTAAGCATATCATGAAATCCAAAAAATCAAAGCAATGGTAGATAGGATGGAAGAAATATTAGATGAAATAAAGACAAGAAAAAACCTAAAGGAAGTAGAGGAATGAATGGTTACACAAGAGAATAATGAAACCACTAGAAAAATATTACATAAGAGACAAACAATGAAAAAAGAATGCTTTGACAATATTAATGAATGAAAAGAAACCATAACAAGAAATATCATGAAATGTTAAACAATGTTAGCCTCATCAAAAAATTAAAGAAATGAAATGGGTTTTACATATATTATCTAGTATGAAAAAAATGAACTTATATAATAGAGCTAATATGAATGTTAGAACAAAAAGAGATGCGATAATTAAATATGTGGATATATTTACTTAGTAGTAGGATTAATATTAAATAATCATCATTTATACCATTTTTAATCACTTTTATAATGTTAGAAATCTTCATACCTTAGTCTAATGAATCTCTAAAATTTTTACATGCGATACAAAATATGCATATCGATCTTGAGCGACAAGCCATTCAAGTTGCACCTTAACTAACGTGAAACTAATCCAACATGTAGACTTTTTCTAAGTGGTAGAAAACTGGTCTAATAGAAAATGTTCCAAAATATTTGCATACTTTCACTTCCAATATATCTAAATTTGTTAGTGGTGGTGAGAGACACAAATGAGGAGCTTGTTTATCTAAGTAAATGAGTTTTGATATGAAAACCCCCTTAGTTGACCAGATCAATGATAATGAAAAGGATCAAAGACAATATTTAAAGACATGAAAATGGCCTATATTATGGTGATGCAGATTTAATTCATTTATTGCACTTTATAATTAAGATGTGCTCTAAAAGTCTATTGTATGACCAATTCTTTTTCTTATGAAATTTACTACATAATGAACACATTTAAATAGAATGAAATAACCATATATCATATGAAATGTCTATTGAAGTTGACTCATAATTGCTAAAGGGGATGCAAATGCTAGAATTTCAATTTGAAGCATTGGGATTTGTGATTCATTTTTTATACTTACAATTGACTTTGATTAGTTGAAGTCACTTAGAAATGATCTTAGAATAAGATGATGATATTAAGGCAAAGAGAAAATGTATGCAAATCAATACAAATAGAGATGAAGTATAGATCAAAATTACCAAATATATGGATATTAATACAATCAAGATGGAATGAAGATAATAAGGAATTGTTACATTAACCAAACATAATACAAGAGATTACAACTTGTTAATATGATATTAGATTTAGACAACCTCATTAAAACAACCACAAAATTAACTAAAAATTGTTATAGACATACTAATTTTATCATATTGATTTATTCATTTAATTACATAATAGTAATATTTTTATTAAAATTTAATTTATTTCTACTATTGAACAATGCTATACACCTACTTCAACTAAACAAACAATACACTATTAATTGAACATTTATTGAAATTTACTGATTTCACTATGCTAATTTATTCATTAATTGCATAATAAAAAAAGTTGTCGATCTAATAAGGTTTACCTTAGTCCCTTTACGAATGAAGTTGTTTGATTAATATTCTAAGGCCATATAACATACCTCAACGAAGAAATACGGTATTAATTTAACATCTAGTTAAAGCTTTATTTGCTCCACAGTGATGAGGATGGCATCATGACATATCCTATTTTAGTGTAGCTCAAACACTAGAGCGAATAGGACTGCAAATGACATCTTATTTATGGTCTTTAGACCTATAGCTTAATGGTATCCGGGTTCCACATCAAGGTGAGAAAACCACAGGGTAGACAGGACTTAAATTGGTTTCAAAGAGCCCAAAATGGCGCTCCTCCTCTGCCGGGCCTTTCTGATTCTCATTCAACAGTGCAAAAATATATGTCTCAATTGTCCTTCCAGGCCTCTTTGGTGTTCCGTCACTGGACAAAACATGCTTGATGAGATTGTTGTTGTATGTCCGGGCATTGTCCACAGTAGCCACAGCACTGCCACCAGAAGGCCACCCAGTTTCAGTTATCACAATTGGAATATTGGAGTACCCCTGCTTTTCCATCGCGGATATAAAAGCGTCGACCATAGCGTCGAACAAGTTCTTATACATTCGACCGCTGTCGTTCACGACCGGATTTGTCGATCTGAACAACGCATAGTCTGCAGAAATTGAGCCTTGGTTATCTTTGTAGCTGAAGTATGGGTAGACGTGGGCCATGAAAGGGGAACCGTTATCTGACAGAAACTTCAGTATACCGCCCATATCCTCGCCAAAGGTTCCACCGGAGGGAGGATATGGTTTAGACAGCACGGACGCTGCGTGTGGTGTGGAGACCTTGATGTTCTGCAGATTGGCGTTGCGCACTGCCGTCTGAATTTTGTTCATCGCTGGCAGGAGATACGTAATGTATTGTCTATTTGAGAAAATTTCGTTTCCTACCGCAATGTATTTGATGTTGACAGACGGATAAAATGGGCGAATGTTGTCATTCACCCATCCCTCTGCTGCAGCCTGATCACCTGCAATCTTCTCAAGCTCATTGTTGCCAACTCCCACGATCACTTCGATTCCAGAACCCTTCAGTGCCTGCAGTGCGTCCCGATTTGCTTCATATAATCTCACCTTCCCTATGTTTCTCGATTTCAACAGATTCACCACGTCGGTTTTGGAAGGCAAACTGTTTGAATTCATTCCGTAACATACTCCTATCTTCTCACCATCTGCTGAACAGAAAAAGGAAAAGATTTAATAGAAGATTTTGTCAATATGAGTTCAAACATTTACCTTTTGTACAACAACATTAAACTTCTCTTTAATATGATTATCGTTAAGAAATATTTGATTACAACTAATAATCCTTTCAGTGGATATATGGATTGCCCATTTGACAATTTTTAAAATTAATTCAGTTTAATTATATACTTGAAATATTCTCAAGATATAAATTAAACAGACATTAAAATAACTTGCCTAAAATGTTAATAAACTGGTAACATTTCTATATATTTTTAGAGAAAACATTTCTTAATATATACCCTGATTGCAACAAGAATGGAAACAAGTAATGAAAAAAAGAATTCTAATTCCATTCTTCAGTTAGCGTCCATCTTACCTGCATGGGTTATGCAGAAAGAAACAACGATAAAAAGTGCCAAAGCACAGCATTTCTTGATTCCTTGTTGGGATGCCATTCTGATATGCAAGAGCAGGCAAATTCTTCACGCCCAAAGATATGAATGCTCACTAACCACGATCTGTATTTGTAGACAGCAAAACTCACATTCAATCGGTCATTCAAGTCAGTCTTCACCGTTTGACGAATGGCAATTGCGCGAGTCGATTGATATGAGTACGAAGAAAATTTGTCATTTATTAGACCGATTATTGTGGAAACTTTTGTTTAAGTTTTCAATCTCAGCCTCCACGGATGTGACTTGACCGTCGGTTGCAATGGCGACACAGTATTCACGTTGGTGCTTTAGCTCCGGTGCTTATCCTCGCCTTATGATATATAGTTTTATCTCTTGTACTGGGAGTATACATCTGAATTAATAAAATGTAAATATAAATATAAATTATAGCTAGATAGTTGGCTATTTTATTTTTGATAAGTGGATTTGTGATTTTTAGAAAGGGGGAGAGAACAACACCAATGGCTAGTTCTATAATAAAGTAATCATGTTAATTGATGAAAATTTAAAATATATTAATTTTAAAAATATATATATATTCTCACTATTTCATAAGTGTTTCTGATTTTTACCTTGTAATATCATAAGATAGTTTTGTAGATTTGATATATGTCCAGAAATTATGATATGCTTTTCTAGACTTGAACTCATCTATCATTAATTTTGGTTTCTACTTGATGCAGAGTAGGGTGGAAGTAGTCTAACAATCACAAGGAAATCAATTTTGGAACAATCTTTCCAATTTGTAAACCCTTTCTTGATGTTTGTTCACAAATTCATCAATCTCGCTTGTAGCATTCCAAACAAGGTGTTTTTGTCATAACTTTCAGAAAACAACTCCTACCCACAAACCAAAACTAGTTTTAGATACCCTTTAAGCCCTTTCATAACATACCTTAAAATATCATAGGCTTTCTTTGGAACATAACCCTTAAATATTTGTTGCTACACTTGCACAAAGGCCTAATTAGGCTACTACAACAAAGCACTTTATGGTTCTACACACTCTAGACCTCAAATCTCCATTCCAAGACCTTAGACACATCAAATTAGGTCTGAACATGCATTTCTCATCTCCTAGAATGATCTCCTAACATTTCTTCAACAAAACCCTACATCTAAGCTTCACTTTTGCTTGAAAACATGAAGGAAACCAACTAGGGCATCAATAAAATTTTCCTAAAACCTCCTCCCTAATCTTTCCAACTCAACAAACATGAAAAATAATTTATCTAACACCATTCCACCAATTTGTAGAGATTTCTACCGGTGAAATGGTCTTTTATTCCATATTTACACTCTCAAACCCTCAAAATCGGGGTTTTCAACCCATTTTCAGGAAAAAGTATCTAACAAGCTTCAAACTTGGTAAAATCAATCCAAATAAAAACTAAGACACTCTTAACTCATACCACCATCAAATCAAATTCACATTATATCAATTATTTACTTTACGGAGCCATACCAATGCCTGTAGCAGCAAATTTACACTAGAAATTGTACAAAAATGAAGTTTCTTTATTGCTTGAACACCAAAAATTTCAAAAAAACCTTTCCATAAATTTTGTGAGGCCTATTTAAACTTTTTCAACAACAAACCAACATTTCATAACCACTTTTGAACCAAATGACTATTCCACTTCCAAAACATGACAAAATTGCAAAGTTGCAATGCAACTTTTACAACATTTGCAAAAACATGACAAAATGTACTCAAAATGATCCCATGAGACTTATTACATTTCAAATGGTCTAAATAGACCTTATTACACCAAACATAACTCAAAACACCCAAAAATCTAACATTTGACCATATTTACAAAATTTGACTAGGTACCCCTACACCACTACTCTTTTCGATGCTTTAGTGATATCAATCTACTATAATTTTGTTGTTAGATTATGGATTAGTGGTATAGAAAGTGCCTTATTTTCAATAGGTTAACATGAGATTTCATATTAAATTAATCCCTATATCATTGAAAAAAAATCAAGACAACAATCAAACATCTAAGATGAAGATTCATTTTTTAAATTTATTGTCCCTTTAATTCACTACAAGAAGATATTCTTCAATGATCAAGTGATGATTAGAAGATTAGAGTAAATATAATAAATCTCTTTAAATGCTAACATGTGACACCAAACCATACAAGCATGTGCTTAGTTGGCTAGATTTATAATTTTAAACTTAAATTAATATATGATGAGCTTGTGCCTATGACGATTTCCTTGCAACTATAAACATATATTGGAGTAGATAATGTATTAGATTAGAGTGCATAGAAACTAAATCAATATAAGCATGTGTTTGGATATGAAAATTAAATAGATATGATGAATGTATAGGGAGATGTAGACATATGGATAAAGTAAGTTATATTGTGTATGGAGATGTGTGCATATGGTTTTAGCAAAAAGGCTAGGTAAATAACGTTAACATTAAACAAGATTACAAAAAAATTCACCATGTATATGCATCAAACATTCTCATAAAATTTACACAAACCAAACAATAAATGTCATGCATATGAAATTTTCACCAATACTTTTGACCCCACTTTGAGGTGCATGTGAATCCTAAATAAGTGCATGATTCAAATTATTTAGCACTCACAAGTTTCCATGTAAAATAAATATTTAGACAGTCAAAGGATATAAAATGAGTTAGACTATATAGATATTATACCTTGTAAGAACCTATCATGTCAATATTTCCATTAGGATGAGTTCTCCATAGAGACCTACAAAATAAAGTATAAATATTGTATGATAAGATTCTAATTTATAAGTGGATTTCAAGTACAAAATAGGAATTTTGGTGATCAAATCAAATCCACTTTCACTAATTTCCAAACAAGAGTACAAGGAATTCAAGAAAAGATATATAGGTGTATGAGAGTAAATGTAGATCTAAAGATCAACATGCAACCATATGACATAAGATCAATAATATATGCATCATAAGGATCTCTATGTGTGCAAGTTAATTTTGACCTAATGATAAGTGTGTAATCAAATAGCATAAGATAAATAGTTTATGCATCATAACTAGATATGTCTGTTAGGGATTGCAATAGATTAATAACTAGTTCAATGCACAATAGAACACTAAAAATAGAGGAATGAATAAATATAAAAATAACAACAATGAGAGACAACACAATTTCAAGCTAAATCAATCTCTACAATATTGAAAAATGTTGAAGAATATAAATAAGAGCCTAATATATAGATTAATTAATGGTTTGGTGCACCAAAAAGCAATTTTTTTCCTATAAATTATTATTTCAATGCTCTAGGAGAAGGGATTCCTTAATGGTCAAGTTGTGATTAGAATGTTAGAGTGAATATAATGAATGTCTTTAAATTAATAGTGGGTTATTTGAATCTTTTAAAGTAATGTTTTGATTATTAATTAGATGTAAATTTTTACAATAGAAGGACATTTGGGACTATAAGCTCTACAAAATATATTCATGTACATTAAACTAGTCTAAAAGTTAAGATTTAGTATGTTATTAGGGTTTTGTCCAAATTCAATTCTAGATGACAAAAATAGGTACTAGATAATTGTAGACAGACCATACAAATCTTGTAAACATAATAAAAATTATTTTTAACCTTAATAAATAATTTGTAGTTAAGTGTTCTATCATTATACACATGATCCAACATTTATAGATAGTAAAATTAATATTACAGCACATTATCTAACCAAACATTCCAATACATGTTTAACCATTTTATTAATTAATTAAAAAAGAGGATACAACATATTGTTTATTTTCAATTAATTAATGAATACTGTGTCAGATGTAGACGTTGCTTAGTACTAGTCAGAGTCTCTACATTTTGATCAATTGCAATTCCGTGACGCAATGGAATTCCATTTCGTTCGAAAGCGATTTGTGTAGGAAAATCTTGTCATTTATTACACCCATTATTGTGAAAGCGTTCCGAGATAGTTGTATAATGGACTGAAAAGGCCATCGTTCAACTTTTTAATCGCAATCGGTGAAGATGCAACAATGGTGACTGAGCATTCACATCGGCAAATTTGACCTCTGTTTTTAACCTTGTCTTACGTTATCTAACCTTATCTTTTGTGCCCACAGTAAACATATGAATTATAACGTTCATAATCAGTTCCACCACAGCGGTCTATTTTTTCCTCCACTTATAAACCTACCTTACAAATTTTCTAGTATAAAACAAGAAACATAATTCTTTATTTGGATTGAGCTCCATTTCCTCATTGTCCAATGAAAAATGGTCGTAAAATTAATGAATGAGAAATTAAATTGCTCTCTATGTGTGTTATATGATGAGTTAGAGGAATGCCTCGAGTGGAAACTATCATCCACATTCAACTTATCTCAAAGACGGTTCCATATGTAAGGTTGATGTTTCTTAGCAACAACTCAAAAACATTTCTATATTAAATATTTTTCTAAGCAGCATACTGATTCAATATATTTGATTTGGTGATCATGTTGTATTCTAATTAAAATAAAACTAATATATATATATTAAATATTAATATATATATATATATATATATATAATAAGTTGAGAGTTATCTTTTTTTGAGGTGCCTATTTTCATCAACTTATTCAAAACAGTAGTAAATTGTCCATATCCTAACACCGTTTCAATCAATCAAATATTATATGAGCAAAATAAATCAGGTAGAAAGAATCAATAACACATTAGAGGTTAAACGCAAAGATGCTTAGTTGTCTTATGAGTTCCCCGTGAAATTTGAATTGACTAATTTTAATTATAGTTTGATTTTCAATACATATATCCAATTTCTTCTTTAAACAAATGTGATACAATTGCCAATTAAGATAAGATCACATATTATTTTTTTGTATTTTCTTCACAAGTATACAAGATAAGGTAACTAAACCCTAGTTTTGATTCTAGCGTGTATTAAGAAAATGTAACCTTGCGAAGTTCCAAACCAAATGAGCTATAGCAAGCCCAATAGACTCAACTTGGGAGACTTTACATCCCACTCAATAATAAAACAACCACAAATAAAAAGCAGTAAACCTTACGACTCCTAGAGTCTTTGTTTTGTTTTACTGCAACAACAAATTATAACAATGCAATTGGTTTCAATAGGACTAAAGCTAAATTTGCAATAGCTAAACTCAAGTGAATCCAAAAAATGTAAAGCCAAACCTGCAAGAAATCCAACTCTAGGAGAATAAAGCCAAACCTACAACTGCAAAGTTTTGAAATGGTTATGATTCAACAACCTCTTTTAATAGAGGTTTTCATGGATTCAAAGATAAGAACATCCAAAGAAAGTTGTGAATAAAACATATTTAAAACTGCTTTAAAAACAAAGCAAAAAAACTAAAAAATATTGAAAAATAAATAAAAATAAAATAAATACTCTATTGAAAATAAACAAATAAATATATTGAAATTTCTTATAATTATAAAAATTATATTTTTGTTACTACTATAAATAAATGTTCACTCTAAAAACTTAAAAATTTATTACATGATAGTAAGTATTTAGTTTATATTTATTTCAATAGAGGTCTTCATGAATTTGTGAATAAAATAGCTTTAAAACTGCTTTAAAAACAAAGCAAAAAAAATTTAAAATAGTGGAAAAAAAAACACACTATTGAAAAATAAACAAAAAAATTTACAAATAAATACATTAAAATTTGTTATAATTATAAAAAATATATTTATGTTACTACTATAAATAAATGTTCACCTTAAAATCTTAAAAAAATATTAAATGACACTAAGTATTTAGTTTTAATTTATTTTTTTGATTAAATTGATTTTAAAATCTAAAAAAATAACATCTCATCACTGCATAATATGCCTCTCGCCGTAACTCTCATCGTAATTATTTTATTTTACTTTAATCTATCTTTCTAACATTCAAAATAAAAATAATGTATAAATATATATTATAAAATAAAATATATATTTATAATTATACGAATGATGAAACATTGCAATAAGAATTAACAATTGTTTAGAATTACAGAGGAAAAAGATGGCGATTTTTTGCTCCACAAGCCAAGCTAGGGCATCTATTCCCTAGCTCGATCCATTGTTCTTTCCTTGGCTGTGTAAAATGGGGGGTCTACATGCTTTCAGATGTGATCGAAGGTTGGTTTTCTTTGTCATTCTAAACTTTACCTTTTATTTCTATTGATATCTATTCTTTTTCTAGCATAATTTTATATCTGGTGCGTTATTGGGAGACCCGACTTGGTGTAAGAGTACGCCATGATGGGTGGTACGTGCTAGTGTTGGGAACGTCTATTTTGTGGAGGCTACTGACAAGGCTTGTTGAGGTTTGTGGTAGGGAGCGGTGTGAGGTTTTGTGCTGGGTGAAGTGTGGTGGAGTAGTGGTGGGTTGGGTGTTGAGGGCCGAAGTAGTTGGTGTTTTGACGAGTGGAGTACTATGTGCTCTCATCCAAAGGGGTGTAGGGTGGTGTGGCATCATAACCCTTGTTTGGGCCTTTTGTTCTTGAGTATCTTGAGGGCTTGCATGCCCACCTTGGGTTGTGTCCTATTATATGTCACTTGGGGATACCTCAGTCATTAGTCCCAAGATGGATTTTTGCTCAGTGATTGGTGTGAAATCTCCTTCGTATGCTTTGAGGGTTTTTAATAATAATTTTTTTTCACTTGAATTGGGATTGATGGAGCAGGATTATCTAGTGAGGCCCAGATAATGAAAATCAATGGATACTTGGAATGGTGTAAGGAGAGACCAAAGCTGGTCATCCCATTCAAGATGGTCATGGAGCACATTGATTACTATTCGAAGCATTCCTTATATTGCAAGTTTTTGGGCATGCAAGTATCACTACAATTTTTGGAGTCTTGGGCTCAAACGACTTGGTTTCCAGAGGGAGAGATGAATATTAAGCTTCTAGAAAATAATTATTTCATGGTAACCTTTAATTGAATGGCGAATTACAATAAGGTTTTTGAAGGGGGTCCCTATTTCCATAATCAAATTGGGTTGTTTATCAAACCATGGCATGCTAGTTTCAACCTTGCTAAGGAGCTTTTGAATCAAGTTCCAATGTGGGTTTGATTTCTGTAGTTTCCTGTGGAGTGTTGGTAGGATGATGTTTTGCACCTGTTGGGTTTGATGCTCGGGATACTAGTTTCCTCTTCGCAGCAAACTCAGTGTAAAAAGGTGATAAATTTTGCTTGTATTTGTGTGGAAATTGATTTAAGTAAGCCATTTCCAAATTCTTGGGATATGTCTTTCAGTTCTTATTCCTAGGTGCAACCATTAGATTATGAAACTCTTCCATTTTGGTGTCGTCTTTTCCATGAATATGGCCATTTATAATCAATATTCCCAAGGGCTAGGCCGATGGATCCTCCACACTCTCAACCTCCTTGCAATCCACCTAGGGTTGATAAGGGGAAGGATCCCATTCTTGGGGATGGGGTTGGAATGGATGGCTTCATTCCTATCAATTCTCATAATAGGAACCAAGTTCACAAGAGGACCTTAAAGGAGATACAAGATGAAGATTTTTTTAACAAATTTGATCTTTTCGATAATCTTGGCCAACAAGAAGTGAATTCGGGCTTGGTGAATCTAGATCAAGGTGTTTTGAGTATAGGATAGGAGGGCCTAGTTGCTGGGGCTAGTCAAGATACATAGGATATTGGAACTTTGCAAATGGATATAGATCTTCAAATGAAAGTCCAGGTGGAGTCAGTTATAGTTGTGGAAGTTCCCAGAGTAAACATATGAATTATAATGAATCAGTGACATTCATAATCAGTTCCACCACAACAATCTATTTTTTCCTCCACTTATAAACCTAGCTTACAAATTTCCAAGTATAAAACAAGAAACAAAATTATTTATTCTGATTGAGCTCCATTTCTGCATTGTCCAACAAAATATGACAGTAAAGAAATTAAATTGCTCTCAAAGTGTCTTATATGACAAGTTAGAGGAATGCCTCGAGTGGAAACTATTGTCCAAGCAACAAATCTTAAACATTTCTATGTAAAATATTTTTCTAGGGATTACAGTGATTCAATATATTTGATTTGGTGATTATGCTGTATTCTAATTGAATTAGAATTATAAATGATTATAAAGGTAAAATACAATAAGTTAAGAGTACGTATTATATATTTGTGTTATTTTTGGAGGGAAAGGATAATATTTAAAGTTTTATTCTATTTTAATGTAATAAAAACAAATATATAACTAGCAGTTGCATGCATAGGAATGCAACAATTAGTCTATAGGGGTCCACCGCAAATGGCTATTCAGTGGGAAGCAAGAAACAAACATTTTTTTGGAATGCAATGTGAAATATTAACAATCAATAATATTTGCAATTGTTTGATTGAATCAAGAAAGGGAAAGCGTGTTAATAAGCCAATATGAAATAACGTGAGGTTAGTTCATATTTCACAGGCTATGGATGTGAGATTAAGAACCATTTGCATAAAATGAGAAATTGATCTTTGTGTTTCCACATATAAATTTATTAGTTGAAAATTGATTATGAAAATGTAAAATAAAACCATAGGTCATGTTGAACAAATCTTATTAGTTGCAGTGTATCCATTAATTTTAATTTTAAGCAAGTAATCATTAGTAACATTTTTTTATTAATATGTAATATTCAATAATTTTAGTTACAATATTTATTTAAAATTGATTTTAATTAATAATATTAGGAATATAGTAAATTAATTCTCAAAAAATATAATTTTTTAATAAATTTATTCTTAAAATCATAATTAATAAAATTAATAAAATATAAATTTTTAAATAATTATTTTTTTAACAATAATAATTTCTCTCTAAAATTCAAGGTATGAGATAATTTTATCTTTATTTTCGTTTTATATTAATTAGACCTAGATGCATATCTATATTTGATCCTTTTGTATATCTTAATCAATCAATTGATTGATTATTATTTAATTATGTTAAGATACATATACATACAAATATATGGAAAAGTTGAAGTTGTGGATTAAATAATATTTATGAAAAGCATGGAACAGTAAAGGATTCTCCCTTTTAAAAAAGTTATTACCCATGCCTTTAATTACTAATAGTTTATAAAAGGGTATTCTTTAAAAAAGTTAGTCAATAACTTTGGATATGGCATATTTAAATTGAAAAAAGAAAGATGTTTAATATTCAATACTTTTTATAATTAGTATTTAGTTCATAATTTTTGAAATAAAAGCTTTAGTATGCATGTGATTTATGGGTTAGTAGTTGTAAAATAAAATGGATATAAGTAGAAAGGATTCAAAAGTTGTCAATTAGAAGGAAATTGAAAATAAAAATATCATTTTTTTATGAATTGTTTCATAGTCCAATTGAAGACTCAGTCACACCATCTCTGATCTAAAACAAATAAACATACCTCATGAAAAAAAGAATGTGATGACACAATACACATATTTTGCATTGTTAGAATAAATGAATAAAAATTATGCCTTGTTTTGAGGTGACGTGACCAAAGCCTCAAGTTCTTGCCCACCACTTGCTATGACATGAGAAACATGTTATTATAGACTATGTTTCTAGAAGCCAAGTGTATACAAGGATTTGTGTACGCATGTATCTATGTAACAATAAATATATGGCATTAAAAGAAAAGCACAAAACCCATGTTTGTTATCCTCTCTACCATAATAGCATCATGGAGCCTCATGGACTCTAGCCAAACTCCTGAGCAAGAAAAGTATGAAACATCCACATAAAAATTCATGGAGTTCTATCATACATCACACAATAACAAAGTTGGGGGAAAATCAGGTGTTTCAATATATGATCTTTCATATTGTAGTGTTTTCTCTACTATGGCAACTTTAAAAAAAAAAAAATTATGATTTTCGAATGCTTTTGCATGCTTTATCCTAGTTCCTACAAATAGAAGATAGGGGTATGTTAGTGGATAGGAAATAAAAATAAAAAAGGAAGCACAAAAAGTGAGTAAGTATATGTGTAAAATTAATAAAGACAATCTGAAACTCAAAATAATCAATAATATTTATAATTGCTTCACTGAATCTATTTATTAATAATAGAAAATTTTTGCACTTACATGTACTATTGATGGTGTTTAACAAGGGTGGGCAACACTAGATTGAATTGTTGGACCATTAAATATTTTGAAATAGATAATTTAAAATACACTAATTTTCTTAGATGTCTATTGTATCTATGCAACATTATAAAGGAAATAATATAGATATACAATAAAAAGGTTAGCATTATCTATTGTAAATAGAAAGAGATAAAATGAAACATTTTGAATACATGGTAGAATATATAGAAGAGTGTACAATAACTAAAAAGGTGTATCTAACTTCACAAACATACATATCAGTATATATTTTGTTTTGCAAGTACTTATATTTGCATTGCATGGTTAAGATGTATATGTAGAAATGTGTTTGTGAAACATCGGTAACCAATAACCAGGAAGGAAAATAATGTATTCATGCACAAAATGAATAGCAGACCAACCATGACATTGCAAATGGTTTAGTTACAAATGGTTTAGTTGAATGGAGCAACATGCATGGTTTAGTTGAGTGGAGCAACATACACCATTGTCATGTGCTTGTAGAGATAAACAATGTGATGCAATCAACAAATTGTTTGTCCTCTAACAAGCACATGAAAATGGTGTGTGGTTGTCCTCCACAATCACATAAACCGCAATCTACAATGGCTATAAAAGGGGAAATCTTAAATGGAAATCTTTTTGTGGGAAAACAATCATACATTTGACTTCAAAAAAGATAGTCTACTCTACCCATTGCATTTTTGCATGTGTGTACAATTATCTTTTCAACTTATTTAAAAGACTATTTACATACAATTGTTTATGAAAATGGAAATTTTCCCTAAAGTTATAACAACATTTATACTATGCAATTATAAATGCATTTATATAAAAATACAATTGCAATCTAAGGAAGCATATAGTAAAAATGGTCATCGAATTGAAAAGCCAACTATTACACTGTTTGGCAACTGTTACATAATGAATAGTTTTCTTTACAGAACTGGGAAAAAGAATATCATATAGCATATTGATACAACACAAGCAATCTATGTAACAGTTGGCTTTTCAATTCAAAATTCAAGCTACGTTATTGGACACTAAATATTATAGACAAAATAGAGAAACTGTAAAAGAACTATTAGAAAAACACTTAAGAATCGTAGATAAATGCCAACTTTTACATAGATTGCTTTTCTTGTATCAATATGTAACTATATGGTATTCTCTTTCTCTCATTTGTTTGAAGTTTTCTATAATAGGTTGTCCATTGTCATATTTTAGCTCATGTATTCTTCATATCTTTACCTAGGCAATTTCTGTCAAGTTTTTTTTACAACCCAGCCGTGAAAAGAATTTATTGGTGTTGAAAATCAATAATCGTTGATGGCTAACAAGTTTCCTAAAGTTGTCTATGAAGACATAGATTTTGCTGATTATGTGGGTTGACAGTGGTGGAGGTGGTTGTGTTGAGGCATGGAGGTAGAATAGTAAGTGATTGCTAATGCATCTTGGCATTGTTGTACGATGGTGTGGGAGGAAGTAAATGCAATATTCAATGTTGCAATGTGGGAGAGTATAATTTTTTTGGTTGCATTGTCAAATGAGCCACTGTGGTGTTGGTTTGATAGCAAAGTATTGGAAAAATCATCACTTGCATCCCTATTTGATAGCAAGTTGGAGGGTTTTAACACTAATGTGCTCTGAAATGTGCAAGAAAATATATTGATTAAGTTGCACTGTCGAAAGAGCCATTGTGGTATTGGTTTCATAGAAAAATATTATAAAAATCATCACCTTTGGCTTGGTTTTCATTCTGTACATGCCTATATTTTTTTCCTTTCTAGTTATTGGTTGTTATATGTGGCCATGTTTCATAAAAAAAATTCATATACATCTTAGCCATGCAATACAAATATAAGCACTTGTAAAACAAAATCTATACCAATATATATGTTTGTCAGGTTAGATGCACCTTTTTAGTTATAATGCAGTCTTCTATAATGTGTAGAATCAAGCTTTTTGGATAGGTCTCCAGTTCAAACAGATGAGAAAAAAACAATATCATGAAATATATTGATACAAGATTCAAGCTACGTTCTTTGGTAATAAATATTAAAGACAAGTAGAGAAATTGTATAAGAGTGTTAGAATGATTAATTTATTATTCATGTCTTTTGCTCTCTACTTATTGTTCCTTGTTATATGTTTGTATCTTTGGAATTATACTCATTTTGGAGATTTCAAAGAGATTATGGCTCTATATGGATGGAGAAATTACAATTAAATCTTCTTTCTTTCATCAAAAAATATGGTTAGAGTTAGTAGCTTTTTCACCCTTCGTTTATTGTTTGTAGTTATCTCTATGCATCTTTGGCCCATTAACATAGGAGCAATTGTAGATTAACATAGGAGTAAATGTAGATATATATATGCAGAGGGTTAGTATAAAAGCATAAACATATTGAAGATAAAATTAGTTTAGTAGCTATTAAGTGTTATTCTAATAGCTCTTTTACAATTTCTCTATTTTTCTATAATATTTAGTGGCAAGTAATGTAGATCGAATCTTCAATAAGTCCGTGGTGTTATACCCATTTTGCACAAGTTATTGCTACCCATTGGCTTTATAAGTTCTATTTAATGTGGGTTTACTGCCAAAGAATGTAGCTCAAATTTTCAATTGACAAGCCAACTCTTACATAGACTTCTTGTCTTGTATCAATAGGTTTAATGTGGGTTTTCAATCATCTGTCATTTACCTATGATACTTAAGTGTTTTTTTAATAGTTCTTTTACAATTTCTCTATTTTGTCTATAATATTCACTGCCAAATAATGTAGCTTGAATTTTGAATTGACAAGCCAACTGTTAAATAGATTGCTTGTGTTGTATCAATATCCACATCCCCATAAGTGATTGTTCATTATTGTAGTTCACCTCTTCTATTCTCCATATTCTTAAGTTCTATTTAATGTGGGTTTTCGATCATCTATCATTTTGCTATGATTATTAAGTCTCTTCTAATTGTATAAGATGTATTAGAATAACATTTATTTGATACTAATAATTATAGACAAAAATCGCATTAAATAGAACTTTAAAATATGGAGTATAGAAGAAGAAAACTAAGACAATGAATAGTTTGTTATGGGAAACTAAAAAAAAGAATATCATGAAGAATATTTTGTTATTGAGAACTTCAAGCAGATGAGGAAAAAATAATATCATGAAACATATTGATTGAAGACATATAATATGTTCCATGCAAACAAAATAACCATGGAAATTAATAGTTTGTTAAAAGGAGCTTCAAACAGATGAGGAAAAAAGAATATCATGAAACATATTGGTACATGACAAGTAGTCTATGTAACAATTACAAGAGGTATTAGAACAACACTTAAGAATCACATGTAAATGATAGATGAATGGAAACATTTGGCTTGCTTTCAATTTTTTTGGTTTGTGTATGTTTTTCTACCTCTCTTAAAGTTCTGTTGAATGTGGGTTTTCAATCATTTGTCATTTACCTATGATTCTTAAATGTTTTTCTAACAACTCTTTTACAATTTCTCAAATGATAGATGATCTAAAACACATTTTAAATAAAACTTTAAAATATGGAGAATAAAAGGTGTAAACTATAGCTATGAACAGTTTGTTATATAGAGCTTCTACTGTACAAAATGTGTATACCACTAAAGATGAACAAAGATAGCAAGGAACAATTTAACCAGAGGCTCTAAAAATACAGAGGCCAAAAAAAATAGACACCAGTTGAAAGGTATAGGTCAATGTTATGTTTGATGAAGAATAAAAGAGCTAAACTACAAAAATGAACAAATTCTTATAGGAAAATTAAAATAGATGAGAAAAAGAGAATATCATGAAACATATTGATACAAGACAAGCAATCTATGTAATAGTTTACATTTACCTATCAGTATTTTTTGAAATTTCCACTGGGATTTTCATCAGCCCAGCCATGAATAGAATTTCTTCGTGCCTATAGATAATTTTTTCCATAAGCTAAAAAGATAACTGTAGGAACATGAAAAAAATTAATGTTTACAATATACTAAGTTTATTGTATTCAAGTGCATGTAAGAATTCATGCATGGATGTATATATATAGCAACAAATATATGGAGCCTATCTAGCCATGCAGGAAGAAAAGGGTTGAATGTATAACTCAGTAAAATATAAATTTATAAAACAAACCTTTTTTATGCTTACAACTATGGTAATATTTTAAGTACCAATTTTCCCACATATGGGCTTCATATCTTCTTGTCTATCTATGCTTTCATTGAGCCCAACATGATCTTACTATGGTGCAGGAGCACTAAGCACATAAACTTTACATTAGGAGGTCAATATACTAAGTATACGTGTTTAGGGTCCTTTTGAATTTAATAAGGTCTATTGAGACCATTTTCCATGTAATTGGGTCATTTGTGAGTAATTTATGTCAAAATTTCAAAAGTTGCAAAATTATGTAAAGTTGTCATACCAACAAATTACAAAAATGCAACTTTTCTAGAAGATGAAGGATCATAGGAGTTCAAAGAGAATTTATAGTCACTGGGTGGTTAAAATTTTAATTTAATAAGTATATAAATCCTCTAAAGAGCTCGAGAAAGGATGATGAATGTTGTATTGAAGATTCCATATCAAAGACAACATGATTTTCTGCAATTTCTCTATAATTCTACATTTTCCAAAAGTTGTATGGTCTTGTACAGTTTGTAATTGCTTTGAATTTCATTATTTTCTATAGGGAAATTAATTAGCTTCCATTTTCATCAAGTTTGAGAGTCTGACATTGAGTTTTGTGGGAGATATCCTAAATTTATTGAGACAGCCTGTAGTGAACTAGTGACAGGGTTTGATAGGGGTAAAATGAGGTTCTAATTGATTCCACCTATTTTCAACGCCTATAACTTGGTGGAATGACTCCTTCCATGGTAGTTTAATTTTTCTTATGGTTTATAGGGTAGAGGAGGAAAGTTGTTAAGATTTAGGTGATTCCCTAGGGTAGAATTACCTATTTTTCAAGTGTAAAATGGGGTTTTGAAGTAGGGTTTTGACAAAATGATGATGGAACTAAGCATGTGATGGATATTTGAGTTTTTGTAAGTTATTTGTGAAGTGTTGGAGGCATTGGTTTTATTTAGATAAGCCCTTTAGATAGGATCTTCTATAAACCCTTTTGGGAAAGTTGAAAAATGAGGGTCTTGAGGTATAGTATCTTAGAGGTCATGGCTCCAATGAATGTTGGTGGATTTTCAAATTTTGAAACCTAACTAAGGATTATTCATTGAGTTTTGGGGGTAACTAGGATTTTTGAGGGTACTTTGGAAAAATGGGCTATTTGATGGCCTAAAACCAGGGACAGTCAATTGATTCTCCATATTGTTCAAAAGAAACCCCATGAAACATTTTTCTATGTTGTGATAGGCCCTAAAGTTTATCTTAGATGGTGTTTAGTTGGAATCTATATGGCCTTCTCTAAAATATAAGTCAAAAAATTTTTTTGGAAGGCTAAAAGCAACTAGGTGTGAGTTTGTGATTAGTTGAGTGGATAGGATTAAAGGGGCTAGTTTCTTGTTTGGACTTGATCCTTTTGAGTTGGTTTTAATCATCACCAACTTGCTTGATATTAGGTGGTATCAGAGCTCAGTTATTAGATCTCTTGAAGGTGATTCATTAGAAGTTGTAAAGACAAGATGCCTCTAAAGAATGTTGGTGCTACTACAAAATTGTAGGAGTTAAAAGAGAAACATGCCAAGATTTTGGAGTCTCATAATGTTATGTTAGCAAGGATTTCTTCCTTGGAAACAAGGAAGAGAAGAGATGAGAATGATGAAAGTGAATCTGAGTAAGAAGATGAAGAGTATGAATATGTAGATGAAGAATTAGAACCTGAGGATCAGAGGATGGAAAAGTTGCTTAAGGTAGCCAAAGGTGATTCACATAAGGTAAAGGATGATTTGCCTATGTATGGTGGAAATTTGAATGATGAAGAGTCACTTGATTGGATTGTAGCCATGGACAACCACTTTGAAAGTGAAGATGTTTCTGATGAGAAGAAGGCGAAGATATCAAAGAAAAAACTCAAAGGTCATGCAGTTCTATGGTGGGACTACGAGCTAGCTGAAAGGAGAAAGCAAGGTAAGTCAAGGATAGTTTCTTGGGACAATATGGTTGCTAAAATTAAAGGTAAATTTCTTCATAAAGACTATGAAGTTCACTTGTATAAGATATTACAAGGTCTGAAGCAAAAGGATTTAGATGTTAAGACCTATACTAATGAATTCTATAAGCTAAGTATAAGGTCAGGAAGAAGTGAAGAAGTTGAAAAAGTGGCTATGTATCTAGGTGGCCTTAGATTCTATACAAGATGAATTGGTTGTTGCTAACCCAAAGACTATTGAAGAGTGTTTGTAATTGGCTATTAGGGTTGAAGAAAAGATGAAAAGAAGGAAAGATAAGTCTATTAGAGGTAGAGGCAATAATACATGAGGGAGAGGATCATTCCCTACATCAAGGCAATCATATGAGGAACCAAAAGAAGAAAGTAAAGGTAAAGAGAAAGATGCTAATGCAAGAGGATGTCTAAGGGGTTATAGAGGAAGATTTGGTGGAGGCAGAAATTCAATCATGTTTTCAGGAAGATGCTATAATTGAAATGAATTTGGGCATCCATCATACAAGTTCCTTGAAAGGTTTGGTGCTTCATCAAGTGGTGATGGGAGAAGAGATGAAAGGAGGGCTCAAATATTGCAAGAAGAGGAATGTGAAAGTACTAATTCTTCTAGTCATGTTGCTCCTAAAATAGGTGAATCATTGATGATGAGGAGGACCATACTTCAGGCATCAAAGGAGAGGGAACCATTACAAAGAAAGACTCTCTTCAAAACCACATGCAAGTGTAAGAACAAGGTATGCAAAGTTTTCATAGATTTGAGCTCTACTAATAATATGGTATCAATTGAAATGGTTAGTAAATTGAATTTGCAAAAGATTCCTCCTGAAATTCCATATAAAGTGTCCTAGTTGAATGATGAACAATCACTTTTGGTTAATGAAAAAACTGTTGTTGAGTTTCAAATTGGTGGCTATAAGGACATAGTACTTTGTGACACCTTACCCATGGATTGCTTCCACTTACTTCTTAGAAGGCCCTAGTAGTTTGACAGACATGGACTATATGATGGGAGAGCATATGCATACAACATAAAGAAGGATGGGCATACATTTACATTGACTCCACTAGTGGAAGAGGGAAAAGGAAAGGGTAAAGAGGCTAAGGTGATCATGTTTGGGAAGAAGGAATTTGCAAAGGGTGAGAAAGAAGAAAGGGATGGGTACTACAGTCATTTCAAGGCCTAAGAATGTTGTGACAATAGGTGTAAAGATTAATTTAGAAATGAAGGATGAGTTGGAAATGAATTGGCATACCAATGTCATGGTAGGGACAATGGTGTGTCCATTGGTTAGGAGTAAGATCATAGGGAAAGCAGGATCTATAGGTACAAAGGGTTACAGGTGTGACAGTATAGTGCTACATGAGGCTGATAAGATAAAGGGTTTGTTGATAGTGATAAGAGGACAAAGTGGATAGGGAGCTAAGGGTAGATGCAATATAAAGGGGAAGTTAGTTCAAGAGACATTTGATAAGTGTTTGTTTGTAGGTATGAAAGAAGGGACATTATCAGGTTTTGATCAAGGGACAAGTAGACGACAACCATCAATTCTGATTGCAATGATGGAGTCATATCCAAGTGCAAACAAGATCAAGGATGTAGGGCATGATATTAGATTTCAGTGTTTGAAATAATGGAGGTTATTTCTAGACTAGGGAGTATGTGAAAATCGAGGAACTAAGACAAGGAAATACTCGTGTACAAAAAGTATGACATATGTACTAATTTTCCCATAGTTGGGCTTCATATCTCCTTGTCCATCTATGCTTGCATTGAGCCCAACATGATATTACTACAAAGCAACATTTTATTTGAATATATCAAAATATATGTCTTTGGTTAGATGTGCATGGAACGAAAAAAATACATTGAAAAATAGCTTAAAACATCAAAAGGAGGCCAAATGTTGTAGATTGTAGAGCACAATAGTTGTAAAACCTTCCAATTTGGTATCTAATGGAGGTGGATGGCAAGATTTTTCAATACTCTTCTATCAAAGCAACACCACAGTTTCTCATTTCACAATGCAATTAAAATAGTATACATCCTCATACTACAATAGTGAATATTGCATTTACTCCCTCCCATGCCATTGTACAACAATGCTAGGATGCATCAACCCTCACGTGAGAAAACACTTACCATTATGTTTCCATTGATTGAGGTAACCAACTCCACCACCGCCAACCCATGTAGTCAACAAACTCCACTATCATTGTAAACAGGTCCAGGAAATCCATTGTAAATTGCATGGATTATTATCATATATTAGACAAAAAATGCAATGTAGACAAGACTATATATTTTTAAATGCAATATATAGGAAGAGCGAAGCAGTGAAATGCTCAAAAGAGAACTTTGTAGATCAACATTTGTCAACTATTTGAATCAAATAAACCTAATTGAAAAGCTAGAAAGAAAACACATGATTATTTTGCAAGAAAAGAATGAAGGAAAAATGAAAAAACTCATGGTACATAGGCACAAAAAATGGGTATGTGCAAGATCATCATGGAAAAAATAGGCCATTAAGTGGCAAAAAATTTACAAAAATCAGAGTTAGGCAACTTGACGTAAAAACCTGAATAAGTTATCTATATTATTTCAAAACAATCTAAGAATAGAATCTATGGCAAATTGAATGTAGTTTATAAACTACTAGGCTTATTTTAAAATATATATATATATATATATATATATATATATATATATATATATATATATTTGGTGAAAAATTGAAATTTCAATGCAGAGTACTTAAATTTTAGGGAAAAATAAGTAGGTGTCCGCCTAACCACCCTAACCACAATAAAATGATAATATTTTTTATAAGATTTTAGATATAAGTAGAGGACTCATGTCTCAATGTGATGCATATTTTTTTGTAATTTTTTCCAATTAAATAATTAATTATGAATTTTTTATTACAAATTTTAAAAAATATAAAAACTTGCATGTCTGACCGCCTTATCTTGGTCAAAACTTCATGAAATTCTCTTTTTTAATCCTATAGTATGTGAAGCATAGAATGTGATGCATGTTTTGGATTAAAAATATATGATATTGTTTGAAATCTATAGATGTTTTTTGAATCAGCCTATCAATCAAGACTTTAGTCATAATTCAAATAGAAAATGAATAATAATAATTTATTAAATTCAAAGTAAAGCATAATTTATATTGGTGTAAAAGTGAGAATATCCTTTAAAAACCCTTTTTGTTTCATCAATTTTGGGTTAAAAAATGTTGTTAGCCACATACCCTACACATCCCCATCATATCACCACTTTTTGGCCCATCATGATCCTGCACATACCCAGATGGAAAACATAACATAATTGTAGCATTTTAAACTTATTTGTCAAATGCAACACAATCTTTTTGAAAAAAATTATAGAGTATGTGAATATATAGTTTAATATATTGGAATGTTCAAAACATGTTACTGACTTATAGAAATTTCAGCCTCTACTTATTGTTTGTTGGTATCTCTATGCATATTTCACACTTAATGTTGTTTGTATGTGCACGTGTATCAATTTGTAACAAATGCAACTGTATGTTTAGAGTGTTGCATGTTAAAATTAGTTGAAAGAGAATTGTAGGTATCCTGATAAAGAATTAACATCATGGAATTTAATGACAATTGGAAAAAAATAGATAGGTGGAATATAAAAAAGAGTGTATTCTTCTAAATTTCATATACAAAAAGTATGAAACAATGAAATGTTGAAAGAAGTGGATAGATTAATATTTATGGGTGCATATTTGTATATTGAATTTAACAAAAAAATGTATTGCTAAAGGTATAGAAGATAGTAAACAAGAAAAAAAAAATATTTAGTGTGCAAGGTTGAAGAGGATGGAAAGCATTGAATAAATAGGGGAAATTTAATGTGGCAGTAAAACTTAGAGTATATAGGCACATAAAATGGAAAATAGAGCTTAGGTGCATAATTTAAAACTAACCAGTCAAATACAACACAATATTCTTGAATTTTTTTCTAGAATAGTTGAATGTATATTTTAATCGACTAGAATGATCAAAAAATTCCACTAGCTTGTACAAGTTTTTCCCTCTACTTATTGTTCCTTTGTATGATCTCTATGCATGACTTTCTTTTGGGAGTTAGCAGGGGTAATACCTAAAGCTCTACAGACACCAAAGGACATTACATTGGTAGAAGCACCTGAATCCAACAAGCAATTGTGCAAGTTCTTACCAAATATATAGAAAAAGATCAAAAATGGAGGATTTTTTGTTTTCCCTTGAAACAGAGTTAAGGGAGTATCAACCTGGACAACTTGAGTTTTATCTTTCTCTTTCCCTTTACCTTTACCTCCAAGTGGTATGTGAATCTTATTCTAACCTTTTACTACTTGAGAAACAACTGCTTTATTGACACTCTCACTGACTAATTTATCTTGTGATACTAAGCTTGCATTGTAAGCTCCTAGAACTGCATTTCTAATAATTGGGACTCTCAATAATTCAAATGTAGAGAGGCTTACCTTTAGCTTCTTGATTTCTTCTACACTCAAGTCAGCTAAAGCCTCCTTAGGGTATTCCACCCCTTGTCTTTGCTCATTTTAGTAGTCCACCCTTTTGATGGATCCATTGGTCCTTGATCTTTAGATAAGTACTGTCTACGAACATGAGGATATGTTGGATTATTTCTAGCATTGGGATCTAGAGGTGTGGTGAATTTTTTTGGAGGAATAGAAGTGGTGAAGGGGCCTCCAACTTGTAGATGTTTGTGTGGCAGATCCCACATATGATATTTCTTAATAGGTCATTGGAATGTCTACACCTCTTTGACATAAGCTTCTTTCTCATCCATGGGGCCATTGTCATTCATGGGATTTTCATCAAACAACTATGTAATCTCATCTCCATTGCACACTTGATCTACCTCCTCCTTAAACTGGCCTAATTCTTTTTCAGGCACATTCCCATTGCATTGTGGAAAAGGAGCATGATTTATCACTAACACCAATGAATCATAAGGAGTATACGGTACCAATTCCTAATTACTTGCATTATTCTCCACCTCATACTGAAATATTGATGTTGTTGTTTGGAACTCAAGACAATCTAATTCAAAATGTTGACTTGTCTTATGGAGCCTACACCAGCCTGATAAAGCAACTTTAGCTAGGTTTATACCACTTGCTGGCTTCTATTCATTGATTGGTTGATCTAATGGGGTGGGGACACCTCCATTATTAGGCCTTGTATTCCAAGTCATGTTCCATCTGGGTGGTTGTATCTTATCAAACCCTTGTCCACCAACTTGCCCTCTATCAAATTTTTGGCCCAAATATTTTCCTTTATCATAATTATGTCCTCTTTCAAGATGTTGTCCCCTATCAAAGTGTTGTCCTTGTTGAGTTTCTTGATTTTCCTTATTATGATTGGACTGGATACTCCTTTGAGCAGCTTGGAATTGACTATTCTAGTTTCTCAAATAAGTTACCTCCATGTTTAGCTTCTTCACTTGTTCAGTTAGTTCATCCAACCTTTCCTTGTCAAAATTACTATATGGAGGTTGGTTTGCATTGTTTTGAGGATATCCTACTACAACACCAGAACTCAATGACTGGTTCAATACTTCAGAATTCTACAGATATGTGGGGAGACCAACCTAAGACTATGGATGAAGAGGTTGATTTACATTTTGCTGGGGGTAGCTGATCATAGATGGAACTTGACTCATAGGAGGTCTTTGGTGAGGAACCAGAGGCAACTAAGGTATTGGATTCATGATAGGAGTGTGATTGGAAAGAGCTTGATTGAGAGTTGGGACCTACCCAGGGTGAGTAGTGGGTCCTAGTGATGGTAAAGGCCCAGATAAGTGTTGTCTTAAAGGAGTGCTAACCTATACAACCTTTGTGTATACATCAAGTAAGGTAGTAGGAGGGTTGTTTCTCCACTTCATGAAGGTGGTTGTCAAACTATTAAGACCCTCGTAATAGACTTCTTAGAAAGCAATGGCCTCGTCGACAACATAAGGGGCCTACAGTCAGGTATAGGCATGTTGAAACCTATTGTTAAAGGACCCTATGGGCTCATTGACTTCTCTCTTAACCTTAGTGAACTGAAGGTAAAGCTCATTTGGACTAATGGGAATCCTAAACTTCTACAAAACTGTACTCTCTAGTTTAGTCCAATTATGAATAGACCTAGCAGTAAAATGAGTGTACGAATAGAATGTATCTTCTCCTAGGGAATAAGGAAAGATCCTACATGCTAAATCCTCATGATTGATTCCTCTATCCCTAAGGCAAGTCTAAAAAATCCTGATATGTTCCTCTATGGTCCTATTGGGGTCATTAACATGGAACTTAGAAAAAAAGTTTTCTAGGTTCTTGGGCATAACATTGTAATTATTGAAGGTCAAAGGAGATGGATTATTAGCAAGGAAATCCATTGGTGGGGGTGGGAGTGGTAATGGTTGATTTATGGCTTGTTGGGGTTTTTGAATGGGGATGGCTTTTGAATTAGATGAGGATGGACTTGATAAAAAATGGGTATGATGGAGATGATGGAAGTGGATGGGTGGATGATGATTCTCCCCTTTTCCTTGTCCTTCTTGACCTAGTAGGTTCTTCCAACTCTTGAAATTCATCTTCTCCTAGAGTGGATCTGGTTCTTCTTTTGAATATTTTAGTAGAAATGGCAGGCATAAATTGATCTAGCTTGCTTATTTAGGCCCTCCTTCCTGCGCCAATTTGTTGATGGTGTTTTCTGCATAGCAACAACTTAGACATAATATAATATCCTATCTCTCTTGAAAGGTAAATCTCTATCAGCAAGCCTCAAGAGATAACTCCTAGGTCTCGAATGTTAGGTCTTGACAATGTAGAAACAACTTAGTGATAAATGTGAAAATGTTGGTAATCACATAGAGACCTTACTACAAGAAAATTTTGAATCCTTGATTTTCTCAGATCTAGCAATATGGTGATACATGAAATCCTAAATCTAACCCAACTAATAAAAGAAATTGTAAAAGATAAGGTTTTTAAAGAGATTTCTAAGATTAATTCTAATCCTAAAATTAACAATGCAAATAATAAAACACATGAAATGTACCAATCCCTTAGAAACCAATTCCTACTTGACCCAGATAAATCTACAATCTTACAGAAATAGTGCAATATTCTAAGGCACAAAATATTTTCAAGTCATGAAAATTTATCCAAACAACTCTATTGCAATTGAAATGAACAAGCATTCACAATTGAACTAAGCACAATAAACATCAAAGTCCAGGCTAACTTTGTAAAGCAACTAGCAGTCAACTAGATGCAAAAATTATGGACTAGAGACTACTGCAACACTTCAAGCATCAAATCATAAACACCATTAAGTCATCTAACATTAAACCTAGCATGTCTCAAATAAACTTAAGCAATTTCAAAGGATAGAATCATAGGAACCATGCCAGATAAAATTAACACAAGAAAGGCACCAAATCACAATGTCTTTACTTGCATTAAATCACCCAAATTAGAAACAATTCCAATCTTCTATTACAACACTTGCTTGAAAATAAGACTAACTCCTAACTCTAGCTCTTGGTATATTGATTAATTTGCTCCAATGTAAAACTATCTAACCCTTTCAAATGAAGCACTAACCCTATTTATAGAGATTACATCTTATGTCAGCCCAAATAGGGTTACAAAAAAATTGGCCCCTAAAACAATTCGGCCAAGAGGAATTCAAAATGAAGTAAAGTGTTCATTAAATGCATGTACTCCATCTAGGTCGACCTCGAATCTCCAACATAGCTCGTGGTCCAATGCATGTGAAGGATAAAGAGAAATAATAGGGAAGAACAAATTCTAATGAGGCATTGTATTAACTACTCTCCCCTTTGTCCTTATCTCTCTCCATCTTATCTTGCACCATCAATCCCACCACCCTACTGAGGAGTGTGATAGCATCATAGTATTCCCTTTTGAACTTAGCTCTAAATAATTGCTTGGGAAGCTTAGAGAAGTGAGACTTGGGTTTATCTAGCCAAGAATTAATAACCTACTATGATTTGATGATGTCTTCATCATAATACTTCTTTGCTATATCCATATCAAAACCCACCACATGACACCTATCAGGCATGTCAAAATTCTAGGCAATAGATACAGGGTTCAAATTTTCCACTATTCTTCCTTGAGGACCAACTATCCTTTGTGTTCCCCTATCATAATGTCTAGCACATTCAAGCACCAACTCATAGCATTGAACTGTAGGAGGGAATCCAACTACATGGGCCAACCCTGATTCCAATATCCTTCTAACCAATAGAGGAAGGTTTTTTGCTACCATCCTTGCCTTGAATTCCTCATAATCCCATAGCCCAACATTTGTATGAGTGACCTTTGACCAGATGGAAGTCAACTTGCTCTCTAGGATCCTACTCTTTATATCCATTTTAATCCTTTCTACCTCAAAGATAGTAGACTCTTCAGCACTTGGATCCATTACCCTACCCTAGGTCCTTCCAGCAATGGCCTGACTTGATTGAGCCTGCATCCAACGAAAGACCATCATAAATTTTCTTCATAATATTAGAACCAAGATTATTCAATCATAGATAACATATTCATCATTTCATGAATTCAAAATCATGATAGAATCCCCTTTAAATTGATTATAAAGCACAAGTATTAAGAAATCCAAGATTCTAAGTAATTCGAGGAATTCCATGTCAGGCGGACTTAACCGATTGAGTACAAATTTTATTAGTTAATCATCACAATATGAAGGGAAAGCATATAACATTGTTTAAATTATTGATATCAATCATAAGATGCCAAAGATTCAACATTGAATTCATTCATCTCTCAAATTCTTCAATCACCATGAAGTCTTTGGGAGAATCTAGGAAAATCCCTCAAGAAAGGAATTATGTGAGGAACTAGAAATTTTGAGCCCTTAGCACATACCTAGAAAAATGAAGGGACGAGGAAAATTGAGAAATTCTGAGGGTGCGAAAATTCTGCGAAGACCTCAAAATCCCAAAAAAATGTCACTTCATACGATCTTTTCCTAGAACAATTGAATGATCAAAACTTCGAAACTTTCAAGCTTGAACCTAATTTGTTTCATGTCTTTTATTGATCCTCATAAGTTCTCAAAGTGAACTTAGGAATGAATTGGTGAGGATCAGCTATGAATTGATGATACCCTAAGTTTGACTTTGTAAACCCCTACCATGAACATAGGGATGAGCTCAGGTTGAGCTTGGATTGAGCTCATTTATCTTTGGTACAACTCAAGATAGATTGCATGGCATGCACTCAAACAAGTTATTGGAAAATGAAATTAGAGGGGAGCTCACGAACTCGCTTAGAGACATTGATCAGACAAAATTCCTAAGAGAAATCCTACGTCAAATCAAACTAGAATGACAATACACAGAGTCAAGTAGGAAGTGCAATCTGAGAATGCTTGGCACCACAAATAATCGGCTAACTAGGGGAAGGTATGAACTGGGCCCTAAGAACCCACAAAAATTCCAAACGCAAACCTAGCTTTGAACATTCAATCACAAAACACAAGAGATTCAAGCTCTAAATGCATTCAAAACAATAAAGCATCATAAACATCAATCATTCAAGAGAAAAACCATAGCTACATACCATGGACAAATCAAATTCAGCTGCAGGAGTGACTGGTGATAAACTTTAGTGCCCTAGCAAGCAACCTTAACAATATCACAACAAATCCAATCACTGAATCCACAAATGGAGAAATTCAAGCAACAAATCACCAAATACCAGAGACTCTCAAGGTAGTAGATAGAAAATGATGAAATCAAATGACACAAATTTCCCTAAAATCAACCAAATACTCACTGCATAATCCGTACCATAGTGTATTAATGTCATCGATAAGATAGGCCAGAACAAAACCTGGAAACTTGACAAAGCAACAAAATTTTGAAGAAATCCGGTCTAAGCAGAATTTTGTGAAGGGCCATATTTTCTAAACTACAACATTGAAACCTCTTCGTCAAACCTTCAAGAAATTTGGGAAATTTTGTCTAGAACAAAAATTCCCGAAGATAATGAAAAACTCACATTTTATTCAGAACTTATAATTTTTAATACGCAACCTAGGGGATTATTTGTGTAAGCAAGATGAACATCCAAATACATCCAAAAGCAGCTGAATCCAAAAATTAAAGAGCCAAAAGACACCAAAATGAAAGAAAAAGAGGGTCCCTGCTTTTAGCGGGGTGTGTGTATGAAAATTGCACAACACCTCTACTATGGAATATAATGTTTATTCAATTATTCATATCACATATCATCCCATTCCATCTTAAATATCCTGAAAAATTCCATAAAAATAATAAAATGTCTTAAAAAAATCCCTAAAAATTATAAAATGTCCTTTAAAAAACCCTAAAAAATCATAAAATATCCTAAAAAAATCCATAAAAATCATAAAATGTCTTGGAAAAACCCTAAAAAATCATAAAATGTCCTAAAAACCCAAAAAAATATAAAATGTCCCAAAAAACCCTAAAAGAATCATAAAATGTCCTGAAAAAATCTATAAAAATCATAAAATGTCTTGAAAAAATCCATAAAAAATCATAAAATGTCTTGAAAAAATCCATAAAAATCATAAAATGTCCTAAAAAATCCAAAAAAATAAATATTCATAAAATCCAAAAAAATAAATTTTCCAAAATTCCAAAAAAAAAATCCATAAACAATGACACTTTCAAATCACCACACTGCTTTGAACTTCAACAAAATCAAAATGCCCCATGATTGAAAATCAAGCAAGCATTGAAACATGTCTACATTGTGACAAGAATCATATCTACATTGAAGCATGATGTTTGTTTGTTTGTTGATCTTTAATTATTTTATGATTTTATCTTTGGTGGCATATCTTTTAGCTTCTCGAGGATTTCTTGAACTAGAGGCACGAGGATGGAGCATGTTCACTTGTTCACTATTTGTGGACTTTTCTCATTCACAAGATGACTCATCTTAGGACATGGTTATCTAAATTCATCAAGGACATATGAGCCTAGTGTGGATGAGAGAAGTCCTTGTCTGATAGTGTCTTCAATGCAATAAGTATTCAAGTCATCTACGGTCCTTATACCTAGATGCTTATACTTCACTGCTAAATAAAAATGCAAACAGTATTCAGGTCATCCATAATAATCTCTCTAATGATAAAGCACAAGAAGCTTCATCACCTCCATTTCCTTCATATCTCTTTTTCATCTATCATTTCTTCCATAATCCATTTCCTTCATTATTTCTTTTTCTTTATGTTCTTTATTTCAAAGAATTATTAATCGCTTTTTCCAATTGATGCATCTCTTTTAATCCAAATATCAAATCAATCAATCCATCTTGATCACTCAATCTATTAATCATTCATTGTTTTGCACTAGCATCAATCTTAATCGGCTTAATCAACTCAATTATCTTAATCAACTTATCAACCTGGCTATACTGATCATTTACATCAATTGTTCAATTACGCCCATCAACTTTGCATTTCCATCAAATGTACATCATAGCTTAATCACTTGTGCAATATCAATCACCTAATCATTCTCCTATAATCTATCAAGAGATCAATCTTCTTACAATATGTTCAATTAATCTCTCGAGGGGGCATATCATATTCATCATTATCCTTATCAAGGTATCTCTAGGGCATGTATTAGTTGATCATTTTTTCTTTGAAACAACACGACATGTTGCATTGTCTCAAAGAGGGGAAAAATGTAGATGCATAAAAATTTCCTCATAATCTTTTTTATCCATTGCATATTTCATATAGTCATCTGCATAAATCATTTAACCATTTGCATAATCATTAACTCATCTATTTCATTAATCATTAATCCATAATTACTTAAATACATTTGTATAAACCTAAAAATGGTCATCACATTTAATTAATTAAATACCAGTTATTTAATTAATATTCGACTACATATAAATAAATTCTCAATTTATTTATATTGTTCACCCTTCCCTAATTCTCCAAATCTAAAATCATATTCTTCTAATTTAATTAAATAAGTAAATTTCCATAAGCTTGTTTTATTTAATTAATCTTCACTAATCTCGATTAGGAATTCAAGCACATGTCTACAAATTTTTGTGCCACCTCACCAAGGTCACATGAAATTAAATAATTCTAATTTTTAATTAGAACTATCTTCAACCAATTTTAAAAGCACATGGCTTATTCCTCACACACCTCCACCAATTTTCAAACACATGGTCTTTTCTTCCCACACTTGAGTCTTCCATCCAAATGGCATGTTATCTTTGGTCAATGGGACAACATCTTTATTCTCTCCATCTCCACCATCCATTCTTCTTGTTCAAATCTAGACCATAGATCATTGCCACCTCACCAGATGCTTAGAAAAGGCTATAAATACAACCCTTTGGCATTATATTTTGCATCCACTTTTGAATAGAGTTATCGTGTAGGAATATCATTTGAGCTTGGGAACATTGTGGAGTCTTAGAGTTACATTTTATATCATGTTTTACATCATATTTAAATCTTATACTAACACTTTGCTTCATAGTTGCATTTTATGCCATCCTTTGCATCATAGTTGCATTTTAGATTAGCATTTTCATAGTGAGCATTTGAGAATATGGAGTATCATTTTAGTTTTCAATAGTTTGCATTTGAGCATATGTAGAATCACATATAGAATCATATAGATCACTACCATAGTATCCACCACCGTTTGACCATTCATCATAATCATTGTCATCCATTCATCATAGCATCCATTATCCTTTCCATCATATAGTTGCATGTAGGAATTTAGTTGGCTTGCATGTTGAATACTAATCTCATTTCAAAAGTATCATTCTAATAGCCTTTGTACACATAGAATTCTGAGGGCCAAAGGGTTAAAGGAATCTTTAAGAATAGAGGACAATGATATGTTCTTAAAAGATTTATTTTGTGGCAATTTAGATTAGCTTATTTGCTTTGAATCTTTGATGTAATTTGTTTCATTAAGGTTTGTGTTGATACTAACTTTACACATTTCACACACACACAACATCCATTACACATTTTATACATAATCATTATATTCATTACATAATCATATTTCCATAATCATAAACCCAATTCATAATTACATTTGCATGTACATTTGTCCATTTCATAAATCAATTTCATTAAACAATTTAAATAATCATTTATCCTTCTCCTATCCATATCATTTAATAAATCCATTATCCTTAATCTCCAATATATCACAAATTACATTTAATTAAAATGGGATAATTATCATTTCTCCATCTAAACATTTACCCCACATTCTTCCTGAAATGTGGATTCATTCGTGAGGACATTTATATAAGCTTGCTTCCTTCTCACTTTTAAAACAACAACTCCAATCTCATTTTGATCAAAATCCATTCTACATAGCCTCTTGTTCTTTTTGCTGAAAAAAAATTGAGAGCAAAGACAAGATCTTGTAGATAGGATAACAATGGAGTTTAATTTCTTTTGAATGCTCATCTTTTTTTAAGTTTTCAAAGTTTAGTTTCATTTTGCATGTGTTTTCATTTAAGGAATTTCTCCATTGATGTTATGTTGGAATTTTGATTTGGGGTTTGATAGATTAAATTAGTTTTTCAATTTTCAACATAAACAATACCATATAATTAGGAAGAAGTGAATGTTGAAACCCTTTCTATGGAACAAGATAATGAAGATGTGCAAAAAGATGATTCATAACATGGTCATGATACAAGTGAAGATGCTACATAGGAAAACACACCTTCAAATGTGGATGATATGATAGAAAGGAATGTTGAGGAAGCAGTGATCAAAGAAGAAATTGCAAAGGAAAGCATCACCCCTCCTCTGGTACAAGAAGATGTTACTCCTTTGGTTAACACAGAAAACCCTATAGAGGAAGAGAATACAAAGGTGATAATGAAGAAGAAAAAATTGATGTTGATAAAGAAGAAGAAGAAGAACATGAAAAGGAAGGTGAAGACAAGAATAAGGATGCATCTAGAGATGCACAAATAGAAACAAAAAAACTAATAGACCCTAGAAAAATTAAAGAAAAGGATTCAAAGGGAAAAGTTGTAGAGATAACAAGGAATTTTGGTGAATCTTCTAGCTCCTTCAAATATTCCTTGAATAATCTATTAAGTATGCAGCCCAAGTTCCAACCTATTATGTTATCACAATTGCTACAATTTTTTATGCAATAAGGCAATGTAGATTTGGATAAGATCTCTCCCCTTCACAAATTAGAATTGGGAGATATGTTTCATTCATTCACAAGAAAAGAGATTATTGAGACACACCAAAAGAGTGGTGAACTAGTAGAGGAAGTGGTGAAGGCACTACAAGAGACCATACCTGATGCAAATATTGGCACATCTCTATCTAGTATGGAAAATCTAAAACTCTTAATTGATTCCTTAAAGTTATATGCCTCTGAACTAAGAAAGGAAGCAAAGAAAGAGGTTGATAAATTATAAATGAAAAGAAAATATTAGAAATGACTAAGAAATGTGCCATTACACATGAAAATATTTTAGAGTTAATGAAGGATGCTAAAGGATGCATTTATGAGGCAAAGGCTCTATATCAATATGCCATGAAGTGGCTTGGAGCCACACAAATCATAAGGAAGGAGATGGACTCTATTAAGTCTCTAATTAACACTACCTCAAGTTCCTATGGTCTGGTGGTTGATCTAACTAGAGAAATAGTGAATGTAATAGAAGAAATGCATAAGAAATTATTTTAGTTACAATCCCAAAAAGAGCACATCATCCTACAATTTAGAGAATTGAAGGATCTTTTCAATCCCAAATTTATACTTCTTTCAAAATCTCTTTTGAGTGCAGACAAATATAAGCAAATGAATTTGGTACCTAACACTTCAAAAGAAAGAGAAGAAATATTGTTGGAGTTTGAAACATAGTGTAGATCACTTGGGGAAGCTAAGAGAGAATGGGAAAAAGGTAGGAAAGAATTGCATGCTCATGTATAGAAGTTGCAGGAATCAACCACCTCCGATTGACACATTTCTCACATTTTTTATGCATTTTAGTATTTATGATTCATATTATTTGTACATATGCAAACTATGTAGGGTAGTTTTCCAACACAAATTTTGGGTTTTCTCTCTAGTACATGACTCAAGGGGAGTCCACCCAATATTTCTAGTTTGTATATATGCTTACATTTCTCGAGGAGAGTTTATGTGCAAGTTATAATAGCTGCATAGGTGCACTTTTCCCTTAATGTAAAAGGGAGAGAATGTTTTGGAGATTTTTGGCATGTTACCATCAATGAAAAAGGGGGATATTGTTGGAAGAATGTCATCGATGTCGTTGGCAACATGAGCATGAGGGATAAGAAAACTTATATAAAAATGTGTTGTAGTGTTGTTGATATTGAAGTGTCAAAAAAAGGGTCCTTTGACATTTTTTGCACTTCTTTGGGTCCTTTCTTATGGATATTGGCTTAATATTTCCTTGATTTAGTGTTGTAATGTGGGTAATACATTCACATTAGGTCTTGGGCCCTTGTGAACTAAAAGGATTCAAATGGTACCTTACCTAAGTGTTGTAAAGTGTTGTGACACACTTTCACACTTTTCTAGGATCTTGTTAATAAAATAACCTATTTTCATCATTTACCAAGCCTTGTTTCAAAGTGTCACAACATAATTTTACACTTTTCTAGGTTTTTAATAAATAATTGAGCTTTCTTATGCTTTAATTGGCCCCATTTTGCATCCACAGGGCTTACTTATGTGTATTTTTGAGAATAATCCCAACAAACATCATTTAAAATATCAAAATCCTAAAACCCACCTGGAATGCCTAAGGTGGGACTCATTTTCCATTCTGGGTGAATGAGCCCCTTTAGGTGGGACTCGTTCACCCAAGGTGGCAAATGAGTCCCCCTTTAACTCAAAATTCAAATTTAATTCAAAATTATTGCAGGTTTTTATTCTCCAAGATCTAAGGTTGGCCTTTCATGTTGTAATTTCAGGAATTATTGCATAATTAAGTATAAATGTAAGCTATTTTTCTCTCATTTTCATACCTAGAAAATTCTACAAGCATTCGTGCATATAGTTCACAAGAGCATTTGAGCATTCATACGAGCATTCAAGGAGTTTCAAGGGAAAGTTATCAAACATTCAAGAGCTCCTTCAAGTGTCTTCCATCATATCAAATATTGCTTACATCATATTGTTTTAGAGCTAACAATTGTGGTGTAGGATTTGTAAGCATTGCATTCAAGATCTATCAACATCAAGCTAGAGTTCAAGTCCACATCCATTGGAGCCATTATCTACATGTTTGTATGATGAGGGAGCAAACCCATGACACAGAAATAATGCACACAACTAGTAAAATTTATTATTATTCAATAATGGAAATCTTACATGTAGAGGATCCCAAATCCTCAAGCTCTATGATACATGCAAGCTACAAAAGTTTTAGAAATTACAAAAATTACAGAAGTTCCCCTTTTCACAGCATGCAAACTCTTTTCCCCAAAAAGCTCCCAAAAATTTGAAAAATACCCCCATAAATAGCCCCTTTTCCATTTGGATCTAGAAACAACATTAAAGTTATGAGTTTTGGTGGTTTGGTACCAAGAATTATAATTTGAAATTCAAAAATTAAAATACCATTCAATACTCAGAACATTTTGAAAGTGTACCAACTTCTGGGAGCCATAAATTTTGATCCGGGACTCTATTTTTTGAGCTGTTAGAACCGTTGGAAAGGTCTTGGAGTCAAGAACATGCTCAAAGTATGATATGCCAATTTTGGAAAGTTTTGGGGATGTTTTGGGGCCGTTTAGTGCCTCAAACCAAATCTGGAATGTTTTCAAGTGCTTTTTTGTGAGACTGAAACTGCAATATCTTTCAAACTGAGAATGCTCTTGGCCTGATTCTTTCACCAATATTCTTATTTTTCCATTCTAAATCCTCCCATATAATTTTCATTCCAAAACACCTTCAAATTCCAAAAGTTGCTAAAAATAACAGCAAATTCCAAAAGCTGCTAAAAATAACAATTGACTAGAGAAAGCAGAAAAACAAAACTAAAAGTGGGGATTTACATAATGACAAAAAGGGTATCCAGAAATGAAAAGACATCTACAAAAATTTAACCAAAGGAAATATAAATGCAATGCATGTTTTTGGGTGATGCAAGATTGCCCTTACACCACTGGATGCTCCTGCATCATTGTAGCATCATATTGCAAGGGTTTGGTGAGTTATAGAATTGTCTTTTGTTCAGTCATCATTCTCCATTATATTTCATTTCATTTCAGGGTTTAATTACTAGCAAGGGGTTTGACCAAGGAAAACCCCTATTCACTAACCCCCACAACATTTTTCCCTCTTCTAGTGTGTGATTTGCAGGGCTAGGTTACAAATTTACCAAGAAGTTAAGATTGGAAAAGTGATCAAAGCAAGTAAAGGTTTTCAAAGTCTGAAGAGAAGCTTGGAGAAGATCTTTAGGATGAAATCTGCAATTTCAGATCTAGAAACCTGTCAGGAAGAGCAGAGCAAACTAAGGGCTACAATTTCTTGATTTGAATTTCCAGAAATCCAGAAGTGGACTGATTCGCCACTATTGGTGAATGAGTCCCACTGCCCAAGCCTAAATAGGAATTTTTTTAGATCTAAGTACCCTTTTTCCTTAAACCTATTCCTGTACATTTTCCAAAAAACTAGACTAAGTCGCCCAGCTTGGCATATGAGTAACTGAACTAAGTCGCCCAGGTTGGCGTATGAGTCCTAGTTGGAATCAATAGTGAATTTTTTAGAATTCCAGAGTTCCATCCTACCTTCTTCAATTTCGCAGGTGCACATCTCTAGTTTCATGTAATTTTCTATTTTATTTTACTTGCATTCTTAGGTCATTTAGTATTAGTTTTCATATCACACTGTGTTTTCAAACATCTTGCATTTTCTAGATTTACACTTGGTGGTGAACACTCATTTGTTGTTATCCTTTCCCTAAAACTCTCCCTTCCTCATATTTCAATCTCCTTTGCATTAAAATCTCAAGGGTTTGTTCTTGAGTGAATAAGTGCAGTTTTGTCTCTCTTTTTAGGTCTAAAACCCTAGAAGTGAAAGAAAGCACAATTTTTTTTATTCATTTTGGTGAACCTGCATATAAAGCATTATATTTATTATTTGGAGTGCATTTACATCATAGATTTAAATTGCACAAACATTGCTTTAGGTTTTGCATTGTTTAATTTTCATTCTAGGGTTTCAAACTTTGCATTAGTGAAAAGCTCATTTAGCTTGCATTATTGCACTTAGTTTCATTTAAAATTAGAAAAATTCTACATTTGCATTTTAGACTTGCATCAAAAAACTTAAAATGCATAAAATTCATTTCAAAATTTTTGAAAACTTTTAAAAAAATCAATACCATGACTCATTTTCCACCTTGGTCAAATCAGTCCTCTGCATATTTTTCACTAAATTTTCTATCATTTACAGTTCAGTTTTTAAGTTTCTACTTGTTATTTCTACATTTTAGTTTTACTTCTGTTACATTACATTTGCATTCACCTTGCATTTAGTAGCCTTTGAATGACTGTTTGGTGTCCTATTGCTAATACCTTAGTGAGAAGAAGTTCAAAACTCATGTCATCCCATGATAACACACTCGTTGTGGATCTTGGGCTATCTAGAGCTTCCACTCCTACTATTGACACTAGTACACTAGGCATGGATAATACCCTTAGCAATTATTTTCCTTCAAGTAGCATGCAAGTTGAACCAGAGAATGATAATATCCCGCAAGAGAAAATAATTCAAATCCATGAAGACTTAGCAAACCCCCAATATCAAGTAAGCCTTGAAAAAAAATTCAACTATTGCAATCCCTACCATAGAAAACATCCATCGCATGCTTGAAAGTGAAGATGGCCTTGACATTGTGAAAAACATAGTTGAGATATGTGCAAAACATCTTCCTTCAACATCTAGTGCTCCTACACCAATAAATAATGTTACAAACCAAGGAGGAACTCAAATTTCTCCTCCCTCAACAATAGCTTCAATACCTACCTATACCACTCAAGTCACAACAACAATGCAACAAGTTAGTAACGTGATTCCTTCCTTAGGTATTCTTGCTAGCATCCCTAGTTCCTACATGGCATTGTATGTTCTATCATCTACCATAGTACCACCTATAAGCATTCCATTCACTTTTCCTATCACTACATACACTTCATCGCCACTTTCACTTCCATCTCATACCACTTGTAATGATCCTCTCATAACACAACTTTTTCAAACCGTTTCATCCATACAAAAGAAATCTCCACCATAAACCAAAATCAGAATGACCCACCCACATATTATGTCAGAAGCAGCCCATTGTCTTTGGAAATATTGCAAACACCAATGCCACAAAGAGTAGAGGTGCCTAGATTTGAGAAATATGGAGGGAAGGGAGATCCTTCTAACCATGTTAATTCCTACACTACCTTATGTAGTGACTTTGTCCTTTATGATAAATTGATAGCAAAACTCTTGTAGACGCATAAAAATGACCTAGGCCTGCAAGCTCTGTTTTTCATCCTTTTCTTCCTAGCATAATTAAAACAATTTAATTATGTCCTTGGACCACTTTCGACTATTAATTAAATAATTCATAATTATTTATTTAATTCATGTCCTTTTATTCTTCATGATTATTAAATAAATAAATTTTATTTATTTATTTAATACATCACTAATTGTCTAATGTCTTCCTATAATTAAATAAATCTCTTTATTTATTTAATTATCTTTGTCCATTATGTCTTCTTGATTATTAAATAAATAAATCTTATTTATTTAATACATCACTAATTCTTTTAAGTCTTATAATTAAATAAATTCCTTAATTTATTTAATTATTGTCACCTTAACATTTCCCTCATTTTAAATAAAATTATTTATTTAAAATGGTCGTATTTTCTAATTTACCTCATTTTAGTAAATAATTCAAATTAATTATTTACTGTCATGTGGCCCCACCTTTTGAATTAAATTAATTTTTAATTCAAAATAGTCTTTTTCTCCAAAAATCAAATAATTTCTATTATTATTTGATTTTCCAGCCACCTCTTTTTATGCGCCAATTTTATCTTTTCTCACATGCATTGTCAACCCTTGATTTAATTTTCTAAAAATCAATCATGTCCATTCATTTCAAATTTTCCCTAACCCTAATTGTGGGTTGTCACATTGAATCTTGTACATTGATTTTAGGGCACTTGTCAACTTTTAATCTTGGCCATTCACTCAAAATTGCATTTTCTATAAAATGGTAATTTGGGTCTCATTTTGTCACCTCATATCATCTTGCACTATTTTCACCTCATTCTCATGTTTTTTCATCTTATGCTCTTGTCATCTTCTCATTTTAGGCTATTTTCTACATACTTCATAGTTGCTAGTTGCATTGTGAGGTCATTTTAGCTCAAATCCTTCAATATTTTCTTAGGTCTTGTCATTGTCATTAGATTGCACACTTGAATCTGAGGGAAACATCACATTTTCAGCAAGTTTAGAAGGTGTAATGGAGGTAAGCCATGGAGAATGAAGACATTTGGTGAGATCTTTTCATTTGTTTTCATGTTATTTCCTTTGCACTTCATTATCACTTTTGGTTTTTATGCTTTGCATTTAATCTGCTAACCCTAGGAAAATTCCCTTAGTTACAACTCTTCCCTAGGTCCTTTAAAAATATTTCCTTGGAATGGTTTTCCTCTTTACTAAAAAATTAAATTCATTCATTCAATGAACATTTTTATGCATTTGTAAACCATTTCCAAGTGCATATGACTCCCAAGAAGACCTTAGCTGATTTGATGAGATGCGAGAAAAATGAGGGTGAAAAAGTCACTAACTTTATCTCACGCTATCAATCGCTTTATTCCCAAATTTATGTCAAGATCCTCGACCCACACCTTCAAAATATGTTTATAGAAAACTTGCAAACTAAAATTTAGGACAAGCTCACTATGATGAAATTTCCATCCTTCATGCACTTGTATACTACCCTTTGTGATTATCAAAATTTGGTTAGTAGTGGAGATACAAGGTCCACTCCTAACCAAATTGAGAAATATAATCCAACCAACAAAAATGACTCCCAACTTTTTAGAAAACAAAACAAAAGGTTCTTGCAATTCAACCACCCCAACAACCAACTCAAAATTTCAACAACCAAGTAGTTTTTGTCAAAACCATGGTGCCCTTTAGTTATGGTGATCCAAAAAGACAATTCACTCCCTTCCCTAATACCCTTCACAATACAATGTCCCAGCTGCTAAAACAACAAATGATTACCTTTCCACCCATTAAAACACTTGACCCTAATAAGCCTTTACCCCTAAGCTTTAAACCCAATGCTTATTGCCACTATCACCAACAAAATGGACATGACATAGAATAGTGCAAGCATCTTAAACATCTTGTGGAAGACCTCATTGATTCTAGTCGTTTATCCAATGGAGGTGTTAGCGACCAAGGCAATAAATTTGTAAATCCTCTAAACCAAAACTTGATAATTTTTACCAATCCAATGCCCAAATAGAATGTTTCATTTGTCAAAGCTAGTGAAACTAGAAAGAATGATGTGATGAATGTTGTTACAAATGATGAAAACAATGCTCCTATTCTAAATAATACTATCAATATCTATCCTATGGATGAAATGATAGGGACGATAGACATCATCCCTTGTAAGGGCCGACCTAAGAATCCTATTGACATTGCTTTCTCCTCTAAGAATATACTTAAACATTTTCCCGATGGTCCTCTCTACATAGTAGATCGAATCTATGACAAGCCCACAAATGGGATACTCATGGATCCTGTCTATGGAGAGAATGTGATCATTGAGGAATTCCTACTTTTGCATGAACTCTATGAAGATGAATATGATAGACCAAAAGCATGGATCGAAACACACAATGGCTTTGCATGCCCTACAATAGGATTGATCACCCTACCATTACAAATAGGACCAAAAACATCAGATGTCAGATTCTCCATCATCCCGCAATTGGACCAATTTCATGTGAAGCTAGGCCACCCATGGTTTTGCTCCATGAAATCCATCCCTTTGGTTGTACACAAATGCAAGGAAAAATTTAGTGGTGAATCTTCGCCAATTGGTGAATAATTGAAATCAGGACCTCCAAAAATGGTGAATAGTACAAGCTAAAAAGGAGACTGAATCGCTGTGTTTTTATAAAAAAATATTTTTTCTCAATTAATTTTCCCATGCATTAGTTTTTAAACTAATAAATCGAATTGATTCACCATGTAAACAATGTTTCATTGGAACTGATTCGCCAGTAGTTTATATCGTGATTACAAATATTAATTATATTCACTAGTAATATTATATTCCTACCATTAATTTTGGGGTAATATCGCCATTAATAATAAATTACCATTTAATTTCAGGGATATTTTAGCCTTGAATAGGACTTTTATTTATTGCCATCAAAACATCGATTAGCTTTTTAATTGGATGGCTACAGGTTGATTCTACAACCTATATTCGCATGCCTTTTAAAAGGCTTGTTGAGGCCCATAATTAATTTTTATCCACACAATTAGATTTAATCATCTGGCCCAAAACAAATTTTAAGCCTCAAAACAATCCTTTTAAAAGGCACATGCATATAGGTCATGGAATCAGCCTGTAGCCATTTGATTAAAAATCTAATCAATGGTAACAATTTCACTTTTCATTTAGTCTTATTTTTAAAGTGAGATTTTAAAAAAAAACTTAATCCATGTGTGCTCCAATGCATTTTTTATAGTGAATTTATGTTCATGTGTCTAGACCCCACGAGGGGGTGTTTTCCCCTTGACAACCACAAGGGGGCTCTGCCCCCTTGACCCCTGCAAGGGGTGCTTCCCCTTGACCCCGCCAGTGGTTGTCACCCCTGGGCCCTAATTCAATATTACAAAAAACAAAAAGAATATGGGGGAATTGCGCTGACCAACTATGCAATTTTTTAAAGGAGATATTTGTCATTGTAATTAATATTTTTAGTGATTATTTGCTAGGATTCACTACTGTGATTATTATTTTTACCAATTATTCATTAATATTCACCATGATTTTACAATTTTTTTAATAATGTGCATAGATTTTTTGGGAAAATTAATAATTTTTTCAAATAAAAGGAAAGATTCTCTAGGAAAATTATAGCACTTAGCCAAGATTCATCAAGATTTTACACCTTCACTGAGGGGGGGTTTCTTAAAGTTATCCCTACACACATGTTTAAATTTTCCCTTTGACAATGAAATATTCACTATCCACCATAGCGGCTTTAAACCCCTATCTTCCAAAGGAAACTTTTCCCTAGAGATGCCTTTTGGCCCGAACCCATGGAACCTATCAAGCAAAGGGAAGACTTCTTTTTCTTATCCTACCAAAAGTTCAAGGCATAGAAGATAGAAAAACTATCTCTCAAAAACATATCCCCATCCACCTCTAAACCTCCCATCCTAGACAAAACCATGCTTCAGCCTCAACAAGAACCAAACAACCAAGACCAACCAAAAACAAAAATTTCCCCTACATCGTCCAAAAGACCAAGAGACAATGAAAAAAACCCTGTCACACTTTCTAGAATAAAACAAGTTTATAATGCCAAAGAGAAAGTGGATGAACAACCTCATGTGGTTACTTTTGTTCCTCCCTTAGGTAAGAAAAATAACATATGGTTGATCATCCCACTCCTACACAAACACAACTTGAAAACAAAACCAAAGGAAACTAAGGTGCTAGAGAGTGTAGGTGTAGATGTTGTGCCCTTGCTCACAAGTTACATGAAGATTTAAGTAAAGAAAATTAAAATCCAAACTTGACCGAAGCAATGCATGATGATCCTCCTCCCCAACCAAAGGAGAATGACCCAATACAACAATCACTTGAAAAGAGATGAACTCTTCAATGGACATTATCATCTTTCCTCCTATTGTAATTAACTTAGATGATGATGAGGAAAGAACTAAAATTGAAGAAGAGGTGCATAATGAACTAAACACATTGTTTTCCTCTTCCATGAGCTTAAATGGAAAATCTCCTATATAGAGTGATGAACCTAGTACTTCTCCTAGTTCAACACTTTCCCTTGTCCCTTTAGCTAGTTGCCCACCCTCAGTATATAATGAACATGATTGGGAGGTGGATGACTTGCTCGATGATTGACTCGCATTTTCCTTACTAGTCTTTTGCATTTTCCCTTTCTTTTTCTTTTTCTTTCGTTCGATTGCATGTGTGTGATGTGATCCCCCGTGATGTTTTGTTTGATGTTCTCTCTCTTTGTGACATTCCTCTATTTGTACCTGCATTCTTGTCTATGTCACGCATCACTTTTTCCTTTTTATCTTTATCTCTTTCTTGTGTTTTCCTTTTGGGGATGATGCAAGGCATTGATACATTCACATCTCATTCATGTTGACCCAAAAGGCTTTCTTTTTCTTTTCTTTTTCATTTTATCTTTATCTCTATCTTTTGTTTTCCTTTTGGGGATGATGCAAGGCATTGAGACACTCATGTCTCCTTCATGTTGACCTAAAATCTTTTCCTTGTTCTTTCACCTTTTCTTTTTCATGTCTTGTGTTTTCCTTTTGGGGATGACACAAGGTGTCGAGGCACCCTATGTCTCTTCCATGTTGACCCAAAAGGTTTTTGTTTGTTTTTTCTTTCTTTGTATCATTCTTTCAGTTCTATGTGTTTTGGGGGATGATGATATTTCCAAGCTCTCTAAAAAAAGCATTGCAACAACGAACATACTAACCCCAAATCCATAGATCCCTTATGTGTTTAGTGTTTTCATTTTGGGGGAAACCCCTTCCTTTTCTTTTTATCTCGCATGACGCAACTTTACTTAGAAACATATGACTTAGCATAGGGATTTCCAAGTTGGCTCTCATGTCTTCTTTCTTGTCTACATTTTTTTCATTTGTTACTTTAAAGTAATTGTTCACATCATGGTGTTTAGAAATTCCTTTAAAGTGGAGGCATACATTGGCATTATTCTTTTTCATTTTTCTTGGTTCTTAGTACAACCTTCTTACTTCATACGATGTGTTTGTTAATTTGTGGATTACATTGGGTGTAATGTCTTTCATGAGCATGATCTATCTGAGCATATTGCATTCCTCTTAGTAGCTTGATGTGACACACTACATCCCCTAAGTTGTGAATTTTTTATGTTTTGATCGGTCCTCTCTTAGAGACATTAGGCACAATGTTCCCAAAGTTATAGAACTCACATGAACTAAGCAAGACTCCTTTGAACATCCTTTTCATGTTGCACTTTGCATTTTTCTATATGCCCACCTTGCATAACACAACTTTCATTCCTATGGAGCCATCATGTTTTTTCATGAGCTCCATGCATATGATTTTTTGCTTGTCTCATGAAGCTCGAAAGACCAATTCTCTTTGTGTGGCACCTTATTAAAGTTATCAAGAGGTATAAATTTGGTATGGTTGAGCGGGAAGCCCATTCCAAGGCATGACTTTCCCCATAGCCACTAATGTGTGTGTGAGTGAATACCAGCCATGAGTGTATTTTTCTCACCCTTTTAGGACTTCTCACCCGGTGGACAGCCATGAGTTCTATTGCCTTGGAGTGAGTATGTGTTTCTAGAAAAATAGCCTAGATCTGATCCACTTCATGTTGGATAAATGGTCGAAGCTAGATTTGATTCTTTCTTTTCCTTTTTCTCTTTTCCATCTTTGGCAATGTATGCTTGGCCTTGTCACTGCTCTTTACATCATTTTCATCTATGTTCCTTTGTGCTTATGTTTGGTTTTCCATGGGATCTTGATCCTGGGGGTTTAATCACCCCTCTTGATTGTTGTTGTCTTATCTTTCTAGAATTGGTTCATTGGAACCCCTCTTAGTGTGTGATTATCTACTTTAGTGTGAGTTTGAAGCATCTACATCCTCTCACTAAAGTGGGGCCTTAATTTAGTTTCAAAAAAAAGGGTCCTTTGACATTTTTCACACTTATTTGGATCCTTTCTTATGGATTTTGGCTTAATGTTGCTTTGATATAGTGTTGTAATGTGGGTACCTAACACATTCACATTAGGTCTTGGGCCCTTGTGAACTAAAAGGATTCAAATGGTACCTTATCTAAGTGTTGTAAAGTGTTGTGGCACACTTTCACACTTTTCTAGGGTCTTGTTAATAAAATAACCTCTTTTCATCATTTACCAAGCCTTGTTTCAAAGTGTTGTAAAGTGTTGTAGCATACTTTCACACTTTTCTAGGTTTTTCATTAATAATTGGGCTTTCTTATGCTTTAATTGGCCCCATTTTGCATCCAAAGGCCTTATGTGTATTTTTGAGAATAATTTTGATAAACATCATTTAAATGTCAAAATCCTGAAACCCACCTTAAATGCCTAAGGTGGGACTCATTCACCATTTTGGGTGAATGAGTCTCCTTAGGTGGAACCCATTCACCTAGGGTAGCAAATGAGTCTCCTTTAACTCAATATTAAATTAATTCAAAATTCTAGCGAGTTTTTATTCTCCAAGATCTAAGGTCGGCCTGTGATGTAATTTTGAGAATTATTGCATACTTGATTATAAATACAAGCTTCTTTCTCTCATTTTCATACCTAGCAAATTTTACAAGCATTCATTCATATAGTTCACATGACCATTTGAGCATTCATAAGAGCATTCAAGTCATTTAAATGGTAGGTTATCAAGCATTCAAGAACTCCTTCAAGTGTCTTTCATCATGTCAAAGATTGCTTGCATCATGTTGTTTTAGAGCTAACTATTGTGGTGTAGGATTTGTAAGCATTGCATTCAAGATCTATCAACATCAAGATAGAGTTCAAGTCTACATCCATTGGAGCCATTATCTACATGTTTGCAACATCCTATTGCAAGGGTTTGGTGAGTTGTAGCATTGTCTTTTGTTCATTCATCATTATCCATTCTATTTCATTTCATTTCAAAGGCTTAATTACCAAAAAGGGGTTTGACCAAGGCAAACCCCTATTCACTAATCCCCACAACCTTTTTCCCTCTTCTTGTGTGTGATTTATAGGGCTAGATTGTAGATTTACCAAGAATTTAATATTGGAAAAGTGATCAAAGAAATTCAAAGTTGTCAAAGTCCTAAGAGAAGCTTGGAGAATATCTACAAGTTGAATTATATAGGTTCAGATCTAGAAACCTGTTGAGAAGAATAGAGCAAACTAAGGGCTACGGTTTCCTATTTTGAATTTCCAGAAATCCAAAAGTGGACTAATTTTCCACTAATGGAAAATGAGTCCCGCTACCCAGGACTGAATAGGAATCTTTTAGATCTAAGTACCCTTTTTCCCCAAACCTGTTCTTGTACATTTTCCAGAAAACTGGACTAAGTCGCCTAGCTTGGCGTATGAGTCCCATTTGGCATCAACAGTGAATTTTTTAGGATTCTAGAGATCCATCCTGCCTTCTTCAACTTCCTAGGTGTACATCTCCAGTTTCATAGTTTTCTATTTTATGTTACTTGCATTCTTAGGTCATTTAGTATTAGTTTGCATATCACACTGCATTTTTCAAGTTTACACTTGGTGGTGAACCCTCATTTGTTGTTATCATTTCCCTAGAACTCTCCCTTCGTCATATTTCAATATCCTTTGCATTGAAAACTCAATGGTTTGTTCTTGAGTGAAAAAGTGTAGTTTTGTCTCTCTCCTTTTAGGTCCAAAACCCTAGAAGTGAAAGAGAGCACAAATTTTTTTTATTCAGATGTCAACATTGAACCTTATGTGAAGATTTTGGTTGTAGATAATCTTGATTAGTTCTAAAAAAAATTTGAGTTGTTGAAGAATATATTTTACAAAATGGTTTCATCCAAAAAGTAAGTTATGTTGGAAATTGACTAAATTTCAATTCGGTTAGTTCAAGGTAACAATACACCAGTTTTTAGGTCCACACCAATCCATAAATAAAGGTTTAACTCTAGACTTCTAAAATTATTTTGGTGGATATTAGATATATTTAATTCCAAGATTTCATCATGTTTTGACAAGTGGTTCAAATGATATGAGTAACAGAAGTTAAGTCTAGGAAATGGGTGGGTGCATGAAGTTGGGTACCAATTTTCTGGCCACTTTTGAAAAAAGTTTTAAAAAACACACTCACATTATTTCACATTAAAAAAAAGAAAAAAGTGAAAATATTTTCCCTAGAATACCAACCCAAAGTCTTGGAGGGAAATCCCAACAAGGCCAGTGACGTGTTTTTGCAAATTCTAAAAAATTTCACATAATCGGGTCCGTGCTCACCATCAAGATTGCATCTAGTTCAATATCAACAAAATTAAAAAAATGGGCAATGTTAGGTTCTCTCTTAGCTATCCAACGATATAATTTTTTTCACTTTTTGACAATCCTAAGCCTTTCATCCATATTTTTTTTATTTGTATGTTTGTTTTTTGACAAAAAATAGTGTTTGGTGTTTTTTTGTTATAAATTAACCATTCATCAAAATTTCAAATAAATTACATTTTTAGAAACTAGACTCCATTCTAAAAATGAAAAAAATAGAAAGAAAAAAAAAATCAATTATTTTCCAAATTTTGTAGGGGAATCATAGCCAAAATTTTACTTTTCAGGAAGTGCCCACTTAGAAAATTAGTAAAAAAACAAATAGTCATTAAAAAATTATTAGAAAAATTGTGCATCAACTAGATTTTGTTAGCTAACTTTTGACTATAGTGATTTTAAAAATACTACGAAAAATTTCATCGTGCTCAAGTCGTACAAGAGTTGCTATGTTATGTTTTTATGACAAAAACAACACCAATTTATGTACATCCCTTTTTTGAACCCCTTAATATCAACCATTGTCAAAATAAATTAGTAGTTTAGAAAGTAGACTCAGAGAATTTTGATCCTTGTTTTTGTTCCATCTCAAATTTTCGAGTGTAACTATCCTCAATTTCACGTCCAAGGTCAGTATTTCTTGATTTCAGAAAAAAAGTGGCCACTTAAGCCCCCTTTTTGGGAACCATCTTGGTGTACTTACCCAAATTACAATTATTCTTTGTACAGTGCATTTGTGTGGGCGAGTCTACACTTCTCCATGAATGAGTTTTTAGCTCCACACTTTTGAGGCTAAGTTGCTAGATGGTAGTAGAGTATGGATTCCAGTTGGCTTTGAATTTTAAGGTCCACGTATTGAGATGTGGAAACACAATTCAAGGTATTTGTTATTAGGTCTTATTTCATGCCAACCTAATAAGCTTGAAGGCATGTGAAGGTTAAATATATATTGTGGTCTTATGTGAGATCTAATATAGGTCCATGCCGACCTATTTTAAATTATTTTGAGGATTGAATCTTGGTGTGAGATATGTATGAAATTTTTGAAGTTGACAAGTTATATTTTGGGTGCTACATCTAATTAGCATGATCTAATTGATGTTAGAGTTGATGCAGATATATAGACCTTAGATCTTGGTTTTTATAAGAAGGAGATGAATATTGAGAAGGATCCTACATGTGAATAATATCATATCAGCAAAAATTTAAGTTGTGAATATTGAGTAGAAGATCGAAGTGATGTGAATGTAGAGGAAAGTATAGTGTTAAATAAAAATAAGATGAAGTGTGTAAGGTCAATTTATTGAGCTTTATTGGAACTTTATTTCATACATATGATAGATGCAATTGTAACAGTTCAAAATAGGTTGTGAGCCATAATATCTCTTCTATCTTTTTCTCTATGGAAAGTGAGTCCTCTTGGATAGTGATTCCACTTATAGTGAGAACTTCTATAAATATACTATAACCATTTATAATATATTGTGAGCTAACCATCACCATGTTTTTTCCCATTTTATGTTTTCCACGTAAAAATATTGGTGTTCATGTGTCATGTGGTGTTGTTGATGTTTAATACTTTATTTCTTTATTAGAGTTGAATATACTTTTGTAATTGGATGGTTTGAATGGTTTAAGATAACAATAATTCACCCCCCCTTCAGTATTCCAGGTTTTCAACAAGTAGCCTAATGATCCTATATGCCCTAATATGAAAAATGCAAGATCATGACAACTAATGGGCATAAATAGCAGTTTGCAAGTGGATCTGAGAAGCATAAAGAACAACAAACCTGATGAGAAAGAAATGCTTTTGATGTGCCTACAAGAAATAATCTTCCCAATGGAAAATGGGTCTTTGTACAGGGGTCATGATCAATTTTTGGGATCCTCTAGTTCTAGATCCGAGGTTATGTTTTCCACCTACAAATTTGTCAGAATGTCATAAATAAATTCTTTAGGTGAGTTTCTATGTCCTGATAATTTTTGTGACAACAAATGTAACAATTAAAAATTTCTCTTCAAGATCTCTTCAATTCTTCTTTAACTTATAACCTGCACATACACAAAGAGGGAAAAATTTGGGACATATAGGGGTTTTCCTTAGTCAAACACCGTGAATAGTCTTCCCACTTTCACAATGGAAATGTCAATGATGAAAACCTTAATGGAAAGGAAGGAAATGATGAATGAACACACTTGTTTCAACTCACCACCCTTCGATGGCATCCTTAAAGAACTGAAGTCAAACACATCACTCCAAGGGTTTGGGCCTTTCTTGATAGATTTTCTTGAATGTTTGGATGCATGAAGACCTACATCACAATGTTATCATTCACAAGACAACATTAACACACATAAACTTTGAAATGATGTTGGATCTTGATTTATTGATACAAATAACTAATAATGCTACTCTTGAGTGCTCAATTATGCTCTTGACAATTTAATGCTTGAGCATAAGTACTTCTCCAAATTATTGCTTAGATTTGTAATCATAAAAATACTATGCATTTATAGGTGTTTATCTAATTTCTTGAAAATTAGATTCCAAAAGCTGATACTTACAATTTGAATTTTGGATGTTAAAATATTTAAAAAAATATATTTGAATTTGGGTCCTAGCTAACAAAGGAGACCCATTTTCCCATGGGTGAATGGGTCCTACCCTAAATTTCAAGGACACACATAATCCAAGGTAATTTAATGATTGAATGCATTTGTTTAATATTGGTACCCCTTTTTAAAAATGGTAAGAATTAGGCTTTAGAATGCATAATTTGGAAAATTATAAACTTAATTTTAAGTCTAATAAATTAAGGGACTCAAACATAGTGTGAAATTGTAAAGGTATACAATTTTCTACTCTACAAAGTGAAATGGGTAGTGACTTTTACATTCAGGTAAAAGTGTGCATGGAAATGAAAATAAAAGGAGAAAAATAATTTTAGTTGGAAATGAGAAGCGGGTGAGAAGGAAATAAAGTGCTATCACCTATTATCTCATGTCAGTTAGTTTCAAATCAAAGAACTCAAGTGTGCTAAGTGTTAGTTGGGTAGAAAATCTAGGTTTTTTGTTCTCTCCTAAAATATAATTTTGGGTTTATTTTTATTTTGGTGTGTTAGTTTTAGAAGAGGTAGAGTCCATGCCATTTTAGAGTTCTAGAGGATTTGTAGAAAAGATCTACAAATGGGTTATTATTTTTAAGCATGTTATAGGTTAAGGTATGTGTCTATAATTCATTACATGACAATGCTACTTTCTATCTTGAATTGTAGCATATATAAAAATATATTGCTATTTAACTATCTCCAGCTTTGAAATGTAATGCTATTTGAATAAAATAATCAAGGGTTATGGAAACTATTCAATCACATTTTTTTTCTTTGAATTATTCTTATGGTTTATTGCATGTTCAAGGGATGGTGTAAATGCATGTTTAAGAGTAATGGGAGTATTACAATTTCAAATGGATTTTTAATAATTGTTTCATTGTAGGATTTTGTAGGTCATATTATCACAAGGTGATAATACTTCAACTAACCAATAAAATATGTTTAAACATTGTGATATAAAATGCATGATATATGACTTTGTAGCCTAATGATAGGCACCAATCAAGCTTTTACAATGCCCACTTCCAGAATAGCTATAAAATTTACAAAATCAAAAGCCAAATCAAATTTATTTTTAATTATTTTAACTTCTCGTACTAGGATCTGAAATTTTATAAGGATTATGAATGTTTTCATGTTATATTTCTCAAATCCTCGTCAAAATGTATGGTAAATTGTCTATTAAGTGTCATTTTGTTGTCAAGGTGTGTATCTTATTAATGATACCATAAAGGGGAACCCACCTAGGTTACCAGAGCCTAAAGTGCAAGAGAAAGTTATCTTATAGGTTAGTTTCTTATTCATTGGCCAGCCTTCCAATATCCTTAAGCATAAGAATTAGCTAATCTTTGGATGAAATTGAGGAATCGGATGGAGTAATCAACACCTTCTATATTAGATAAGTTGTTAATTTGTTGCAAATATATAAGTGCAACCTATGTGTTATAGGATAGAATGATTTCAAAAAAACATAATAATATAATATATTCTTTGTTCTAGTGAAGGAAGTGTTGTTGTAACTTATTTGATCACCCAACTGATTGAGAGGAGAGCCCACTCTTCAAAATGCATGGTGATATTCTTTTTTATGTGTTTTTTTAGATTGTATAAATGATTTTCTATCATTTATTTTCTATGTTATGTTGTAGCCATTATTTTCAAATTATTATAAGCTTGTATTTAAACTATGAGTGTGCATCATATGATAAAAAGGAAATTAATTTGTGGAGTGCACGATATCTATTAATTGTTATCTAAAAAGACCTAGAAAATACATCTCTTTGATTATATGCATCAGTGTGTCTGGATTAAAATAGTTATAAGTTTTTTTCTACAAAAAAGTAATTCATTTTCATGTCACAAGATGTTTTGTTGATGTAGCAAACTACCTTGTTCATGTAGCAGAATCTATTGTTCTTGTAGTAGGCTATGTTGTTTTTTGTAGAAAATTTAAACAAATCATTCTATAATATTTTAATTATTACAATCTATTTGTTAGTGCTAATTTCATTTCATTCCACTCATCGTATTACCTACAACCCTTTGGTGCAAAGCACCTTGTTGCTCCATTTTGGGAATTTGGTCTAGATAGGGTGTTAGAGTCATAATAATGTTAAATAAGGCCATGATAGGCCATTTAAAAAAAAAAAAATGGTTTTGAGTCTAGGTGGGGTCATTTGAGTCAATTATGTTAAAAATTACAAAATTGCCCAATTTGTTGTCAAGCAAAATGTAAAAGTTTCTTTAATGTGGAAGGCCAACACTGATGGGTAGTTGAAGGGTAGTTTTAGGCATTTTGAAGGGTTGATTGAGTTATAAATATGTTGTGAACTCATTGTAGATGGTTTTTGAAAGACTGGAAGAAGAAATTCAATAAAACAACTTTCTTTTCAATCATTTTTATGTGTAAATTCTTCTCTTACAACCTATATACAGCTTCGTATAGGGCGTTATCTATCTAAGATGCATATGAATTGTTAGATATAGGAATTGAACACACTTTGAAGTTGATTTGAGTGGTTTGTATTAAGTTTCAAGCATTTGGTAGGCTAGTTTCTACAAGTGGCCAAAAAAATAGGGGTTTAGTGTTTTTAGGGTTAAAATAGATTAATAGGACAATCCACCATTTTGTAACAGCTATTTCTTGGTGGAATGGACCTAATTAGACTAGAGGTAGGTATAGGAGATAATATCTAAGGTTGGAAATTTTTTGAAAATTTTTCTTCATGCTTCCTTGTTGAAAGTTCAAAATTTTAGGCCTCAAGAACAAGGATAGAAAGGATGGTTGGAAGAAATTGATTTAGGATATGTTAGAATATGTTGGATTTGGTGCGAATAGGTGAAGTTCAATGAGTCTGGGTGTCTACAACAATAGGGAAAGGTCATTTTTATGATAGGGCATGAAACCCTAATTGATAAAGGGTGAAGTTGGTAAGTTTTGTGAAGGAAGTGTCGAAGAATCTTGGGGGAAGCATAATAGCAGGAGGAGGATGAAATAATCTTGTGTAGGAAAAATAAGGTCTTTCGCAAGTGGTTTCAAAGTTGTGAGAGGTTTGGGTATGTGATTTTTAATAAGCCCCAGCCAATTAGGAGAAAAGTGAAGGTTTTGTGAAAGTAGGTCTTAGTGACTGAGTTTGGACCTAAAAGTTGGAGATTCTGGTGTTTTGGAGGTAGGTTGAAGATTGTTTGGTGGTTTCTTCAATTGGTTGTGAGTTTTAAGGAGTGTCTCTTTGTAAAAGAGGCCTAATTCAAGGCCTAGGCCAGCATATAAGCACAAGGTTGAGATTTTTATTTCAAAAGAGTCTCATGAGATTTTGAGACATGTGAGAGTAAGGGTTAAAGGGTGTCTAAAATGAATGATGGTTGAAGAGATTGTTTGGAAAAGTTGAAAGTTATGTCAAGAAAAGTAGGCATGTTGACCTACTAAGAAGACTTGGTGGAAAATTGAAACAAGCCTAGAATTGAGTTTATGGGAGAAAATTGGGTTGGAATCCCTTTGTATTGTGAATGCGAGTTGTTTTCCATCCCTATATTGCATTAGGTAGTATCAGAGTGCAACTAGTAGATCCCTGAAGGTGATTGGTTGAAGGTTGCATAAAAATATGGTTGGAAGTTGGAAAGACAAGACAACATGGCAAAGGAAATCAGAGAAGCAACACAAATAAATGCACTTTTCAAGACCCCTTACAAGTTTCAAGATAAGGTATGTACTATGATGGTAGATTTAGGTAGCCTAGATAACTTGGTATCTCAAGAAATGGTTGATAAGTTGCAATTAGTAAGGATTACTCATGAATCACCTTATTTTGTTTCTTGTTTGAATGGTGAGCATACTTTTTTGGTCAAGGAGCAATCTTGGGTTGAGTTTCAAATAGGTGCATATAAAGATAAAATTTTGTGTGATGTTGTACCTATGAGCATATGTCATTTGTTATTGGGAATGCCATGGATGTATGACATATTTGATTTGTGTGATGGAAGGCATAATATTTATCAGATTGTGAAAGATAAGGCTACTTTTAATTTACTTCCATTAGTGGAAAAGGATTAGGGACAAATAAAGAATAATAATGTAGGGCAAAAAAGAGTTTCTAAGGTAGGAGGAAGATAAGAACAGTAAAGGAGCAGCCATTGAGAAAAAGGAAAATGAAGAGACAAGTATAGACAAGAGTGCAATGTTAAGAAGCAAAGAAGATGATGAGTTGATGAAGAAGAGTGAATTAGTGAAGGTCAAAGGTGAAATGACCTTGAAGGTTCAAGACAATATTGGAAAATTTTATGAAGATAGGAGAAGATTTGAGTTTTTGCAATTCAAATCAAGAGAGGTTGCAGGATCATCAAATGATGTCAAGAGAGTGATGAGTGGATCAAATAAAGAGGTTTGTGAGAATGAAAATGTTGGGATAGAGATCCTAAAGAGAGAAAGAGATGTGATGAATGCAAGAGAGTTTCCTATGGAAAGGAAAGAAAGGTTTAGTGAGGTCACCGTGGAGGAAAAATATTGTCCATTGATTGGACAAGAACACAAAGTGCAATAGATGTTTGACAGTAAAAAGGATGGAAGACCTCATGGAAAAGAAGTCTTAGATGTAAAGAGATTGAAGATTGAGATGATGAGTAAAGGAAAATAGAGTGAAAGGATTTTGGAAAGTCAAGTTGGGCTTGTGAAACTTGAAGGAATTATGGTAGGTGAGGTATTGTGTTCTTTGAAGACAAAAGAAGGGAATGGGTAGATAAGTACTGCTAAGACAGAGGAAAATTAGTCTAAAAATATAGAGGTAAAGGAGGTAGGAAGTCTAATTCAAGATATGAGAATGGAAGACGCAACGAGTCAAGGTAAATTGCTAGTGAAAGAATGTATGATAGTTGAGGATAAAGACAAGAAAATAGAGAGCATGGTGAGAGAAGTGCATTATCCATTGAAGGGACAAGTAGCCAATGAATCTGAGAGTACAGTGATGATAAAGAGAGAGTGTTCAATGAAGGACAAGAAGTCAAGAAATATAGTGAGCCAAAGAAAGTGGAAAAGGATAGTGAAAGAGTCTATATTGGTTGAAGAGAATGAGGAAGTTGTAGCCACCATAAGAGGTGAAGAAGAGGAAGCAAAGTGTTTGCAAAGGGTCTCAATGTTGGAAGAGAATAAAGATGAGAAGTTGAAAATGATTGGCCAAGTGAAGGCTAAAGAGGAAATGTTGGTGAAGTCTCCAAATGAGGTGGAGAAGAATGATGTTGTTTTGGTTAGGACAGGGATTTGTCCTTGGAAGATAAGGTTAGTTGTGGGGCAGTTGTATTCTATCATGACAGTGGTTCCAAGCATGGAGAACCTGAAAGTGGTTGTGAAGAGAAAGGGTAAGAGGAAGAGAGTGAAGGGAGTCTTTTACTACTTCCTTGTTTTGATGATTTTTTGATGGGAGTCAAGCCAAGAGTCAAGATGAAAGGGGAAGGACAAAGTGTAGATTGTTTTGAAGGGAATAAAGAGGAAGACCAAAGTGAGAGCATATGGATGAAGTTGGTGAAGACAAATCAGAGCCTAGTGATGTAGATCCAAAAAGACAATACAAGAGAAGGGCTACTAAGCATGGAAAAATCCAAGCCAAAGGTAAATATTAAGCCATTGCAAGGACAAGAAGGAGCATCAAAAGTTGAAGAACAAAGAGTTATTGTAGGTTCAAAGCATGAAGACTTCCAAGGGACTTGGAAGAAATCTTATGGCCAGGTGAATGGTACAGAGCACCTTGTTGCTCCATTTTCAGAATTTGGTCTAGAGATAGGGTGTTGGAGTCATACTAATTTTAAATACGGCCATGATAGGCCATTTTGTAATGTTTTTTTTGGTTTTTATTCTAAGTGGGGTCATTTGAGTCAATTATGTTAAAAATTGCAAAATTCACCAATTTGTTATCAAGCAAAATGTAAAAGTTGCTTTTATATGGAAGCCAAACGGTCATGGGTAGTTGAAGGGTAGTTTTAGGTGTTGTGAAAGGTTTATTGAGTTATAAATATGTTGTGAACTCCTTGTAGATGGCTTTTGAAATATTGGTGTGCGAACCCTTTTCCTAGTACCTACAAAACAACATGAATAAATGAGTTAGACAAGGAATTACAAGCTAAAAGAAGGATTCCCCATGAAATCCATTTATAAATCAAAATAGGAAAGAAAATAAGCAAGAACACGAAGAAAATGATAAAAACTAGATTCAATCCTAATTCAAATAGCAAACACTTGATCCCATGGGGGAATTGGTGCCAATTTGATGTGAAAATTGGCCCTTTCCCAATTCCTATGATGCAAGATTCGAATGTTGAAGAGATTGTTGATCCACTTTTGATGAAAATATGAGAACTCCAAGCCAAATCTGCAAAAAACCTAACTAGGAATTCAAATGATGTATGGAAATGGCTAAGTATTTTAGAATGGTAACTTTTCTTGGATTGTGGATGATGAAATGAGGAGAGGAGCTCTTCATTTATAGGATTTCAAGATGGATGAAAGTCCAAATTTGAGTAATGTGGGACTAACTTTCATCCAATGATATGGTGCCACTTGTCAAGCTCTGAATGGATGATGGATGTGCAAGATTTGGGGTTTGTGCCAATAAATGCCAATATTTGAAATTCAAATTTGTTGAAATGACTTGTAAGAGGGAAGATAAAATGTAATAAATGCCATTTGGCTCAAGGAAAAAGGATATGTAAGATGTTTTTAATGCCTTGTTGGATGTACATGTTGACTTGGAATTTTTGAATTCAAATTGAAGGAATATTCCAAAAGATGCAATGTGAGGGAAAATAGGAATTTAATAAATGAATTAAATCTATTTTCATGTGCAACTTGCATTATCTAGAGGATGTGACATGAGATGAGGTTAAATTAATCGAGGTTTAATTAATTTAATAGGAGATTAGATGATGTGACTTATTTGGCTCAAATTTATGGATTTATTTAAATCAGATAAGAGAGGAATGTGATAAGAGGCTAATTAAATAAATATTTTTTTGATTTATTTAATTAAAAGGGATGGTGTTATATTAAATCAAATAAGGTTTTAATTTATTTAATTTAATGGATAGACTCTAGAGATTTAATTAAATAAATTGATTATTTAATTAAATAGGGATAATTAGATTAGATGGCTTCATTTAGTTAACAAGAGAAAGTGACTTAATTAAACCAAATGATTTATTTAATTAAGAGATGAATATTGATGAATTTAATCAGATAGGGGGATTTAATTAAATGGTTAGACCGAGGGATGATTTAGGAAGAAACAATGTTAGTAAGTCATGATCAGATGCATGATGTCAATCAGTATATTTTCGATGTCTACATTTTGCCCCTCTTTGAAGCAATGTACTCACTGCATTGGTTTAAAGAATAAATGATCTCGATCAAAGCCAGAAAAAATTATATTAAAAACTTGCCCCATTGCTGCATGGCGAGAGAAAACATGCCATTATAATTCCCCCCTCGAGAGATCGGACAAAAATTTCAATTTTTTGTGTGATTTCGCGAAAAAGGTGACAAAGTGCCCGACTAGTCGAAAAGGGGTCTAGGAGGCTAAAAATGTGTCTAAATGCAATGAAACAATGAAAAACAAGCCTCGAACGGATGAAAACTAGCTCGAGGATCCAAAACCCTAGCAGGACAGCTCTAGAGGGTCAAAAAACCCTAATTTTTAGGCTTAAAAGGGGCCCGAGGGGTCACTTTCAAATCATTTTCACACACCTCCGCTAGCAAACCTTGAGATTCGAGCTCCGACCTCCTGACGATATGGCACAATGACAACTTCCTCTGCACATTTCAGACAAATTTTAGACCTACCAGTGGCCACCTGACATCAGTGCCCCGGTATGTGATCCTTACCTTAGCTTAATTTTTTCATTTTAACGCATTTATTACATGTTTTAAGGAGAGCTCGCCTCCAACGGCGCTATTATAGCCCCGCTCAGTGTTTAAAGTGCACCAATTTTTGCTATTTTGCATTGCAGCGATGTTGTTTAGGGCCGCAGCTGTGCAATTTGGAGTTTAAAAACTCCACCGTTGGGCTCGGGCTCGACTCAGACTTGGCGGGCCAATTTTGGAAAAGTGCGCCACGGCAGTGCCCTTTTCATGAAAACTGCGACGCTGGGGGTTAAAGTGCGTCGCGGCGGTGCTATTTATTCAAATTCTGGGTCCAGCATCAGAGTTTGAGAGAACTCAAATTGCAATGCCTTCACAAACATCGCCGCTGGGAATGAGTTTGAAGCATTAGGTCAGGAATTTCCAAAAAAAAATTAACATACTGAATTTGCATGATGTAGGATTGGCCCAGGTGGCTTTATTCTCAGGAGCACTGGTCACGGGATCTAGCGAGCATTCTATGGGATCTTAGCGACAGAGAGCAGGATCAGCTGGGAGCTGCAGGACTATTACTTATGTGGCGCCCATGCGCACACACCTCGGGATGTTGTCAGTGCTGGCGGAGCGATGGCACAACGAGATGTCGTCATTTCATTTTCCCATCGGTGAGGCAACCATCACATTGGAGGATGTCTGGCACATATTACGTTTGCTCATTCATGGCCGCCAGGTGATCTACGATATGGAGGAGGGTCGCGATTGCTGCACCAGATTCCTCGCTATGCGTGACATTATTTACTGCAAGGGTCAGATCAAGCTGGAGAGGTACAGAGTTATAGCACCTCCCTTCCATTGGGCAATTGCAGTGATCATTTCAGGTTTGGTTGCCCTAGACAGATGAGGGCGATACTTCAATCCTGGATGGGGCTAGTGCTAGGAGAGGATGGTCTAGGATAGGCTAGTTCAGTTTACATGGGGGCCCATCCTTCTGGCTTCACTTTACAAGGATCTCCACGAGTATGCATATGTGGATAGCAAAGTGTTGGGGGCTGGCATGACATTTTTGCATGTTTGGGCGTGGGAGCACATTTCTGTGCTATGTTTGTGAGTCGTTCTAGTTTCGATAGGGGCAGAGGATGCCCTGGTGACACAATACAGAGGTGGTGTGTCCTTAACAAACACTAGAGAGCATGGGATCCCCTACTGGAGGTGGGTCATAGATGAGATGCTTGTGTTCATGTGGAGACCATACCTCGGTTAGCCTGAATGGGCAGATGATGCAGACCAGTTTTTCTACTATCGCCAGGACCACTACATGTAGGGCCGAGAGCACACTATGATAAAAAGATACTTGCCCAGGCATGTACAACATCAGTTTGGGGAGCCACAGGATCAGCTAGATGATGGATAAGTGGTCGTCTTTGCACATAGCATGACACAGGTGTCATGGGGGCCTGGTATTCCTACTGCGAAGGCACGCAAAGTCAGAGACAGAGCGAGAGGACGAGGACGAGGGTGAGGACCAAGGATCAAGATCTGACAGGATCTGCTAGAGGTGCCCCCAGTTCCACCAGGTCAAGAGGACATCCATATGCAGGATCAGTAGCAGGATCTGCCAGTCCCACCACCACAAGTAGAGGGTGAGGACCAGGTTCATGCGCAGCCATGGGCACAGCCAGCAGGGCAGGCAGACGCGCATGATGCCTTGATTTTACAGTTACAGGCATAGGTACAGGCAGTGACAGCTGAGAGAGACTAGACATAGGCTGAGAGAGAGTAGTTGAGAGTAGACAGGGATTAGGCTACATAGTAGAGACAAGATGCAGAGCTACAGGCAGCGACAAAGCTAGGTCGCAAGCAGCAGATTGAGAGCATGATAGCCTCCTCGTCTTAGAGTATCATTCCAGTTCGATCCTACAGGGAGGCTATCCAAGAGATAGAGTACTATCATCAGGCCTACCACAACACTATACCTAGAGCAGATTGGGTCCTAGAGTACTCAAAGCGGGCCAGTCAGAGACCACCAAAGGGTCATGGTGACAGGGGCGAGGGTAGCATCCACAGAGATCGGGCTTGATCGAGATATTATGATGTACCTTTTTGTGCCTTATGGGCTCATTTTTGATAGCCTGATGGGTATTTTGTACTGATTGACATACTTGTATAGTGATCCGATCATTATTCTTTTGTACTATCACAGTGACATTGATGATATGATATATGAGCTGATTTTGATGAGATGTACTATGTACTTTTATTTATGCATGGATGGTTTATTTCTATATGCTTCGCATTGATGTTCCTATGGATGCGTTTATTTCTAATGATGTATGCGATGCCATGATGTGCAATAATGTGTGTAATAATACTTAATTATGAGATGATTTATGAATGAATGTAATATGATGCAAATGGTTTTATGAGATGTTATTATCCTAAATGATGTATGTGATGCAATGATATGTTAATGCAAAGTGATATGCTGATGTGTAATGAATGGAATGATTCTGTAGATGCTTATGTGATGATTTAGATGGTAATATGAAATGGTTATGAAATGCAAATGAATGCTATGCGATGTAATGCAATGGGTGAAATGCGATGACATGTATGCACCTATCTATGAAATTTTTTTATGACAACCTATTTATATGATGATTAAAATGCAATGCGTGTGTTTCCTATATGATATGTTTATGCGATGTGCCAATGATGTCTATATGATGTGCTTCTGTAATATGCTAATGATTTGTGGATGTAGGATCGATGGTGATGATGGTGATAATGAGCAACTGTCATAGTACCTAGTTAGTGTGGTTAGTAAGAAAAGAAGTCATTTCAACAAGACGATAGATGACACAATTGTAGATAATGATGATTACTTGCCAAGGAATTGGGATTTTCAAGGGGCCAAATTTTCTTATGTTTGATAACACACATGGTACGATGCATCAAGGTATAGGAAACCGGGATGGCATGATACTTAGTGTGATGGACTTTGACTTGACAATCAGATAGGAGCATTCTTGTTCACACCTGACATACGAAAACCTTGCTAGGATGTATTTCAAAAAATTTAGACACCTCAAACCAAAACACGGAAAGGTAAACCTATCCCTGTACTAGTCAACAAGTTTCCCTAGACCTCTTCCATGCATACCTAACAAAGCAAGTATTCACCGAGGTTATATTACAAGAACGTCCAACAAGCACAACAGACAAGAGATAATTATCATTGCCCCATTCCTACTTCTCTAAATCCTCTGTTTTGGGATATCATCAAGATGTCCTTGGAATGAGTGCAAAATAAGATAAGTCAAAAGATAAAGATCAAGTAAATAAATAGACTAATGCTCTTCAATACTGCTAACGGAAAAAGATGTGTTTTCTAAGGATGATAAGTGAAACTTATTGCCAAAAGATAATGCCCATTGTAGGAAGGATTCATCCTAGGACATGTTAGTGGATGGTGGCATGTCATTTCATTTATAAGGGATGATTGATATGGGCCAAATTTAGATGATAGTGTTATCAATATGAAGAGATGACTAATTTTCTTACGTACTGACTTAGACTTGAGACTTGAGGTTTTGGAGTTCTACTTGTTATCTGCTAGACTTGTTTCTAATTATTTTACCAAAGATTGATGATGACGATCCATTTATTATGGATGGTGCTTATTGCAGGTGCAAGTGAGATGAGGTGGATGGATTTTTTCAAATATTCGGATGTTTTTGGAGTTTTGCATGTTTTGAGGCTGTTTTTGGTATTTTTCGATGTTTTCAAATGTTTTGATTTTTCAATTTTCCAATGTTTTTGGGATTTTTTGAGATTTTGACCAAGAGACTAACCTAAAGACCCATCCTAGGGGTCTTGGGGGCTGATCAACAGATTAGCCTTGCCTACATTATATATGCAGAGACCACGTAGTTCGACTGATGACTTGACCGATTTACAAATGAAGATATAAATGATGAAAATGTCAGTTATTATGACAAACTCCTATAGGACTGACCTAAATGTCTCGAGGGATAATCAAAGATCAACCTTGCCTACGTTCAAGCTCAAAGATGACGTAGTTCGACAAAACGACCTTATTTTTTGACTTTTTGACTGACTTTTTGACCTGTTTTTGGATTTTGATATGTTTTGAATGTTTTTGAATTTTCTGATGTTTTGATGTTTTTGGATTTTCTTATTTGAGGATTTTAAGATCATACATGAATCCGATCTGATGAGAATGTGCTCCCAGAGCGATGTAATAGACTACTTCGATAAAGGCAGGACAAACTGACATTGAGAATGGGCTGAGTAGTACTAAGAGGGATCATGATACGAACATAGGACCAAGCTATGGTGCGAATGCGAGTGGATGTGTGATGGATGGAGACCTGGATGCGATGGATGATGGAGGCAAAATGGAGGGATGATGCAAATCAAGTCATAAAGATCCTAGTGGATGGACAATGCTTATTTACGCAAGGCACCTGTTTGCCAGGTTTTCACCAAGGTACCTGTCCAAAGTGCCACCAAAGAGGTTTTCACTATAGGATGATTTTTTATCCTTTTTCTGATTTTTTTGGATTTTTTGGTTTTTTTATTTTTTTGTTGTCACCAAGATGCCTATTTGCTAGGTTTTGCTGAAGTGACCATTTTTTAGGACTTTTTCTGATTTTTTGGATTTTTTGGCTTTATACCCCAAAAGAATTAGACATAAAACTTTTTGAGATGGGAGCTATTCATAGGCTCCTGCAAAGGTTCCCCTTTGGGTGTTGATAGTTGATACACCCCTAATTTATAACTTGTTATGACAAACAGTCCTAACCAATTGGGTTTGAACTTGCCTTTGCTACTGGGATTCGGGACATTCTTCTGATTTTCTTTTAAGACAATTCTCTGAATTGGAAAGTCCTGCTTCTGATCTTCTTGTTGTAGCTTTGTTTGAGTCTATTTTGGTAGACTTGCAGATGATTCAAAGCATCCATGCATCTCTCATCCAATAGCTCCAACTCGTTTAATCTTGATAACTAATAGTCATCATTAATGATGAGATTTTACAATGATATTCTAAGGGATGGGAGCTCAATCTCAATGGGGATTATGTGATGTAGAGGGTTAGGGACTTTGAAAGAAACACAAATATTTCAAGGAACTTAATGATGCAATCTTAAAACCTTCTTTAGGCACCCTCATGGAGACAAAGCCTAAATGGGTCACTCATGAATCAAATCCTTCTCCAATGGATCCAAACCCCAAGAATGATTTTAAGGGGCACAGTTACACTTTTCTTGAATGATTTCAAAGCCCAACCCTTTGACTTAGACACAAAACCAATTTTTCACCTTAACTAGGCTACTAGCCTAATTGGGCCTCTAGCGAAGGATTTTTGACTTTGTACTCAAACTTTCCAAAACACTTAACAAATAAAATATGGATTGAGATAGCCTTTTAGGGCCTACACAACATATCTAAAAACCAATAGTGATTCCTTTGGACCAACATATACTTTCAATACACCTACCTTGCTCAAGGCTACTCAATTAGCCTACTTTTACAAAGCATCCCCTCTCTAACTTTATCCCCTGACCAAGAAACTTTCAACAGCATCTCAAATTGTCTCAAAACCAAGGATTTTCAAGTTCTTAACCCTCTATGACCCCTCTAAGATCCCTGATCACAAAACCCTCCTTAACTTGCCTAAAAACTAGGGCTTCTTGGTTCTTGGCCTTCCACACACTTCTAGAACTTTTTTATTGACCCTACACCATTAGGAAAACATATTTATACTATCCCAACTCAAAAAAATACCCCTCCATGTATATCTTCTGCTGCTATACCCTAGCCTCCAACTTCAAGCACTTTTCACAGTCAAATCTTGGTGTACACTGTATGATTCCTCTTCCCTGCACTTTTAGATTGTTAGATTGGTATGGTACAAGTTAATCATGATCCATTTCATTGGTCTTAGTCACATTTCCCATGAAATGGATCATTCATCCATGAAATACCTTCAAAACTAGTGTAAATTCTATGTTTCCTTGAGGAAAGTCAATGTAAAATGCAAAGAAATTAATTATCACTACTCTCAGAGCCTTTAATGATCTTAAAATATGTAAACAAAAACTCTTAAAGAATCTTACTAGACATAACTTCAATACAAATCAAGTATTCATCAAAAGAACACAATAAAATGCAAGAAAACTATGTTTTTCACTATTTCCAAAAAATAGTTTGTACAGTACTTGCTCCAAACACCCAACCTCTGTACAAATGATCATTTTGGGGTTATAGAACCATTCCCCAATTGATCCAATAATTTTGCATTGATTTTCTTTCATTAAAGTGACTAAATCTCCTAAAAACCCATTTACCCGCCTAAAGTGGAATTCAAAAATTTGAATTTACAAACTTAAAATTTATTAAATTCTACCACCTAAAAACTATTGGATCTTCAACATCCAACCTTATTTGACCTAACTAAAGCATTATATTCCTATTTAAATCCCTAGAACATGATAATTTCAATTACATAGCATTTTGGTCCTAGGGTCCTTATTAAGACGCTTAGGACAGTTGACTCTCTTAACACATTTATCCTTTCCAAATGCTATTATAGGCTTCAAAAGGTCATAGTTGATGTTTTGATATGATGGATAGGTCCTCCTGACCCTTGCAAACTCCTTATCCTTGAAGAGCTCCTTGAAGGCCTTGGGTGCTCCTACACCAGTATGGCTTCTGATCCGTAGACCAAGGAGAATGGGGTGGCGTTGGTGGGTGTGCGGATGCTAGTTCGATAAGCCCAGAGGGTAGGATTAAGGTGCAAGTACCAGTCACAACCTATGTCATTGACTATTTTTTTGAGGATTTTGAGGATGGTTTTGTTCGTGGCTTCTGCTTGGCCATTGCCTTGGGGATAATACAAGGTGGAGAAGCGATGCTGGATTTTGAATTTCTCACACAAGTCGTGAACCTCCTGGTTCTTGAAGGGTGTCCCATTATCTGAGATAATGGCTTGTGGGACACCGTAACGATAGATGAGATAGTTCAAGATGAATTTTAAGATTTGCTTCCCAGTGATATAGGTCATGGGTATGGCTTCCACCCACTTAATGAAGTACTTAGTTGCAGTTATGATGAACTTATCACCATTGGATGAGGTGGGTGTGATTTTCCCACTGAGATTGAGTCCCCATTGTGCAAAGGGCCATGGTGTGATGATTGGGTGAAGTTCTTGAGCTAGAGCATGGATGAGGTCCCCATGTTGCTGACATTCTAAACACCTTTTTGCATGATCATATGCTTCTCTTTCCATCGTGGGCCAGTAATACCCCATCCTCAGCAGTTTCTTCGCGATGGTTATTCCACTCGAGTGTGAGCCACATATATTGTTATGAACTTTGGTTAGGGCGGTTAATGCATCCTCAGCATTTAGACAGCGCAGTAAAGTACCCTCTATGCTTCTACGGTATAAGGTATCACCTAGGATGACAAATTTGGATGCCTTTTTGATAAAGGTTCATTTTAGGCTCGATGGTAGGTCAGCGAGTATGACTCCTATGTGAAGATATGTGTAGATGTCATAATACCAAGGATCACTAGGACCAACAATTTCACACACATATTCTGATTCTGGTACCTCGAATGTAGGGACGAGAAGCTGCTCAATTAGAAATTCATATTTCAGCGCGTTATGAGGGATGTCTAATAGAGACCCAATTGTAGCCATGGCATCTGTTGCTCTGTTGTTGGTTCTTGGAATCTGCTCAAATGTTATGTCAATGAAAGATTTTTTTAGTGTCTCCACCAATTTCTTGTATGGAGTGAGCTTGTCATCCTTAGTCTGATATTCATTATTGACCTTATTTATGATCAGCTGAGAGTCCCCATACAACTTTAGAGCTATGATGTTCCATTGTACTACTATCCTGAGACCTATAGTCAAAGCTTCATATTTCACTATGTTGTTGGTGCAAGGAAATGCCAATTTGTATGACTTTGGTATGCAATCCCCCCATGGAGTGATGAAGAAGACACCAGGTCCTGATCCATGTTGTGTATATGAACCATCAAAGTATAGTTTCCAATGGTCAGTTACATTGAGGTTAAAGATGGACTCATCTGGGAATTTTGAGATAAGAGGGTTCTCAGAATAAATGGGTGCTTCTACTAGTTGATCTACAATAACTTGACCCTTAATGGATTTCTACTCTACATACTCGATGTCATACTCTAATAATATCATTATCCATTTTGCCATTCTGCCTATGAGCTTTTCCTTGGATAAGAGATACTTTAGGGGATCAATTTTGGGGATGAGCTTGATCTTGTGTGCCAACATATAATGTCTGAATTTGTGGGATGCAAACACTACTATGAGGCAAGGTTTTTTGATGAAGGAGCAATTTAGCTAGTGACCAACCATTGTCCTGTTGATATAGTAGATGGCCCTCTCTATTCCGTTTTCATCATGTTGAGCTAGGAGAGCTCCAAGGGTTGTTGTTGTTGCTGACACATATAAGATCATTGGCTTCTTTGGGATAGGTGGCACTAAAACTAGTGGTCTCAATAGATATTCCTTGATTTTGTTAAATGTCTCTTCACACTTTGTATCCCATTTATACGCTACCTCCTTGTGGAGTAGGTGAGAATATGGATTCTGCTTGTCTGCCAGTTGTGCTATGAATCATCAGATGGATTGTAGTTGGCCTTGGAGGCCTCTCAGTTGTTTTAATGTCTTTGGTGCTTCCATCTCGCGGATTGCTTTCACTTTTGCCAAATCCAACTCGATACCCCTCATGGAGACTATGTATCCTAGCAGTTTACTTGATTGTACACCGAAGACACACTTCTTGGGATTCAGTCTGACTATTTATTCCTCCAACCTATCAAAGATAGCACTTAGGGTTGCTATATGATCTTGTATTTTTTTGGATTTTTCTAGGATATCGTCAACATAGTCCTCCACCATCTTGTGAATCATATCATGGAATATTAGTGTCATGGCCCTTTTATAGGTTGCTCCTGCATTCTTTATGCCGAATGGCATCATATTCCAACAATAGGTCCCCCATGGACAAGTGAACACCATCTTATGTTGATCTTCTTTTGCTATCATGATTTGGTTATATCCTGAAAATCTGTCCATTAGTGATAGCATCTCATGTCCTATTGTCATATCTACTATCATGTTGATGTTGGGAAGTGGGAAGTCATCCTTTGGACATGCTTTGTTCAAATCTCTAAAATCTGTATAGATTATGATGGCTCCGTTAGGCTTTGAAACGGGTACCAAATTGGACACCCATTCTGGATAATCAATTGGTCGGATACATCTTTCATCTAGCAAATTTTTGAGCTCCATTTTGACCAATAAGGCTATTTGAGGATGCATTTTTCGAAGCTTTTATTTGACCATCTTTGCTTCTGGGTATACAGCTAAATGATGAACCACGATTTTTGGATCAAGCCCTGGCATATCAACATAACTCCATGCAATGTTTATTTTCCTTTCTTTTAGGAATGCTACTAGGAGTTCTTGTTCTTCTGATAATAATGATTCCACATAGAATGTGATATGTGGGGTCTCCTTTGTTCCTAGGTTGACAGGTTTGCACTTCTTGGCCAAGACCGCTGACTTCTCCTGATTAATAGCTCTTAAGGGAAGATTGAATCCTTCATCCTCGAGCGCCTCAGAGAGGTTTTCACCATTGGATACATCCTTTCTTTTTACTATTTTCTTGTTAGAGAGTGCCACTGTGTGGTTTTCACTCAAGGACTTGGATATGATTCTTAGTTTCTCACTTTTGCGACTGAAGGATTCAATCTTTTCCCCATAATAAGCATGTGTGTCCAACTCCATTATAAACCCTACCTTGTGATCTCCATCTAGAATGTTATCCCTCAATCCCATGAATTCTGAGAGCACCTCATCATTTTTGAATGTATCGAGAACTGGTGGTCCTCGTTGGTCATAGTCGATCAGTTGGGGGTAGACTAAGTAGATCTCATGATTCGGATGATCAGTTTTGAAGGAGAGGGTGCTAATCATACACGAGGTGGTATCTTCGAATAACCTAGGTAGATTAGATATGGGATCTTCGTCATCGCTACTAATATAGGGCTCAATTATGAAATTATTTGTCTCTACCTGTGACTATTGGTGAGTGTACTTGTATTAGCACTAGTTGAGGAGAGACATTAACTACTATAATTGGAGGACTTCGGCCACATATGGTTATTTTTGGAGGGGTACATCCAAGACCAAGATTTGTTATGGGTCGCGTCTCTGGTATGATAGGTATTATGAGCCCATTGTTATTTTGTCCCAGTCTTTGGTCTCTTTCGTAGCCCATTGCAAGCATCATTTGTAGACCCCTGCTTCTTTCATCCATTGGTAATTCAGGTGTTGGTCTCTCATCTCGATATAACATGTGAGATGAATTTGCTTCAATAACCTCATGGCCAAGGTCTCCCCATCTTGTGAATTCAGGATAATCTTCAGTATATGTTTGTGATGAAGAAGCTTGGTTTTCTTGTGGATGTCCCCGTGACCTAGGAGATTGAGGTAACTCTCCTATCACAAAAGCATTATTAGGGATCCTATAGCTTCCACAACCGTCCTCCTAGATAATGAGCTTGATGTCATAGATGGTGGGAATGGCGGGGATGGCGGGTGTCTCTATCACAGAGGTGGATGCGAGGGTGGCGGGGTCGATGTATGGTGTAGATGGGCCCTCATCATTTTTTGGCACTTGGGGGATTTTGTAATATTTTGCCTCAAGATTTTTGCAATATGAGAATGGTTTTGGATCTTCATGAATGGTAACCTCTTGTCCATTATGTGTAAATTTCACACATTGGTGGAAGGTTGATGCTACGGCTTTCATCGCATGGATCCATGGGCATCCCAGGAGGATATTGTATTGAAAGTCGAGGTCGAAGACCGAACAAGTGGTTTCCATGAGCGTCGGCCCTACTTGAATAGGGAATTTAACCGTGCCTTGAGACAATCTTTCTTGGTCATCGTATGCCCTTATTGTGATACCCTTTCCTTTGTCGATGGAATCTTCTTATATTGTAAACTACTTGATGAGGCTTAGGGAACATATGTTCAAGCCTGCACCTCCATCCACCAAGACCCTTTTGATTTTACTCTTTTTTACAATGGCTTCCAAGTGAAGTGCATAGTTGTGAGATGGTTGGGCGAGGAAATCTTGGTTAGAAAATGTAAGAAGATTAGGTGTTATGATATTTCCGACCATAACTTGGAATTGGTCCGCATTGAGATCTGCGGGGACAGTGGATAAGGCTAATGCTTCCTCAAGGATCTTCTTATGGGCTGATGATATTTTTAACAAATCCATGATGGAGAAGTGTGATGGTGTTCTCTTGAGTTGTTCTACAATATTGTAGCTATGTGGAACAACTCTAGATGAAGGGATTTTGTTAGGTTGGGATGATCCTGCAATAGTGATTTTGCTGCCTCTTGTGGTGACTCCACAATCTTCGGCATGGGGGCCCTTGATGGTGATGACCATGCAGTCTTCATTTAGGGAGGCAATGACTGTTTCATACACATTGTTGACACTGGCCTTCCCTTTATCATTTTTATTCCCTTTGTTGCCATGATTCAGCATCAGATTCATGTAGATTTTAAGGTCTTGATTGCCTGTAGGTTGTTCCACGTTTATGATCCTTTTGTCAATGAGATCTTGGATGATGTTTTTGAGTCTCATACAACTGTTTGTGGTGTGGCCTTTGATTTTGTGAAATTCGCAAAGTTGATTTTTGTTGTACCAAGGAGGTTTGACATCAAGCTCTTGGTAATTCTCAAATGTAGAGGCTTGATGAGTTTTTCGTCGATCAACTTTTTCATTATGTCCTCTAGTGGTTCCCCCAAAATGGTGTATTTTCTTTTGGGATAACTTTTGCATTGGGGTGGTCTCCTTTGATCATTGAGGTTATTGATGGTTGGATTGTTGTTGGGTTGATATGTTGTGTGATGAGTGTTTTGGCATTGATTTTGGATTTGTGGTGTGGGTGTATTTTGGTGTGGACCACTAATGACCACCTTTGAATCTACAACACCATCATTAGTAATGTTCTTGTTCCTTGCCCATGTTTGAGGTTTTTCATTGTAATTTGATGGTGGGCGATTATTTTTCTGTTCGTGATATGATGTTGATTCCACGGGTTGAGTCACAAGGGCTCTTTCAATGCTAAGTGCCTTAGAAATCAATTGGTCATATGTGGTGATGCCTTGAACCTTGAGATGAAATGACAAGCGGCTTTCAAGGCTGGCTATGATGGTGCAAACTTGTTCTTCTTGCATGGTCCATTTGCTCCGATTGGCCTTGGATCACCATCGTTGAAGGAATGAAGCAAAAGATTCATTCTTTCCTTATTTTAGAGCGTATAATTCTTCGAGACTGACATCCATTGCAATGTTACGTGCATATCTTTTAATGAATTCATCTCTTATTTCTTGGAAGGTTCTAATGCATGAAGGTAAGCGAGAGAACCATTCTATAGTGGGACTTGCCAAGCTTCTAGGAAATAGCCGCATTAGATAAGTATCATCGTATGCGACCTCCATGCAATGAACCTAGAATTCCCTGATGTGATCTTTAGGGTTTCCCATCCCTCGATATTTGTCAAATTTTGGGATCTCAAATCCCTTGGGGAATGGTTTCATCTCTAAACTCCTATCAAATGGATAGGGACACAAGTTGCTTGGTGTTTTGGTTGTTCGTCCTGACTGGAGGTCGAGGACTTGTGATAGCAACCTGAGTTGTGTTGTTACATCACTTTGTGGATCAGGGGGTGGGATGAATGTGTTGTGGGGTGTTTCAATTGTTGATGGATTGGTCGGTGTGTTGCTCATTGGTATATGCATGTTCTGGCGAGCAAGGTAAGCTTCTACCTGCTTTTGAATGAATGATGCATGTTGTTGATCTTGTTGTTGTTGTGCTAGGATTTGTGCTTGTTGTTGTGCTTGTTTTTGTTCCAACAACACTTGTTGTTGTGCTTGTTGTTGTTCCCACAACGCTTGTTGTTGGGCTGCCATTTTTGTTGCTTCTTGTTTTTCTTGATATTGCTTTAGTGCTTGCCGATATGCTTTCATTTGTGTTGCTTGTGCAAGAAGTTGTGCTTGTGCTTGTGCTTGTTGTGCCTAATATTGAGTTTGCACTTGAGCTTGGCCTTGTGCTTGTACAGCTTGTTGCTACAATAGAATTTGTGCTTGAGTGGTCCTTTGTGCTTGTAATGCTTACACAGCTTGGGCGACTTGTTGTTGTTGTTGTAATAACGCTTGAGCTTGTTGTGCTTGTAATGCAGCTTGTATAACTTGAGCATTTTTTGTAGCTTCAGCAGCCTGCTAAGCAGCTAGATGTACGGCTTTTTGTTTCTACACTTGTTGGTATCCTCTTTGGAGAGCGGCTTGCAATGCTGCATCGAATTGGTTTGATGTGGTGAATGTTGGTGGTGGTGGGGGTGGTGGTGGATGATGATGTTGTGTTGATTTTTTGGGTGTTGAATAGTGGTATTGATGTGATTGGCCCTTGAGAGATGATGCTTTGTGATGTTAAAGGAATGTTTGATGTTGTTGCCATTGCTTGTGTGTTTGTCGTTTGTTGTTGCGATATCAATGACAAATTTTGAGTGTTCAGTGTGATGTTTTGATTAATGGTTGGGATAGCGGTTTGATTGATACTTGGTAGAGGGGGAAGTCCAATACCAAGAAGTGGTGCGGATGATAATGGCAGTGATGGAATAGGTGGAAATGTAAGGGGCGTTAGTTGTTGCACGGTGTCGAATATGCCCCCTAGTCTGAACATATCTCCCTCTTCTTGTGGGTTTGTGAGAAGAGGTGTTTGTGGTGCTTTATGAAAAAATGTTGATGATGGATCATAGTGTAAGATGAGAGGAACATTTTTGTGCAATGGATTTTGGGGGATGATTTGTTCCAATGTGGTGTTTGTGTCCAAGTTTTGATTATTAACAAGGGGATGTGATTGAAGAGCATTGAGAAATGTGTTTCCCTTGTTAACGTTGGGTTGGGTCAAAGCAAATGATGTTTTGATTTGCGGAATGTTTTGCGTGATATTTTGGGATGGAAGTGTAGATGAAATGGGGATGGTGGATGAGATGGGAGGAAATGATGTATCTACTATAGTACTCACATCGAAATCTGAAGGCAACTTCGCCCCTTATTTTGCTAGTTCAAGCATGTACAACGAAGGGTTAAGTCTCATCATGATGTTGATGATTCTATGGTTGTCTGGATTTTCCATGAAACTCCCATGGCATGTTTTCCATTTCTACTAGAAGACTGTAAAAGTGTGGGGCGGCTTCAGAATGACCGTTCTTGCACCAACAAATAGATAAAAGGATTTTGGAAAATTCTAGCACATGGGTTCTAGTAAGGACTTTCTATTCGTAGGAGTTGACCCAACGTGGCAAGAGTCCCATTTCGGATCCATCTTGTTGGAGTCAACTGCATGATATTGGTGTTTCTTCCAATATCCACATTTATATCCCGGCTAGAAATACTCTTGGCTTTAGAGTGTTACCAGTTGAGTTGTTCCCTTGGGTGAGTACTTTTTCCCCAAGGCAGGCCCTCTAAGATAAACAAAAGAAAATGAAGAACAAAATCCATAACTTGATCAATCTTTGATAGCAACAAAGAGAGAGAATATACGCGAAAATGCCCCCATTCGCTCTCACACAAGATTTTGTTCAATTTTAAGCCCAAATCAAAGTGTGGAGGTGATTGCTTTGTCTCATACCAAAGTCATGGAAAAGGCCTTTTGATTCTCAAGATCGCTATAAAGCGCGAGAGAAGTGCATACGTCCTTTTCCAATGGCCTTAGTCTAAGTAAGCCCTCACGAAAAACACAACTACACTTGTTCTTTTTAAATCCTCAAAGCAATATATGAGTTCATTTTAGAGCACCAACAAGACAAGTGATAAACATTTGTTCAATTTGTTAATCCCATAAACAAAATCTAGTAAGTTGTTGGTCCTATTGTTCATTTTAACCTTTGCAATAAATGGAATTGAAAAGTTCTTTATAAGCCCAAATGAAAGCTAGTGTTCTAAAGATGAAAAGATGACAAAATTCCTAAGGAAGTGTTAAACAAACACTTAAGTGTTTAGAAACACTTTAATTGGACAAAATATCATCACCATGCTCCTCTTCCCTTAATTTTTGATTTCCAACCTACAAAGGAGAAAAATAATCAGATTCTGGAAAAAACACATAAATTTAAAAAGCAAAAAACAGAGGAAGAAGCAATCATAAATTAAAGCACGTGCTAAAAATCAAATTTATCCGTTTTACTATCTTCCAGTGTCACAACTCATGAATGCATCACTATTTTTTCCTCCCAGCGTCACTCTTGTAGTGCCACTTTACCAGTCAGCGTGCTCTGTGTTGAGACAGAGAGCATGATTGTGTCACTCTTTTCGCCCAGTGTCACAGTTTTTGAAAGTGTCAGAGTCTAGAATTTTTTGAAACTGATGCAGATTGGCGAGTCCAGCAGCGGAGTTTAGGATTTGAAATTTTTTTGGCAGGATGAGCCGGGCGGCACTAAAACAACGACGCTGACAAGCCCGTGTTGGAATTTCCTGTGTGTCAAGAAAATGTGGAAATTTTGAGGAAATGTTAGAAATGTTGATGTCAGCCTCCTTCTAGCGCCAAATGTGTGAACCCTTTTCCTAGTACCTGCAAAACAACATGAATAAATGAGTTAGACAAGGAATTACAAGCTAAAAGAAGGATTTCCCATGAAATCCATTTACAAATTAAAATAGGAAAGAAAATAAGCAAGAACACAAAGAAAAATATAAAAACTAGATTCAATCCTAATTCAAATAGAAAACACTTGATCCCATGGGGGAATTGGTGCCAATTTGATGTGAAAATTGGCCCTTTCCCAATTCCTATAATGCAAGATTCAAATGTTGAAGAGATTGTTGATCCACTTTTGATGAAAATATGAGAACTCCAAGCCAAATATGCAAAAAGCCTAACCAAGAATTTGAATGATGTATGGAAATGGCTAAGTAGTTTAGCATGGTAACTTTGCTTGGATTGTGGATGATGAAATGAGGAGAGGAGCTCTTCATTTATAGGATTTCAAGATGGATTAAAGTCCAAATTTTAGTAATGTGGGACTAACTTTCATCCAATGATATGGTGCCACTTGTCAAGCTATGAATGGATGATGGATGTGCAAGATTTGGGGTTTGTGCCAATAAATGCTAATATTTGAAATTCAAATTTCTTGAAATAACTTGTAAGAGGGAAGAGAAAATCCAATAAATGCCATTTGGCTCAAGGAAAAAGGACATGTAAGAGGTTTTAAATGCCTTGTTGGATGTACATGTTGACTTGGAATTTTTGAATTCAAATTGAGGGAATATTCCAAAGATGCCATGTGAAGGAAAATAGGAATTTAATAAATGAATTAAATCTATTTTCATGTGCAACTTGCATTATCTAGAGGATTTGACATGAGATGAGGTTAAATTAATCAAGGGTTAATTAATTTAACAGGAGATTAGATGATGTGACTTATTTGGCTCAAATTTATAAATTTATTTAAATCAGATAAGAGAGGAATGTGATAAGAGGCTAATTAAATAAATATTTTTTTGATTTATTTAATTAAAAGGGATGGTGTTAGATTAAATCAAATAAGGTTTTAATTTATTTAATTTAATGGATAGACTTTAGAGATTTAATTAAATAAATTGATTATTTAATTAAATAGGGATAATTAGATCAGATGGATTGATTTAATTAACAAGAGAAAGTGACTTAATTAAACCAAATGATTTATTTAATTAAGAGATGAATATTGATGAATTTAATCAGATAGGGGGATTTGATTAAACGGTTAGACCGAGGGATGATTTAGGAAGAAAAGATGTTAGTAAGTCAGGATCAGATGCACGATGTCAATCAGTATATTTTCAATGTCTACAATTGGAAGAAGAAATTCAATAAAATAACTTTGTTTTCAATCATTTTCTATGTAAATTCTTCTCTTATAGCCTATGTATGGCTCTGTATAGGGTGTTATCTATCTGAGATGCATATGAATTATTAGATATAGGAGTTAAAAACACTTTGAAGTTGATTTGAGTTGTTTTTATGAATTTTAAAGCATTTGGTGGGCTTGTTTCTACAAGCGGCTAGAAAATTAGGGGTTTAGTGTTTTAAGGGTTAAAATGGATTGACAGGCCATTCCACCTTTCTGTACTAGCTTTTTCTTGGTGGAATGGACCTGATTAGACTAGAGGTAGGTATAGGAGATAACATCTAAGGTTGGAAATTTTTTGAAAGAGTTTCTTCACAGTGCCCTATTGAAAGTTCAAAATTTTAGGCTTAAAAAACCAGGCTAGAAAGGATGGTTGGAAGAAATTGATTGAGGATAGGTTATAATATGTTGGATTTGGTGTGAATAGCTGAAGTTAAATGATTTTGGGTGTCTACAAGAATAGGTAAAGGTCATTTGTAAGATAGGGAATGAAACACTAGTTGATAATGGGTGAAGTTGGTAGGTTTTGTGAAGGAAGTGTCTAAGAATCTTGGGGGAAGCATAATAGGAGGATGAAATAAGCTTGTGTAGGTAGAATAAGGTCTATTGGAAGTGGTTTCAAGGTTGTGAGAGGTTTTGGCATGTGATTTTGAATAAGCCCTAGCCAATTGGGAGAAAAGTGAGGGTTTTGTGAAAGTAGGTCTTAGTGAGTGAGTTTGGACCTAAAGGTTGGAGATTATCGTGTTTTGGAGGTAGGTTGAAGAATTTTTGGTGGTTTCTTTGGTTGGTTGTAAGTTTTAAGGAGTGTCTCTTTGTAAAAGAGGCCTAATTCAAGGCCTAGGCTAGCATAGAAGCACAATGTTGAGAGTTTTGTTTCAAAAGAGTCCCATGGGATTTTGAGACATGTGAGAGTAAGGGTTAAAGGATGTCTAAAATGAATGAGGGTTGGAGAGGTTTTTTGGAAAAGTTGAAAGTTTTGTCAAAAAAAGTAGGCCTATTGACCTACTAGGAAGACTTGGTTGAAAATTGAAACAAGCCTAGAACTGAATTTGTGAGAGAAAAGTGGGTTGGAATCCCTTTGTATGGTGAATGTGAGTTGTTTTTCATCCCTACCATCACCCTTGAGCATACAATTGTTATGTTTTTCACAATATTATGTCTTAGATTAACATATGACTTGACTAAATCCCAAGCTGCAATTTACTAAACATTATTTAATTGAACTAAGAGTCAATTTTATCCCAACAATTACCTAGTAACAATAACTTAGAATAAGGACTTTAAGGTTTTTCATACCATAATAAAATAAAACCTATGATACATAGTATTAGATAAGATTATGAAGGTTAAAAGATATAAAATCAATAAAATATCATTTTCCTATGATTGTGTAATACATCTAAGAAAGCCTAATGTCACTAAAATATTAATTTTGTAACATTTAAAAATGAGAATAATGAAAAACCAAAAGGGGAAAAATATTAGCATTTCCTAATTTTCCTACAATATGTAATGGGATTATAATATATTTCAATGTTGGAAAAATTAAAAAACTTAAAGCTATGTAATGAAACCTCACACAACCTTCTATTTTACTACAAGCTACAAGCATTGCAATGACTTTAACAAGAGAATAAATGAAAAATCAATATTAATAGTTATTTGCAACAACAAGAATGACTATAAAAAGTGTCAAGTACAATAATTTTAATTTATTTAATTTTATATTAAGCAATGTGTCTGTATATAACACTATAGTTATTTCAAAATAATGCATACACAAATTTATATTATACTCAAGATTAAACAAGAAGTTTCATTTGATAATTGTGTAACATACATACTTTAATACTTTTAGTTGTGATCTATAAATATTTAAAAGTCATAATTGAATACTAAGAACACTATCAAAATAATATAAACTAGCAATCGCACCTTAGTGTGCAATGGGTACATCGATGAAGTGTGGAAGGTCAATTAAGATAAATTTTCATATATTTTTTGGATACATTTATGTGGTACATGAGGTCAATTGGTAGGCCATTTAGCAAATGATGTTGTTTTTGCAATAAAGGTCTCAATGGAGAAGTGATAGCTTCAAATAAACTATGCAGATCCACTTACAGGGATCCAAACATGATTGAAATAAAGCCTCTAAATCAAGAAGATAATCATGCTCTATTGTTATATTTGCAATAAGGAGAGGAGAGAGAGAGAGAAAGGGAGAGGTAGGGATGGAAAGAGGGAGAGATAGAGGGAAGGAGAGCAAGAGAGAGAGAGAGAGGGGTAAGGAGGTAAATATAGAGATGAAGATAGAGATGGAGATGGAGATGGAGATGGAGATGGAGATGGAGATGGAGATGGAGATGGAGATGGAGATGGAGATGGAGATGGAGATAGAGAAGGAGAAGGAGAGGGATATAGAGAGGAGAGAAGGAGAGGGAGAGATAAAGAGAGAGGAGAGAGGGATAGATAGAGAAGGAATATATAAATATATGGGAAGAGAAAGGGAGAGATAGGTAGAGATAGAGAGATAGATAGGGAGATAGGGAGGGAGGGAGGGAAGGAGGGAGTGATAGAGAAAGGTTGAAATAGAGAGAGAGAGAGAGGGAGGGAGAGAAAGGGAGAAAGATTGGTAGAGGAGGATACATAGAGAAGAGGGGGAAAGAGGGAGAGAGATAAGTAGAAGATGGAGAGAAAGAAGAGGGGGGAGAGAGGGAGAGGAATATATAGAGAGGGAGAGAGAAGAAGAATGGAGAGAGAGGAGTGTTGAATACCCAAGTGAATCATATATTTTTGGGTAGGGCTTATAGGCTACTCTTGTACTCTTAGGATGTTTCACCTAAAAGGAGAGAGATAAACCCCACTCAAAGGATCTAGGTAAGTTCACTCAAATAATGCAATGTATGATGTTATTTAGGCTAAATGGAATGATCTAAGTGCAATTAAATAATCTATTTGATTGATTATGAATGCAAAACCTACGAATTACATAATGTGATATGAAAACATGAACTAAAATACCAACAAATGCAAAGTAGAAAAGAAGAAGGCTAATTCAAAGTGCACCTAGAAGTCTGATGAAGATTCTGGAATGTTCAAAATGTTGATTGAGATCATTGAAAATCAATAGTGGGACTCATTCACCACTGATGGCGAATTGGTCCTACTTCTCATGAAAACTGTCAAAAACTGGTTTCTAAGTGTCGGGATCCAAAATCTGACAAAATCTAGATTTCCAGCCTTAAGGTGGGACTCATTCACCACTGATGTTGAAATAAATCCTCTCCTAAAATTCTAAGAAATCAGGGACCAATTCTGTAGCACTAGATTTGAGGTTATTCGCTTGTTGAGTTGACAAAGTTAATTCTATAGAAAATGGACATAATGACTTCTCCAAGCTTGGAATAAGATTGATTTGACTTGAAGCACCTTGTTGAATTTTTGACCACCTTTCAACACCTAATTGCTTGATTAATCTGCATACAAAAGCCACACCTTTGATGCTCAAAATCTGAAGATATGTCAATGGCTGCTCCAAGATGTTTGATTGATGCTTGATTTGATGTTACAAGGTGCTAAAATGTGATTTGAATGCTTAGTGAATGAAGAGATTGCATGAATGAGTTAGGAGATTGTAGGAGATCTAAAATGGGGAGAAAAACACTTATTTATACACTCTTGTGCCTTAGTAACCCGTTGATACCTCATCACAAGATGACATCAAATAATCTTGAATAAAAACCCGAAAGGAATTTTGAATTTGGAGCCAAGAGGGACTCATTTTCCATCCATGGAAAATGGGTCCCACCTTGGACCTAAAAGTGGGTGTCAAGAATTAAGTCACATTTAATGTTATTTGTCAGGTTTACATTCAAAAATACACTTAATTAAGCCTTATAAGGGCATAAAAGGGTCAAATAAAGCATAAGAAGGGTGTAAATGGTAAAATTAAGCATGGAGAAGCTTGAAATCTTGTTACAAGACTTTACAACATCTCAAAATAGGACTTGATAAGTGATGAAAATGTGAGTTTAGGCGAATTATAATGAGTAGAGTCTAGAAGAGTGTAGAAATGTTTTACAACACTTCACAACACCTTCACAAGATTTCATAATTTGAATTTTAAGGACCTAATGTATATCTTTGACTCACATTACAACATTAAATCAAAGCAAAATAGACCAAACATCATGAGAGAAAGGCCTAAAATTCCATGAAAATTGCAAGGGACCATTTTTCTATGGTGCATTTAGCCCCCAGTTTAGTGAGAGGATGAACTTGCTTCAAAATCACACTAAAGTAGCCATGAATATCGAGAAGGATCCAAATGTACTTATGCTAGCAATATGGAATAACAATGATCAAGAGGGATGATCAAGCCCCCAAGATGAAGATCCCATGGCAAACTAAACATAAGGACAAAGGAACATATGTGTTTAAATGAAAGAAGAAAAAGGAAGAATTGGATTGAGCTTCAATCTTCATTCCAACTAGTTGTGGATTAGATCTAGGCTATTTGTTTGAAAAAGGGAAAATGCATACTCACTCTGGGGCGATAGAACTCATGGTGGTCCGTCAGGTGAGAAGACCCAAAAAGGTGAAGTACATATGCTAGTCGGTATGCACTAAGAAACACATAGGTGGCTATGGGGAAAGTCATGCCACTGAATGGGCTTCCTGCTCAACCATATCAAATTTATACCTCCTCATAACTTTAACAAGGCACCACAAAGGAAAATGTCAGTTCGTGCTTCATAAGACAAGCAAAGCTCTATATGCTTAGAACTCATGAACAAAGAGGAAGGTACCATAGGCATGCAAGTTGTGTTATGCAAGGTGGAAATGATGCAAAATGTAAAATGCAAAAATGTAAAGTGTAAAATTGGAAAATATGTTCAAAGGATTCTTGTTAATTTCATGCAAGGTCTATCATTAGGGAACATTGTGTCTAATGTCTCCAAGAGAGGACCAATCAAAGCATAAAATATTTTCCACATAGGGAATGCAGTGTGTTGCATCAGGCCACTAAGAGGAATGTAATATTATAAGATAGATCACACTTATGAAAGACATCACACCCAGTGTCATCCACAAAGTGAAAAAGACATCATATAAAGTAACAAGGCTACACTAAGATCCAAGAATGCAAATGAAATGATGCCAATGTATGCCCCCCACTTTAAAGGAATTGCTACACACCTTTCTATGATAAATTACTTTAAAGTAGCAAAGGGAAAAATGAAAAAAGAAAACAAGAAATGAGAGCCAACTTGGAAATCCCCTATGCCAAGTCATTTGTTTCTAAGTTAGGTTGCATCATGTAAACAAAAAAGAAAACAAAAAAAGGGATATTCCCCCTAGAAAAGAACTCACCAAACACATAAGGAATCTATGGATTTGGGGTCAGTATGTTTGTTGCTGCAATGTTTTTATGAAAGAGCTTAGAACTATCATCATTCCCCAAAGCACAAAGAACTAGAAGAATGACACAAAGAGAGTGAAAACAAAAGAAAAATAAAGTCTTGTTTGGGTCAACATGGAAGAGACATTGTGGTCTCAATGCTTTGCATCGTCCCAAAAAGGAAAACACAAGCGAAAAGAAAATGAATAGGCAAATGAAAAGTAAAATATTTTGGGTCAACATGAAGGAGACAGTTTAGTATTGATTCTTTGTGTCATCCCCAAAAGGAAAACACAAAATAAAAAGTGAAAAAAGTGAAAGGACCTTTTGGGTCAACATGGAAGAGACACGAGATGTCTCTACACTTTTTGTCATCCCCAAAAGAAAAATACAAAAGCAAAAGCAAAAAAGTGAAAGGACCTTTTAGGTCAACATGGAATAGACATAGGGCATCTCTACACTTTCCGTCATCCCCAAAAGGAAAACACAAAACAAAAAGGAAAAAAGGGAAATGTACAACACCTAGAAGAATAGAGGTACAAATAGAGGAAATACACAAAGAGAGAGAGAACATCAAGCAAACGTTATGGGGGAACACAATCCACACATAAAATTGCAAAGGAAAGAGAAAATAAAAGAAAAATACAAAAGGCTAGCAAGGTGAATGCAAGTCAACCATCTAACAATTTATCCACCTCCCAATCATGTTCAGTGTATTGTGAGGGTAGCTAATTGTCCAAAGGAAGAATTGCAAGTGTCGAGCTAGGAGATGTGCCAGGTTCTTCACTTGGTGGAGAATATTTTTCATTTAAGCTCATGGTAGATGAGAATAAAGAGTTTAGATCATTATGCACTTCTTCATCTATTTTTGTGATCTCCTCATCATTATCATCATCAAGAATCTTGATTATGATAGGAGGATGAAGGGTTATTTCCAAGGAAGGATGTATCAAAAGTTGTGGTTGTTGGATCAGATCATTGTATTGTGAGGATTGGACTATATTATCATGTGGTGAGTTAGGAGGGTGATCATCTATTGCTTCTATCAAAGGTGGAGGTTTATTTTCATTATTTTCTTCCATTAGTTATTGATGAGCAAGGAGACGATGATGATGCCTACATTCCCTAGCACCACATTTTTGTTTAATTTTGTTTTGAAGTTGTTGAGATGTAAGAGTGGATTGATCCATCATAGGTTCCTTTTCTTCCGAAGGGGGAAGAAGGGAAGAAATTGAAGAAGATGGGTCAGTCACTTTCTCTTTAGCTTTATACACTTGGTTAATGCGAGGAGACATGATGAGGTTGGTTTTAGTATCTCTTGGTCTTTTAAATGATGGTGGTGAAGTGTTTTCTTTTGGTTGTCTAGGAGGTTGCTTCACTTTTTTTTGTTTAGGCTCAAGTTGAAGCATCATTTCATTTATGATGGGAGGAGCGGAAGTGGATAGGGACATCGTGTGAAGACACAAGTTGGCTATTGGTCTAGCTTTGAGCTTTTGATAGGCTATGAAGAAGAAATATTTATGAGGGGTGATGGGTTCCATAGGTTCAGGCCAAAAGGCTTCTAAGGAGAAATTTCCTTTAGAAGATAACAGATTAAATCCACTATGGTGTATGGTAAATATTTCATTGCCATGTGGAAACTTCAAACACTTATGAACAACAAAAGGGATTGCTTGCATTGAGCAAAGGAAAGGGTGGCCTAGCTACAAACAAAATTGATCCAATTGGGAAATAATAGAAAATGTTACATCCAAAGTTTTGGGTCCTATTTATAATGGGAGCACAATCAATCTGATCATAGGGCATGCAAAACCAGTATGTGTTTTAATACATGCAGTTGATTTATCATATTCTTCTTGATAAATCTTGAATGTAATACTAAAAACTCATATGTGATCACATTCTCACCACAAGCAGGATCTATTAATATCCCATTGGTGGGATTATCATAGATTCTACCGGCTCTGCAAAGAGGGCCATCAAGAATATTTTTAAGTATATCATGAGAAGAAAAGGTAATATCAAGAGATTTATTGGTTGGGCCCTTACGAGGGACAACATCTATCGTACCCACAAGTTCATTTATAGGATTAACTTGGGTGACATTTGGAGTTATATTATGTTGTTCATTATTTGTATCAACATTCATTACATCAGTGTTTGAAGGTTCACTAGCCTTGACAAATGAAATATGGTGTTTAGGCATGGGGTTGGTGAAAATTTGCAAATGAAATATCATAGGATTAACTTGGGTGACATTTGGAGTTATATCATGTTGTTTATTATTTGTATCAACACTCATTACATCAGTGTTTGAAGGTTCACTAGCCTTGACAAATGAAATATGGTGTTTAGGCATGGGGTTGGTGAAAATTTTGGTTAGGGGGTGTAATAGACTTATTGCCTTGATCATTGATTCCCATAATGGATAGACGGCCTGAATCAATGAGGTCTTGAACTAAGTGTTTTAGATGCTTACATTGTTCAGTGTTGTGTCAATTTTGGTGATGAAATTGAAAATAAGCATTTGGTTTGAAGGTGGGTGGTAAGGGTTTGGTGGTATCAAGTGGTTTAATGGTAGACAACATGATCATTTGTTGCTCCAGAGTAATTGGTTCATGGTATTATGGAGGGTATTGGGTAAGGGGGTGAATTGTCTCTTCGGGTCCCCATAGGTGTAAGGCACTATTGTTTTAACAATTTCCACTTGATTAGGCATTGGTTGAGTTTGTTGTTGAGAAGGCGGATTGAATTGTAAAAAGCCTTTGTTCAGTTTTTGAAAGTTTTACGTGTTGTTTTGGTTGTTTTTGGTCAAACTTCTCAGCTCGGTTAGAAGTGGACTTTGAATCATGACTAGAAACTGAATTATGATACTCACATAAGTTTTTGCATAAGTGCATGAACGAAGGAAATTTCATCATAGTTAATCTATATTAAAGGTTTGTGTGCAAGTTTTCAATAAAAATCTTCTATAGATGTGCATCAGGAATCTTATCATCAATTTGAGCATACAATGACTCATATCCTGAAATGAAATTAGTTACTTTTTCATCTATATTTTGTCTACATCTCAGTAGATCAGCCATTGTCTTTTTAAGAGTCATGTGAACTTGGAAGTGACTTATAAAGGCATCTACAAGTTCATTAAACAATCGCATGGAATGATTAGGCAAGTTTGAAAACCACTCTAATGTAGTGTCCTTCAAGGTCCTAGGAAAAAGTTTGGCTAAGAGTTTATCATCAAGGACAAAATCATTGTATAAAGTTATATAAGTATTGACATGGTTAATAGGGTCTCTTTTACCTCTATACTTCTCAAACCTAGGAATTTCTACCCCTTGTAGCATCGGGGTGTGTAAGATGTCTAAGGATAAGGGGCTATTATGAACATGATATGTGGGTGGAGTGTTTTGACCTTGGCTAATGGAGGAAATTTTTGGCTGCATGGATGAAATGGTGTTAAGGAGCTGTGTAATGATGGGGTCGGTATAAGTGATTTGAGGTGGAAGAGAGAATAGTGGAGTGTATGTGATGTTAGGAGAAGTGAATGGAACACTAAGAGGAGTGAAGGTGGAAGATGGACCATGCGATGCCACAAAAGAACTAGGAATGCTAGTTCGAATAGCGAAAGGATTCACTTGATGAACTTGTTGCATAGTTGTTGTAACTTGAGGAGTGGTATAAGTTGGAATGGATGCTATGGTTGAAGGGGGAGGAATGTGAGGTCCTCCTTGGCTTACAACAATTTTTACAGATTTGGAATTGGAAGAGGCGTGTTTATTGTAAATATCAGCAATTTTTTTCATAACTTGTAAGCCATCATCACTTTCAATCAAACGATGGAAGTTTCCTATTATAGGTATGGCAGTGGTGGAAATTTTTTCAAGGGACAAGTCTTGTTGTAGGTGTGCAAAAGCCTCATGAATATTAATGACCTTGTCTTGCGGAATGGAATTTTTTTGTGTGTCAACATTAATTGTATGGGAAGGTGAATGAATAGAAAATTTAAAGTGATTCTAGAATGCTTTTCATATGCAAATGAAGGATGCAAATGCAGATGTTTAGTTTTTCAATGATATGATATGCAAAAATGAAGTCGAAATGAGTCTTTCACTAATGCAATTTGAAGGAACCCTAGGATGCAAAAACAAAACAATACCCTAATTGAATGGTAATGCAAATGCAACCTAGGATGCAAGATGCAAATGAAATCAGAAAGAAAGAGTGCTCAACATGTAGGTTCACCAAAATGAACTGTAGATTTTTGGGTAGGACTTATAGGCTACTCTTGCACTCTTAAGATGTTTCACCTAAAAGGAGAGAGATAAACCCCACTCAAAGGATCTAGGTAGGTTCACTCAAATTATGCAATGTATGATGTTATTTAGGCTAAATGGAATGATCTAAGTGCAATTGAATAATCTATTTGATTGATTGTGAATGCAAAACCTAAGAATTATGCAATGTTTGAAAACACAATGTGATATGCAAAAATGAACTAAAATATGAATAAATGCAAAGTAGAAAAGAAGGCTAATTCAGAGTGCACCTAGAAGTTTGATGAAGATTCTAGAATGTTTTAAATACTAATTGAGATACTAAAAATCACCAGTGGGACTCATTCGCCACTAATGGAAAATCGGTCTTGCTTTTGATGAAAACTGTTGGAAACTGGTTTCTAAACTTGTCAGGATCTAGAATCTAACAAAATCTAGATTTCCAGCCTTAAGGTGGGACTCATTCACCACTAATGGAAAATTATTCCTCTCCCAAAATTCTAAGAAATTAGGGACCAATTCTATAGCACCAGATCTGAGGTTATCCACTTGTCGGGTTGACGAAATTAATTCTATAGAAAACAGACAAAATGTCTTCTCCAAGCTTGAAATAAGATTGATTTGACTTGAAGCACCTTGTTGACTTGTTTACCACCTTTCAACACCTAATTGCTTGATTAATCTGTATACAAAATCCATACCTTTGATGCTTAAAATCTGAAGATATGTCAATGGTTGCTCCAAGATGTTTGATTGATGCTTGATTTGATGTTGCAAGGTGCTCAAATGTGATTTGAATGCTTAGTGAATGAAGAGATTGCATGAATGAGTTATGAGATTGTAGGAGATCTAAAATGAGGAGAAAAATACTTAGTTATACAGTCTTGTGCCTTAGTAACCCATTGATACCTCATCACACGCTGGCATTAAGTAATTTTGAATAAAAACCCAAAAGGAATTTTGAATTTGGAGCCAAGAGGGGCTCATTTTCCACCCATGGTGAATGGGTCCCACCTTGGACCTAAAAGTGGGTGTTGGTAATTAAGTCACATTTAATGTTATTTGTCAAGTTTACATTCTAAAATACACTTAATTAAACCGTATAAGGGCATAAAAGGGTCAAATAAAGCATAAGAAGGGTGTAAATGGTGAAATTAAGCCTAGAGAAGTGTGAAATCTTGTTACAAGACTTTACAACACTTCAAAATAGGACTTGATAAGTGATGAAAAAGTGATTTTTAGGTGAATTGTAATGAGAAGAGTCTAAAAGAGTGTAGAAATGTTTTACAACACCTTCACAAGATGTCATAATTTGAATTTCAAGAACCTAAAGTGTATGTTTGAGTCACATTACAACATTAAATCAAAGCAAAATAGACCAAGCATCATGAGATAAAGGCCTAAAAGTCCATGAAAATGTCAAGGGACCATTTTTCTAGGCTACACCAAGATACTAAGAGGGGGGGGTGAATCAGTATCTTCTTAAACTTATTAAACAAACACCATCCAATTACTTCAATGCATATAATAGCTAAAATGAGCAAGAGAATTAACAAAGCATTAAAGCACACAACACATGAACACCAGGATTTTTACGTGGAAAACCCAAAATGGTAAAGATCACAATGAGGGTTAGCTCACAATATAGTATAACCAGTTATAAGATATTACAAAGGGTGGCTCACTATTAGGACTCACTATCCAAAATGGGAGGCTCACTTCCTACAGAGATACAATAACAAAAATGGATTAGAGCCAAAAAATGAACTGATAAAGTTACACCTAACAAGTGTTGATTTAGTTCCTTTGATGCTCAGTAAACTAACTTTACACACTTCATCATCTTCACATACTTTTCTTCTTATATGTCTTCACACTTCACATTCACACCATCAACCTCAAAACTATCCAATATATATAGTTGATTCATCTGCAAGCATCAATTAGGTCGGCCTAATTAGATGCAACCCTTATTCACCAAAAAGATTGACTATCGGCTTCAAGAATGTACAAAACCTTTCCAAAAAAAACCTAAGCATGTAGCACGCTACAACATGTCGGCATGGACCTAAGATAAGTGACACATACATCTGTAACACAAAATTAATTCACCATATCATCAACTATTCATTAGGTCAGCTAGAAATAGACCTAATAGCAAAATGCAACAACAGAATAATGTTAACTCATCATACGAGCACCTGTGCACACGATATTCTGAACTTACAACCTTCTAACATCCAAAAACCAATTCCCAAAACCGCAAGCAATAATATTCATCAGTGAAGGATTGCAGACCAAAATACGGGAGGATAATAACTGCATATCGATTCAGAATACCGAATCAAACTTGAACTTAAACTTGCAGTTGCAACTCATATAACATGGTGACATCATTGACAACACAAAAATTATATAATAAGATGTTCTTCTTCATTCTTCCAATAGAGAGATAGCTCAATATATATAAAAGGAGAGGGATAGAAATAGAAAGAGGGTGATATAGAGAGATAGAGGGGGGTAGTGAAAGAGTTAGATAGATAGTGGTAGAGGTTTCCATTATTTAGCACTTATTATTAATTGTTTAATCTAAACACATGCAACTAGCGCTTTCTATGATATAAAGTATATATAATAATTTTATATATGTATTTGATAGTTTTGTTAAAGAATAAGATATATAACAAGTAATATAATTATATTACTTATAATTTATTTTTTATTATATAAAATATACATTATATATTAATTACGCTAATTTATACTTAACTACATAGGGTAAAGGATGTCGAAATGTTAAAACCTAATATATATGTATTTGATAGTTTTTTAAAGAATAAGATATATAATAAGTAATATAATTATATTATTTATAATTTATTTTTTATTATATAAAATATACATTATATATTAATTATGCTAATTTATACTTAACTATGTAGGGTAAAGGATGTCGTCATTTTAAAACCTAAATGTGCTCATTATTAGGATCTTGGCCACAATTTTCATTTTAATAAACATACTTTAAAACCCTCATGGAAACTTTATTTTGCTGCAACTTGCCAATTTGGAGAAGTGAAAGGTCAATACCGGGGAGGAAGGAAACTGATAGCGGTGGGAAAGCAACACAAAACCTGTGGAAAACACCCGAAAAATGGCGAAAAATGATGGACGCCTGAAATTTGTTTAACTGTCATCGAGGGTCTACTGTCCGCAAGTAAAATGAGCTCGTGAAACTCAAATAAAGAAATGCCTTCTGTGTAAATTAAATTCCATTTTTTTTTCCACTTTTCTAAAACTTTAAATATTATTTAATAATTAATAATAAAGACACTCATGAAAGAAAATTTTTAAAAAGTCCTACTTTAAAATGTTAATTACTTTTAATTTATCTATTCAACTGTTATTGATTTAATTTAAACTTTATTACTTTATTTAATCAACATATTAATCGAGAAATATCATCAAAGTTTTTATAAGCCTTTATTTTGGGCCTTGGATGCTAAAACCCTTTATAAAGAAGGGATTCTGATAGTGATGGACGTTCACGGTATGTGGAGTTCCGAATATTACCAATTTTCACCAAAACTCTACAGCTGTATAGCAGTCGAGAATACCAATAATGCCTCCTCATGATTGTAAACAGACAATAGAGAAGAAACAAAATGCCTGAGAATGTCCTCCAATGAATGAATGAATGAAAGAGTACAGCAGAAAAGAGTAGCAGCTTTAACCACAGAAGAGCTGTTGATTGTCAGCTTACAACCACAGAATGAATGAATGAAAGAAAGAGTACAGCAGAAAAGAGTAGCAGCATTAATCACAGAAGAGCTGTTGATTGCCAGCATACAACCACAGAATGAATGAATGAAAGAGTACAGCAGAAAAGAGTAGCAGCATTAACCACAGAAGCGCTGTTGATTGCCAGCTTACAACCACAGAAAGAATGAATGAATGAATGAAAGAGTACAGCAGAAAAGAGTAGCAGTATTAACCATAGAAGGGCTGTTGATTGCCAGCTTACAGGTGGATCCAACAAAGGTCGTGCTTGAACTCCAGATATATTTGTAGATCTCTTTCATAGAGACCACACGTTGCCCTTCGGTATGGATTGCGATTGATGACCTACCTAATGTAAATGGCGAACAAGGTCAAAATAACATAAGGTGTAAGGGACAGATTCGTACAAGAGTGCTCGGAGTGCATGTCCGATGTTTCGTACAATATGACCAGTAGAAAATTTGACTCACACTTTTGCTGACAATATTATACATTAGAAGTTAAAATGTACAACTTTGGTGACATGGTGAAATCCGTGCCCAAATCCGTATCCGTCAGAAACCCGTATTTGTCAGAAGAAGCCAGGCAAATTTTTTACGTACTGGCTGTGCTTGAAAGATGTACTCCTAGAAATTTAATGAGACTGGCAATGCCAAGAAAAATAAATTACAGACTGGGAGAGGACATTGACGTTTAAATGGGAACTCAGAATTTTGTCTGTGAGCAGTTGAAAATGTACTGTAGAAAATTAAATTAGCCTGGGAAAAAGGGAGGCAAGAAAAGTAGATAAGTTATGGTAATAAGTCTGTACTAAAAACAAAGATAAATACACTTAATATTAATTTATGAGCCGATGGGAATTAGGTGTGTGCGTTGTGGAAGATGTAAGGAAAAGGAAGCAATTTGAAAGAAAGGACATCAGTGCTTTTAATGATATCAAGTTTCCACAATCCATAATGTTCTTTGCAATGGTTTCTGGTTTTGATTGTGTGAGAATTTTAGCATTGCTCTCATCCTGATGATGGATCACGGAGTGTGATCCGAAACGTTGATGCAAAAATTCTCACACAATCAAAACCAGAAACCATTGCAAAGAACATCAGTGCTTGCCATTAATCCCATCCCATCACGACTGCTCAGCAATTTTTTTGTACGGTATAGATACAGAGGACATTTGCATATATTACGTAAGTACTGAAGAGAGGACGGTGATGTATAAATGGGAACTCAGAATTTTGTGCGGTCTATGGAAGATGCGTTGTAGGAGATTAAATGAGATTAGCAATGCCAAGATAAGTAGATGAGTTATGGTACTGTGAATTGAATTGCACACTCAAGTACTGCTTGGAAAACTCAGGTTTGAGGTTGTATATTTAAGTGATCATAGATGTTCCAAAAGTTGTATTATTGACATTAATTTTATTATACACTTGTAAAATTTGAATATTTTAATTTATTGGTTTGGTTTTTTTTTTTTTTTTAAATGCATACCTTCAACATTCATTTAAGTTTTACATCATTTTGTATTCATGATTATGTTGTTGAGGCATCTTAAAAGATTTCCACTATATATTTGAATATTTATTTAAATAAGTTTATTCTTAAGTTCATTTTATTTATCAAATTAATGAAATTATTTTAAATCAATTTAAGATAATTCTTATGGTTTTTATTTTTAATACTTTGAAGGTTCATGATGGTCTCTTTTATCTATAGTTATATTTGACATCTACTTTTACTATCATTTATACTACATTATTATTAAAATAGTTTTGTAGTTTGATCAAGATGTAAGAGTGACAATAGCACACCTCCACACCCTCACTTAAAAACTTGATGGTGCTCCTAACGCCACCACAACTTTCATTACGTCAAATAATACTAATACTAAGTGAATATTTTATGCAAGTATCAAATATCATATTTGGCTCATGTTAGGATAAAGTAACATTAACCTTGCAATCCTAAGCCATTTTCATGTATCTCCATGTTCCTCAAAAGGTATACTTGGATGCCTAAGGACATGTTGGAAGAATATTTTTTAATTATCTATTTATGACATGTATTAATTACACTCATATTGGCTATACATAGTTAGTAGTGATGGAGATAAGACATTATGGTAGAATATTCCTTCCAAATGCTACTTCTAGGATGGGACATCTTGGACTTGCATGTTGTTCATAGTGGAGAACCATGTTGTGCATGTTAGTGCATATCTTCTATCATAATTGTTGAGAGTAATGGAGCATTGAGAGTTATTGAATTTTAATTGGCTATGGGTTGTGTGGCCATGTGAAGGTCATGCAATCATTCATTATTTTTTATTATTTATAAGTGGACCACTAAGGAGGGTGTATGGTTTTTGCTTATGGTTTGCCTCCTATTTTGGGATACCATAATGAAATTTCCTATCCATCTTTCCTACAAATTGACATCATTGGTTAGTAGTTTCATATCATATTTTATAGATATTCAAACGTCAGATTTCACAGAGATTAGAAGTGTTGGTGTGTTGATATACTATCTCCCTTGAAGATAATAACATACATGTCCTCTTTCTCATGTGGCACTTTTTTCTGAAAGGGCTTCTCCATGCAAATTATGTGTCATCTTGTGGTATTGTTTATTTTATGTTATTATTGAATGTATAATCACTTTAATGTTTTATTGAATAATATTAGGCTATTAAATTTTTATCACATTGTGGAAGTTCTTAGAAGTATTTTCACTATGACTATCAACATTTGGTATCAAATGTAACGGTTATGTTGAGAGAGGGATGCCTTTCTTGAAGTGTTGAAGGTTTTTTGGTTGTAGTGGGAGCTTTCACAATTTGTGGGTTTCGTAGATTTGTGAAAAATATTGTACACCATGGCTTCTACCTCCCATATGGATTTTGATAAGTTCAATTGATCTAGGTACAAGATGTGGAAGTTGAAGATGGAAAACATCCTTGAAGATGGAAAACATCCTTGAAGAAATATCAATGGTTGGTAGTTTCCAATGAAGATAAGTCATCTGGAATCATATAGTTGTATTTTTCAAATTTCATCATCTTGAATGTTTCCAAGGAAGCTATTGCATACAATTTATGGAAGAGGATAGGTGATATTTACCAAACCAAAAGTCTTACTAATAACTTGTATGTCGAAATGTGATTATATTCTTTAAAAATGAAGGATGGTTATTACATTGCAAATCATTTGAATACTTTTAATTTGGATTTAAGTCAACTTGCATCTATATATGTTAAGTTATAATAGGAAGAAAAATACATCTTATTACTTTTTTCTTTACTTGAGCCTTGGAAAAATATAATTGTTACTATTAATGCTAGTGATTTAGAGGCAAATATGGATAAACTCATTGCTACTCTTCTCTCAAAAGAAATGAGAAAAATGTCCATGAATGATTGTTCTTAAGATGTTTTTCATGTATGGGGAAGGTCTAAAGAAAAATGGGGCCCTAAAGGGGACAAGAAAAAAGATAAGTCTAAAGGACATTCTAAAACACCAGGGAAGAGCATAGTAAAGTGTTGGAATTTTGGTAAATGGGGGCATGTGAAGAAGGAATGTAAGAACAAGAAAAAAAGTTTAAATTTAGTCCATGAAAATTTCCTTGAATGATGATGATAATGATGCTTTATTTATTTCAACTAATACTATTAGTAATAGTGCTTGGCTTATTGACTCAAGTTGCTCCTACCATATGAATCCTCAAAAGGAATGGTTGTCTACATATTTAGTTAATGATGGAGGATAAATTTTCCTTGATGACAACATTACAAAGTGGTTTGTTGGTAAGGGAAAGGTAAAGTTGTGTTTCAGTGATGGAAGAGTTAAAAATTGCGATAATATTTTGCATATTCTTGGAATTGTAAGAAACTTAATTTATGTATCCAAATTGAATGATTATGGAATGCATGCAACATTTTACAAGTTTGGTTATAGGTTGGTAAGAGGGATTTAGGTGGTTGCTAAAGGATCCTGGATTGGAACATTGTTTACACTTAATGCCTCCACATTTTGTATTTTTTCTAATTTGACTAGCTTTGAAAATGCATGTATATTGTGGAACCATAGATTGGGTCACATAAGTGAAGAAGGTATTAGGACCATTCTTAATAAATATTTATTTGATGATATTTTTATTATTCTATTAGAAAAAAAGATTTTTGTGAGCATTGTGTGTTTGAAAAAATAGATCATCATTTCTTGTTGGAACTAATAAAGCTAAGAGATTATTAGAGATCATTCATTTGGATGTGTTTGAAATAGTGGATGTTGACTTTTGAAAAATATTGATATTATTTTACATTTATTGATGATGTCTCAAGATACACTTTGATAGTTTTATGCATACAAATTATGAGGTTTTCACCAAGTTTAAGGAATTTATTTCCTTAGTTGAGAAACAAACATATTATAAGATAATGTTGTTGAGATATGACAATGGTGGTGAATATTGTTCTAGGGAATTTGATGAGTTTTGTAAGCATGCAGGTATTGTTTGGTAAAAGAATATACTTTATACTCCACAAAAAATGGGGTAGTGGAAAGAATGAACCAAACCTTAATAGAAAGAGCTAGAAGTATGTTGAGTGGTGTGAAGCTAGATCAATTCTTTTAGGCAGAGGATATAAGTACTGCTTGTTACTCGATTAATATATTTCCTTGTAAAACTCTTGATAAAACTTCTTATGAAGTGTGGATAGGTAGAAAACCTTATGTTTCAAATTTAAGGATAATTGATTATGATTGTTAAGTTCATGTGCCTCAATAAAATCAATCTAAACTTAATCCAAAGTCTCAAAAATGCATCTTCATAGGTTATTATGAGAATGTAAAATGTAATAAGCTTTGGAATCCCCTAGCTCAAAAAATGATTTATTTTAGATATGTGATTTTCAAGGATTTTATACCTTATTTAGGCTAAGAAAAACCAAAGGAGAAAGAAAAAACGAAAAACAATGAACTTCGAGACAAAAATAAAAAAGAAAGAAGATGCACATTTGGAAGTAAAATAAGATGGATCAAAGAATAAAAAAGAAGAAAAGGGTTTAGGGAGTTCAGATGAGATGTAGGATGAACACACAAAAAAGAAAGTAGAGTCCATTACTCCTACTTTAAGAAGTGTTATCATTGATGTCAAAGGTATGTCAAAGGTGAGAAGATTGATGAACTGTCATAAATATCAAGATGAAATATTAGTTTTAGATGTTAATATTATCATTATTGTAAAAAGAAACATAAGAAGTTTGGATATATACAAGAATCAATAGTTCCTGGACTTCTACTATGTTTGTAGAAGTCTAGAAGTGTTTGCATCAGAGTTCTAAGGTTTGTTGCTCAAAAGCAGGATATGCACTATATTGAACTATCATTATTTTTGGTACCACATTTTATCGATGTTCATAATTATTACTTGTGATTGAGAAGATAAGTACAACTAATTAGAATGTATCTTAGTTTAAAGTTTATAATATTTGAGTTTCAAATGAAGCATCTAGAAATGACATAATGAAGAATGTAATTCTTGAATAACTGTGAAATATGGTTGAGAGGTTGCACTAGAGAAAGGAAACATGCACTAATGAATGTAATATTGTTAAAGTAAAAAGTAATAAATATTGATTCACCCCCTCTCAATAGTGTTGGAAAAACAAGGACAGACAATTGAGAGGGGGAGTGAATTAGTTGTCATAGAAATTTAAACTTTTTCTAACTTAACTTATCCTTAATCTCATATCTAATGAATGAACAATTAACCATAAGCAATTAACACATCAGAGAGACAAAGGACACCAATATTTTTATGTGGAAACCCTGTTAGGGGAAAAACCACAGTGGATGTTAGTCCACAAGATTATACCTTGCTAAAAGTATAATGAAAAATAATAAGGGAAATGCACATGCATTCAGACACACTGCCTAGAGCTCACTACTCAATTACAAAAGAGGCTCACTACCCAACAAATTTGGATTAAAAATCTGGAGGGTATGAATTGAGAAAATAGCTTCTGCTCAAGCCTGATTATAGTTCCAATTAAGCTCAACACTTTCTCACACTTCACATAATCTTCTTCACACTCTGCTCAGTAATGATATTTGCACATACACACACCAAAGCACACAAAGCATACTTTCCACCGATCACATAATTGCTCTTATATATCCGCTATAGGAGATTTCATCACAACTTTGTCAGCCAAGAAAATAAAATATATTCGCAATGTCGGCCCAGATTTACAAATAAACTTTTAATGTGTATCCACCAAGGTTGGCCACAACATAATGGAGACCCAAATTAACATCTCTAATACAAAAATACTTTAATTAATTTCACCACGAAGATCCACAACACACTACCACCAACATGTTGGCCAAAAACATGAAAAACTGAACATACGCACAAAGATCTTCAACCACGAGCTCATCGAGTAATGTGGACATACCACAAAGATAGATAATGAATGAGAGACATCTGAGAACACCAAGAAACAACATAGAAGCATCTACAACAACTGAGATAACCTGGATCACACAATCTTCATTCGGGAACACTAATAGAGACCAAAAAAACACTGTTAGACCATAATTCACACAGAACTTCATGCGAACCTCTGAAACTTCTAGTAGATGATCTAGAAATACTCAATAATAAACCCTTTAATCCACATCAGTTAATATTTTATGTACAAAACAAAATTCCTTCATGACCTTCACAGTTCCACTAGGAACCTAAAACACTTTTTCTTATAATTTTCTCAATATCCTCGACATATACAACAATAGATACACCAAATACTAATAATGTTGACATCAATGACAACCACATATCAGCAACACATCCACAACATCCAACAATCTCCCAACAATCTCCCCCTTTGGCATTGATGGCAACACATGATGTGAAAAATACCATCAACCCAACATGTTGACTTCTTTTGCACTTTATTTCTGAAAAGATTTGTCATGTTTCTCTTCTCCCCCTAAGATGTTTTTCACATTACTCTTCTCCCCCTTTTACATCAATGGAAAAGGTAACCATGACCTTTCCATACACACGCTCTGAACCACATATCTGCACATCTGACTACTCCCCCTAAGTAGCAACCACAAAAACATCAATCTAGATCATAATATAGCAATAAGGCTCATGGATTGATGCAAGTAAATGCATCATTTAGTTCTTATTAGGAGAGGTAATTACCCCTAACATTCCTCTAAGATACTCAAAAGTATCCTTGGGCAAAGGCTTAGTAAATATATCTGCAATATCTGATTTGGTAGGCACATACTCTAGTTTGACTTCTTTCTCATTCACTTTCTCCCTAAAGAAATGAAACTCGATTGATATATGTTTAGTCTTAGAGTGTAGCACTGGATTCATTGATATATTTATTACACTTGAGTTGTCACAATATATGGCAATAGGCTCTTTATATATTACTCTGATATCTCTCAACATCTATTCCATCCATATCACTTGAGTACAATTCTTGACAACAACAATATATTCTGCTTCAACAGTAGATAGAGAAATTGAGTTTTTCTTTTTACTTAACCAGGATACCAGCTTCTTCCCTAGGAAGAAAGCACCACCACTAGTACTTTTCCTATCATCTACATCACTAGCCCAATCAACATCAGTGTATGCACACAAAGTGAGATCATCATCCTTTGGATACCAAAGTCCAAAGTCAGTTGTTCCTTTCAAATATCTAAAGATTCTTTTAACAACAATCACATGTGATTCTTTTGGATCAGCTTGAAATCTAGCAACTATACATACAAAATTCATAATATCTGGTCTAGTTTGAGTCAAGTAGAGCAATCCACTAGTCATTAACCTATAGCTAGTTTGATTTTCCTTAGGAGAGTCATCATTCTGAGTCAACTTACATCTAGTTACCATGGGAGTACCAACAGGTTTGGAGTCTTCCATTCCAAACTTCAACAATTCTCTCACATATTTGGACTGAGATATGGAAATCCCTTGGTCCAACTGTGTAATTTGCAATCCCAGAAAGAACTTCATTTCACCAATCATGCTCATCTCATCAAAAAATTTCATGCATATATTATCATCTCCACGAAAAATGATGTCATCAACAAAGAACTCTATGATTAACTCCTTATCATGATCTAATTTGAATTATAAGTTACTATCAGCAGTACCTTTAGTGAATCCAAGCTTTAGTAGATATTTTTCCAATCTGGCGTACCAAGCTCTTGGGGCTTGTTTGAGTCCATATAGAGCTTTCTTCAATTTGCAAACCATATCTTCCTTATCTGTTAGCTGAAATCCATTTGGCTATTCAATGTACACTTCTTCTTTTAGTTCACCATTCAGAAATGCAGACTTTACATCCATTTGATAGACTTTGTAGTTCTTATAAGCAACATAAGCAAGAAATAATCTTATTGCTTCAATTCTAGCAATAGGGGCAAAGGTTTCATCGAAATAAATACCTTCCATTTGAGAGTACCCTTTACATACCAGTCTTTCCTTATTCCAGACCACTTCACCTTCCTCCTTCAGCTTGTTTCTAAATACCCACTTAGTACCAATCACTCTTGTCTTTGGGCCTAGGAACTAGTGTCCATGTGTCATTCTTTTCAATCTATGTTAGTTATTCTTTCATGGCTTCCACCCAGTATTCATCTTGATAGGCTTCAATGACACTCTTAGGTTCAATCTTGGAAATTAGACAATATTCTTCTGCAATTTTTCTTCTAGTTTACACTCCTTTGCTTTTATCTCCTATGATTTGACTTTCAAAATGATTTAGCTTTACATACCTTGGAGTCCTGGGACTTTCTTGGACTTCTATGTCTTCTTAACTTTCTTCTACACTTGCACTTACAGTTTGTGCTTCCTGACTAACTTGATTTTCCAGAACAATTTGTGGTTGCTTCATGGGAACATATGGAATAATCTGACATAGATTCGGTGTTTGAGTGTTCTTCCCTTTATTTGTGTTGTCTTCATCTAAATCATAGTTGCATCGTCTGGATGATTTGACATAGTCCTCATCAACTCTGACATTTGCTCTCTCAACAATCTTTCTTAGTCTTTTGTTATAGCATCAATATGCCTTGCTCTTTGTGGAGTAACCTAGGAAGATCCCTTCATCGCTTCTAGCATCAAATTTTCCTATATCATCATCTCTCCTAATATAACATTTTCTTCTAAAGATCTTGAAATACTTAACAGTAGGCTTGTAACCAAATCATAATTCAAAAGGGGTCTTACAAGAATTACCATTCACTTTTACCTGATTCAAAGTATATACAACAGTGCTTACCGCTTCAATCCAGTACATCTGAGACACATTCTGTTCCATCATCATTATTCTGGCAACATCCAGAATTGTTCTATTCTTTCTTTCAGCAACTCCATTCTGTTGAGGGGTTCGAGGAGAAGATAATTGTCTTTTAATTCCATGTTCTTCACAATAAGAATTGAACTCTTTTGAAATGAATTCTCCACCTCTATCAGATCTTAGGCATTTGATTTTCAAACATTTTTCATTTTCTACCATGGCCTTCAAACTTTTGAACTTGTCCAATGCTTCACACTTTTCTCTTAAAAAGGAAACCTAAATCATTCTAGAGTAATCATCAATGAACAACATAAAATACCTTTCTCCATGAATATTTCTAACTCTAGAGGAACCACACAGATCGGTATGTAGTAGTTCCAACACATTATTTGAATGAAATTGTTTTCTCTAGAAGGAGACTCTAGTTTGTTTCCCCATCTGACATTCTTGATAGATTACATTAGCAAGCTTCACTAACCTAGGTAGATCTCTTACTGCTTGAGTAGAACTTATCTTGATAATATTGTCAAATTTTACATGACACAACCTCTTATGCCACAACCAACTTTCATCTATTTGAGCAATTAAGGAATTTCCACTAGCAGTATTCAAGTGAAAAATATTACCTTTAGTTTGCACACCAGTAGCAATCATGTTTCCGGAACTCCCACGAATCTTGCATTTTTCATTCTTGAATTATAGATCATATCCCTTGTGTACCATCTATCCAACACTTAACAAGTTATGCTTTAGGCCTTCAACATAGAGAACATCATCAGTGTTTTACTTTCCACCAAGGCTAATAGAACCTCTTCCATGAATCACGCAAGCATTATTATCTCCAAATCTTACAACCCCACCGTCATACTTCTCTAGACTCACAAACTTGCTTTTATCACCAGTCATATGATGTGAGAATCCACTATCAATGACCCACTCATCTTTCTCCTCAACTTGGGTTGCAAGAGATTTCTTATCTTCAGTAGATTCAGTAGGAACAGGTTTATTTTCAATGGTAGCAATTAAAGCCCATTCATCTTCATTTCCATTATCTTTATCAGACTCATCATCAATTACTGCTTCTTCAGCAAAGTAGCATTTCTTTTGGAATCTAGGCTTTCTAGGCTTAGACCTGGGAACTCTTTCAGGACATCTTGATGCAAAAGGACCTATCTTACTGCATGAAAAAAATTTAATAGGAAATACATCTTCATACTTACCTTTTCCTATTCCTTCTTGCTTTGCAATCTGTGCTTCCAGTTCTTGTACTTCTCTTTCTTGGTCTTCGAGTTGTTTCAGTTCTTCATCATATTTAGATATATTTCTAGAGCTCTCTCCCAAACTGTATCTTTTCCTGTAACTTCCAGATATAATAGCTTTGAATGCAGATTCACTTTTTGGTGTCGATTCACCAAATTCACTTATTTCAAAAGCAGTAAGCTTCCCGATCAGTGCATCTCTTGTCATCTTGTTTACAGATATAAATTCCTCAATAGCATGAAACTTCATTTTATAAGAAGGAAGCAAGGATCTGAGTATCTTAGCCACAATTTCATCCTCACTCACTGAACCACCAACACATTTAATACCTAGCACTATTTCATTTACTCTCTACATAAAAGAAGTAATATTTTCATCTTCACCCATCTTCAGATTCTCATACTTTCCTTTTAAGCTCTGTAGCTTAGCCATCTTCACCTGTGTATCTCCTTCATACAAAGTTTCTAGCTTCATCTAAATCTCATGAGCTATTTGTAGACCTATCACATTAGCCATCTCTGAATCTGTTAGAGTGCTCACCAATTCTTCCATAGCTTTGGTATTACTTTCAACATCTTTGATCTCATCGGCAGAGGAGGGACCATTCTAAGGAATAGTATATTGATCTTTTGTAATCTTCCAATAATCTTCATCAATGCATTGCAAATGAAATTGCATCTTGACTTTCCATAGTGAGTAGTTGGTGCCATCAAATCTAGGACTGTCCTTCTTGAATGTTGCCATTGCATATCACCTCAAGCTGTTAGACTTCTTTAGAGGAACTAGCTCTAATATGAATTGTTGGAAAAACAAGGACAAACAACTGAGAGGAGGGGGTGAATCAGTTGTCACAAAAATTTAAACTTTTTCTAACTTAGCTTATCCTTAATCTCAAATCTAATGAATGAACAATTAACCATAAGCAATTAACACATCAGAGAGACAAAGAACACCAAGATTTTTACATGGAAACCCTGTTAGGGGAAACACCATGGTGGATGTTAGTCCACAAGATTATACCCTGCTAAAAGTATAATGAAAAACAATAAGGGGAATGCACATGCATTCAGGCACACTGCCTAGAGCTCACTGCTCAATTAAAAAAGAGGCTCATTTCCCAACAAAGTTGGATTAAAAATTCGGAGGGTATGAACTGAGAAAATAGATTTTACTCAAGCCTGATTATAGTTCCAATTAAGCTCAACACTTTCTCACACTTCACACAATCTTCTTCACACTCTGCTCAGTAATGATATTCAGACATACACACACCAGAGCACACGAAGCATACTTTCCACCAATCACATAATCGCTCTTATATATCCACTACAAGAGATTTCATCACAACTTCGTTGAACAAGAAAATAAAATATATTTGCAATGCCGGCCCAGATTTACAAATAAACTTTTAATGCTTATCCACCAAGGTCAGCCACAACATAGTGGAGACCCAAATTAACATCTTCAATATGAAAAGACTTTAATTAATTTCACCATGAAGATCCACAACATGCTACCACCAACATGTCAACTAAAAACATGAAAAGATGAATATGCGCACAAAGATCTTCAACCACGAGCTCACTGAGTAATGTGGGCGTACCACAAAGATAGATAATGAACTAGAGACATCTGAGAACACCAAGAAACAATAGAGAAGCATTCACAACAACTAAGATAGCTAGAATCACACAATCTTCATTCAAGAACACTGATAGAGACCAACAAAACACTGTTAGACCATAATTCACATAGAACTTCACGCGGACCTATGAAACTTCTGGTAGATGAGCTAGACATACTCAACAATAAACCCTTTAATCCACATCAACTTATCTTTTACATATAGAACAAAATGCCTTCATGACCTACATAGTTCCACTAGGAAGCTGGAACACTTTTTCTTATAATTTTCTCAATATCCTCGACATATACAACAATAGATACACCAAATTCTAATAGTGTTGACATCAATGACAACCACATATCAACAACACTTCCACAACATCCAACAATCTCCCAAAAAATAGTTGTGTATCTAACAATTGGTATCAGAGCTCAGTTCCTTGGTGAAGCTTAACAACTTAAGGTAGATGTGGGATGATACACATGGTAGGACAAGAAGGTCTCTCTTCAAACAAGACACCACTACTTTATGTATCTAATTATGCTTTTTGAAGTGTGAGGATGGAAGCGTAATTGATGGTATTAGGATATGATGTTTAACAATCTATTGCAAATGATTGTGAAATCCTTAAAAATCCTCCAAGAGATCAAGCTAGAAATAAAGCCTATGAGAATATTTTTTATTAAGAGGGGTAAATGGTTTTGATCCAGAGCTATGAACTGGTGAGGTCACAAATGAGGGACCTCATTCCCAATATAAATTATCAACAATTACACCTCAATGGGGTTTGAACCTTGATGGCAAGAATAACAACACAACAACTTAACTATCACACCATGCCACTATTGGCTAAACAACCTATGAGAATAATACAAGAGCAAAGCATGCTATTTTATGTGGTTTATCTAACTCTAAGTTTGTCAAGATAATACACTAGAAGACCAAAAAGGAGATTTGGGAGAGGCTTCATAATATTTATGAAGGTGATGACAAAGCCAAGCAAGCAAAACCTTTGTAGACACCTAAAATTGACCACTTGTGTTTGGTCAATTTTATCTCGCCACTTCATCTAAACCCCTTCCATCCATGTTAATTAAATAATGTTGCAATTATTTAATTAATGTTATCAATTTTCCTAATTTTTCTAAGCTCCTAAAGTAATTAATTGATTTAATTACTTGCATTACCTTTTATTCCCTTTCTTCCCTAAATTAAATAAATATTCCTATTTATTTAATTTAGTTACTTTATTGCCTCACATGAATTAAATAAAATCATTTAACTCTCAATTTTCTCTCACCTCTTGTCACATCCTCTATCATTTTATATTATTCCCTAATCCTAATCATGTGCACACACTTAATCATGGATTAAAAGGTCTTGCATCCTCCAACTTTTCCCACTTGCATTCTAATCATTCCTCATCAACCCTAATTCTCACTTAACCCATCCCCTAATCACTTGCACATTCCTAATCCCATGATTAGGAAAGGGCTAATCCCCTTTCCATTTACTACCCATCTACCTTGTCCTCTAATACTTAAAGGACTTCCCCTTTTGGGAAAGTAACCCCACATGGGTCCTTTCTCCAAAGTACAATTAAGGAATTTAAAAATTCATTTATTCCCTTTCACCTCACATCTTGGGAATGTTGGACAAGGAATACTTTTATGATAAATATCTTCCCCATCTCCCAAGGTACCTTCCAAGTACCAATATCCCTCTCAATCCCTCAAATTGTGTCACTTGGCACAATCTCATGGCTTGAGAGGTCACATGCATCCCTAGCCATTCATATCATTCTAGTCAATCTCCACCTCCATTCACCTCTCCACACATCATAGGTGAAATTGAGATCTTTAATATACTGGGTCTTCGTTGAATTTCTTGTAGGTTTGATATTTTTTATGCCCTTATCTTGATTTTTGTTTGGTTCTTTGTGTTGTTAGGTTTTTATCACAATTTCCTTTCATTTTAGGTATAAAATTCCTTGCACACATTCTATCATGCTTGATGGGACCCACATAATTGATCTTCTGTATAGACATGTGACTTTTCTCTTACAAAGGAAAATTGGCTTTAGCTCTTTTGCACCCAAGCACCCTTCTAGAAGAATAAGAGGATCTGCATTTATAGAGGTGGATACACTCTAAACATGTGGATACACTTTCACAAGGGCAACTGTGCACCTATCCGGATCCGCTTCAGAAGGGCAGATACACTTCCATAGGGGTGATTATGCACTTAGGTAGGAATTCATTAGATAGAGGATCCACTCTAGATAAGTGACTCTTCTCACACAAAGGTGGATTTCCACATGACTAACCTTGTTGCTAAAGAGGTAGACTTGACCTAGAAGGGCGATTGTGTCTTATACTTAGGTGGATCCATAGGTAACATGGATGCATACAATTTTTGATTTATTTTCTCATTCCTTATTTATTTTATACCAATCCTCTGATGCATCTTTATTCATGTGATACTAACCCCTCTTTATAGCCTTGCATATTCCAAGATCAACATATGAAACTACTAACACATTTCTTGTAGGAGGTCGTCAAAGACCTTGTGTTTTTACCACTAATCTAAGCACATTTTGATTTCATTAAAGGATCAACTGATCTTGCATGCCATGTTTGGGGTCTCTTGGCTATGTATGCTCTTCCCTTGCACCATTTGGTGAGCCTGTGGATAAAAATCGGTAGCTATCCTAAGTCTTGTGGTGTGACCTAGGGGTGCTAGTTTGTGTGTATGCTCTCTCCTTGCACTACACATGATCTTGGATATTAGAAACACCTAGTGTTCCCTTCCCTTTAGGAGGCCTACTTCATGATTTTATCACCCCAAGGGATGAACTCAACCACTTGAATTGGTGTGGTATATAAAGGTGGGTGAATGCAAGTTGTACCCCAATATAGTTGTGTCATGTTTAACGAAGCTTCAATACTTGGGTGATACCAAGCTAAGAGTATAGATTTTTTAACATGTCAACCCTTCATGAAGTAAATATTTCCTAAGTTTTCACTATGCAAGTAAATAAATTGTGTAACAAGCCATTGCTATAATTTTTTTCTTTTCTTTATTGAGAATATATGAACAAAGATGCCATAAAAAAATACAATAAGGATTTCATTTCAATATAATAATTTCAAAAATTACAATATTCCAAGAACATACATAATTACATACATAGCTCATTTGAGCTTCAGAGCAATAGGTATAGATGGTCCAGGATCTGCCTTTCAAAACCTTGGTCTTTTGTCGCTTGCTGAGGAGGAGAAGCATCACTTTAGTGCTTTTTCACCAACCACAAAATCATATGCGGTCTCCCGTACATCTATCATAGATAGATGGCCCTACCCTTTGATGAAGAGCTTGGTTGGGTAACCCCGTATTACTAACCACACTAAGCTTAGTGTTGTGCCCTACATGTCTAGAACTTGTAACCCTACAATCTACAACTAGCAAGTACTACATGGAGATAGTGAACTGATAGTGGAGCCAAAGGATATCACACTACTTTGGCCAAAGTTCTCTCACTCAGTACTTCGAGTGAAGGTCAAATTTTACTTACACTACTTAAGCTCATTTTGAATTAAGGCCACTATAATCTATGCATAGGTAACACTTCCATGGTAATAATATACCCCAGATTTAGCCTATCACTTTTATACAAACTCTAGGGTATTTCTACTCATAAAGAAAATATACAAATTCCCTCCCTTCAATGGAAAACATTCCTAGGAGTAACTCACTAGCTATTTTATATAATCAAATAACTTAGCTATGAGTAACTCTTTAAGCTACCCATGTTTAATCATATATGTTGCAAGAATAGAAAGTATGAAGGGGAAGAATGAAGGTGTTGTCATTGATGTCAATTGGTCAATTGGTTATCAATTGGTTGATGTTTTCATTAGTGTCATGGTTGCAAGTTATGGGTTGTATATGTCGAGGATATTGAGAAAATTGTATTGAAGAAAGATTGCAGGTATTTAGTGGTTTCTCCAGGTTTTTATTTGGAATTTACTCCTATGTTTGTGTAATTTAGATATGTTGATCATGGTTGTTAGAAGATGTTATATCCAAAATTTTGGCTAGATTCATTATATAGTACGAGTTATGTTCACTAGTTGTGAACTATGTTTTTATTTATTTTTGGTTGAGGTTTGAAAGAAATGTTATTGGTCTGGATTTCTCTTTGGTAAAGTCTTATGACTTGCAGTTCTAGAGTTGAGTTGTTTTGATTGTATTGAAGATAATTTCAGTATTTGGAAGATTCGTGCTTAATGGCTCTATGTGTTTTACACTGGTTTTTTTGACCTTGTGTTAAACGCTACCTTCAGAGTTGATGAACAATGTTGGATTTATTTGGGTCCTTATGAAGCATGTGTTTGGGTTTCCCTCATTCTAATTCCACCATAGGATGTTTTGGCACTAACCTAGTTTGAATTTGAATTTGGATGGACAACTTTGGATATGTTTCAAAGTTGAAGATGGTATAAATATAGGATGAATTAGTGGTGAAAGGAGAGAGAGATAAGTGCAAATAAATAGATCAGATAGTTGTGAGATTGATGTGAATTAGTGAGTCTGTGTAATGCGAGTGTGGTAGATCAGTGTGAAGCGTAAATGTTGAGTTTCTAGATGTAGTGTGTTGAAGGTGTACTCTATCATTCATGCATGTCCACAAGTGGTTGAGAAATTTCTCATGGATTTCTCCATTGCATTGAGACTTTCTTCTCTCTATGATGTATCTATTTTATCTTCTTTGTATCTCTATGGTAGTGAACCCTCTAGGTTGTTAGCCCTATTGGACAGTGAGTCTTGATCCAGATAGTGATCCCTATTTTGGTAGTGAGCCTTGTTTCGTAGGCAGTGAGCCTCTTGTAATTAGTTTTGATATTCTTTATAGTGTGAGTTAATCCTCACCATGGTTTTTCCCTTATTGGATTTTCCACGTAAATTTGGTTTTATTGTGTTTGTGTGATGGATTTTAGTTTTTGCACTGGTATTTAATGTTTAATCATTTTAGCCGTGTTAAGAATTAGTTTTTGTGAATAAATTAAAGTTTAAATTTGTGACAACTAATTCACTCCCCCCTCTCAATTGTCTTGTCCAACAATATCTAGTATGTAAGCACCTATGAAAAAAAATCCTCCTATTATAAAGTAATTACAAACACTTCATAAAACAATATAACAACTTCTAATTCCTTTCAGAGAAAATACTATTTTTCCCTAAATGCAAGTACTCATAATAGACTAAATAAAACACTCAACAATCAATCATTCATAAGCAAAGAAAAATTAAGGAAAATGATCCTCATTCATATAAATTTTCTTGTCAAATTGACTGGCAACAACTCAACTTTCCCAAAACAACAGCTAGCTTAGCTTTGATCTCCCAAACAAGCCACAATAACTTGTATCTCTCAGGTTGACAATATACTAAATGATATATTACTCACATATACTCAAAGATCCCTCTCAATATATAGAATATTTAAGCAAATAAGAATGCAGAAAGAATGCTCAAGTTAGCATAAGGAATGCATCTAAAATGCACAACAAAAAGTGTAAGGAGATGCTTCCCAAATGAGAGCACAATATCTCTATTTACACAACAATTTAGAGATCACTCAACCTACAAAAAGGAATGAGTTTTGACAACAAACTCCACTCATAGACACTCACTTGAATTAGCCAAGAGGTGGCACACAAATAAGAACATACTCAACAAAACAAAGCTATAGGTCGACCTTATTTGTTGACAAAGGTATGAGACTATTTCAAATCAACACATGATGAAAAAGGTGTAATTTGAATTGCCTTCACAATAAACATCTACAATAAGTAGGATTCATAAGGTGGTGCCAATAAAAGCATGAACCTCCTACATAGTTGGCATAGTTTATCATTTGTTGATTTAGTCAATATCAAAAATAAAACACATAGCTCATGTCAACTTTGTCTAGCATGAGTCGATTATTCACATTAATTAGTTTGACCAATTCTTTGACCTACTATACATAATATTGCATGAATTTATCTTTTGTAGATATTTACCCAATGACAAGGCATCTAATAGTTTACTAAGTCAAAGTCATATCAATGCAAAGTGTCAACCAAGTCTCTACTTTCATATCGACTTAATGGTTGTGATTCATATTGCAGAATACTCATTCTTTTAAGCATGGAAAACACAAGTAATATTCAACCTATCTAGAATATAGTCACAAGTATCAGATACTCAGCCCTTGTTTAAGTTAATAGATCATCCTATAATCATTGCCAATTATAGCCAATTTTAAAGCATATAATCAATTTAAAATATATAACATATATTGACATATACATACATATATATATGCATATTGACACACACACACACATACATATATGTATATGTATATATGTTAATATATATTCATATATATCATATGCAAATAAAGTATGTATACATTCGATATACATACTAAATACAACCAGGATAGAAATTGCATAGTTAAAACAATCTATTGATTGTGTGTATATATATGCCTATATGTACATGTATATATATGTATACATATATCGATACATTCGTATGGGCATGTCCATTTTCCATCATGCATGTATATTGATACACATATAGATATGGATATATGTATATACTTTATATATATATACACATTCGATTCACACAAAAGTCATACACAATTACTATTGTATTGATAAGCACCTATGTGTGATATACCCATACGTATATATACATGTCGTTATATCCATTAGATAGTTCCATGCGTGTAAGAAAACCGTGCATGAGTGTGCATAGATACATCTACCTATGTACCTGTTACCTAATTTTCACTCTCAGGCTCAATCAGGCAAGGCATCTATGTTGCAGGTGTTCATAAGGGCCAAATGGGATATCTCCATTGAGGGTTAGTTCATTCATCTGATGAAATTTCACAGGGAACTCAGTTAGGAAGCCTGCTCTATTGGAAATATGCCTCAGTGGTTACAGGCTCAACCTCCATTAGAGCTAGGTCGGCATGACATCTTCATTGTCTGGCCGATTGGCTGCTTGATACTTTCCATTTTTGAACAGGTCGCTGTGACCTAGTTTCTGTCCTGCCGAGCAGAGCTGCAGAGCTTATCGCTATAACATTGAGGGGTCGGTATGACCTCTTATCGCATGGATTTCTCTAGCTGATAGGCCATTCAATCGTGAGCTCGGGGAGACTCATGGCGACAAAGGGCTTTGGGGTAACTTCTGGCGCTCGACGAAGGGTCCCAGTCAATAGTCAGAGTCTCGCCAATAGGAGAGGGAGCTTATCGAAAAACAAGTGTTTCGGCGTAACAAAGCAATCAGGGTGAGGTATGGCCAACAGGCTGAAGTCTCAGCGAAACAGAATAGGGAGCCTTCAGTGTAGCATTCAAGTCAGAGAAAGGTCCCCTTGACTCCAATGTCTCACCAACAAAAAGAGATTTCCAAGAGGAGATTCCTTCGCCATAATGTCTCGGTGAATACATTTGGTCTCGCCGACTGAGTAAAGGGCTTCAATATGTTTTCCTTCGGTGGGAGTCTTGCCGACAACAAAAGGGCCTCGCTAAGAAAAGGACTTCGAAAAGAGGTCTTGCCGAAGTAAGGTTGTCTCCCTGACAAGAAAAGGAAGTCGCCGAAAGGCAAAGCATTCACCAAAAGGTCCTAGCGACCAACTGAAGTCTCACCGAAGGGGAATGGCTTCGATATAGGGAATGAAGATCGATGAGATCTCTCGCCAATACCAAAGGGTCTTGCCGATAACAAGATGGGCTCGCCAAAAGATTTGAAGCTTGACGCAGGGTCTTGCCGAAGGGCGGTGGTCTCGCCAAAGATAAAGGAGCTCGAGGAGATGTCTTCCCGACCGATGAAAGTCACGGTGAAAGACAAGGAGATCTCAATGAAAGAGAGGGAGCTCGCTAAGAGGTCTTGGTGACACTTGTGGGTCTTGGCGACAAAGGAGGCATCATCGGCAAGGGTCTCACGGACCAGTGAAGCCTCCCGAAACGAAATAAGTTTGCCAAAGGGAAGGAAATTCTACATGATGTCTGGGTGATAAAGAAGGTCATATCGACTGAAAGACCCTCGCCAAAGCAAAGCACCTTCAGTATGATGTTTGGCCGACAGGCCAAAGTCTCAATGAATAGAGGAGAGCTCGGGCAGACAGCAGGAGTTCGCTATGAAGTCTTAGCAACTGGCGATGTCTCCTCGACCAAAGAGAAAGTAGCTCATCACCAAAAGATAAGGGGCCTGGCGAGAGGTCTCCCCGACTCTGATGTCTCACCAACAACAAAGGAGATTGCCAAGAGTTGAAGCCATCACCATGAAGGGTCCCAGCGATCATATGAAGTCTTGCTGAAGGGGGACCAGCTCGGGAAGAAAGATCCAACAAAGCAGAAGGTCTCACTAACCAATAAGGGTCTCCCCAACTCTAAAAGCTCTTGGTGTAAGGAAGGAGTCTACAAGAGATCTCGGTGAATGGAGGGTGTCTTAGCGACAAAAGCAGATATCGGTATGACTGGGGGACCTCGCTATGAAGTCTTCCCGACTAGCAGAGTCTTGCTGAAAGAAATGAAGAGCTCAGTAGAATGTTATGCGTTCAGGGTGACATCAATCAACTCCTACCAAAGATGAAGGGCCTTGGGGTAATGTTTTGCCTTCGGTAAAACATCTTGCCAACTCGGTAGAGTCTTGTCGACTGAAGAGGAGCTCGGGGAAGATGGCGAAATGAAAACGAAAAGGAGACAAGAAGAAGCTCAGTGAGAGGTCTCACTGACCAAAGAAGGATTCGACCGATAAGTTACAGAATGATATAATCGCATCGGCGAGATACTTTCAGTGTCTCACCGAGATACGATTCTGATCAAAGGAGTTTTGACCATCTACGTGGAGTGAGCTCGACCAATCTGAAGGAGCCAAATATGAACCTTTGACAATTTGACTATTTGACTCCCCCTGTGAATAAGATCAATAGAGTAAGCACAATGTGGATTGGCCATGAGCTCACGAACATTCAAAGTAGCTCCACTGAGGAGGTTCGAGAGGACACAGAGATAGAGAAATTAATGCAGCAAAAAATCTGAAGGCTTCTCCAAGGGCGATCTTTCACACCGACATGAACAATGGGAAACGCAGGGGTGTAGCATTTAATTTAATCAAAAGACCTTAGGATAGTTTTTCTGAGACTGATATTTTGTAAGCCCTTAGGGGCTAACCTTACTTTTGTATATAAGGCATTTTTTGCCTCTTTGTAAAATAGTTCTCCTCATGCTTTTTTGAAGTCTATGACTACTACAGTCCTCTCTCAGATTAGTAGAATTCTGTAACTCATCTTGGAGCATGTTATATAAAGCTTACCTTGATTATTGTTGATGTTCTGATTTCCATCTTGTTCTTGCAGAGTGTTGTGCATTTAAGGTTCATGATCAAGTTATTTTTATGAATTTCTTTCATTCCTTCATAACTTTATCTTGTGTTTCATGCCTTCCTTTGCAAAAGTATCATTATACTAATTACAAATTGTGTTCACTTAGTCACACAGGGATTCTAGTATGTGAAAATCTTTCTTTCCTCTCTAGAAAAAGTGTGTGAATCAAACCTGTTTGTAAAACATTAGTGTAAGGCTTATAGAATTTGATGTGTAATCTTATGTCCGTCGTCAGTATTCAGGTGTAAATTGAGTATCTCATGGTTCCTGTAATTTCGGTGTATCACCTTAGGATTGAGCTTTATTTTATGCATTCCTTCTCCCTTTTCCTTCCTAGATCAGTAGTTTAGGTGACACCAAAGGAAGCCAGCCTTCTCCGGAGGTTGACTTCTGCTTACAAGAAACCCACATCTTTGGAGGTCTTCCAATGTTACACTGAGGCGTTGGACATCAGGTTCAATAGGGTGCAACTTCAGGTGATAATAGTTTTTGGCATGCCCGGTGGGACTGTGAACTGCTTCTCAATTCATGCTTATGCATTTTATTGTTGCTGTTTGGTGTGTACAGTAGTAGTTTCAGCCTTTTGGAGGCATTTTCTTTACATATTTGGTGACTCCGAGCTCAAATCTTCTGGTTTCATAGGCACAGGTCTTAGTATGTCTCAAAAGAATCCATTATTTCTAAGTTTCCATCTCCTTGACTGAAAAGATGTCAAATATCTATGAAGATGCTTATTATTACCCTCCATATCATGAGTATGTTGCTCCTACACATCCATATCAGAGTGTATTGGACCTGCTCTAATAGATTGACCATACGTTGTGGGATCTTAGTCAAGGTCCTCACAATATGAAGATTAATGATATTAGTACCGTGCTTGTGTGCCTATCTAGGATATTGGTTGATATCAAGATGCAGTAGGGTACCATCATGCAATAGCAAGAAGTGGCTGAGCAAGTCAGCTTTTATGATCAAGAAAGAGTGGCAAAAAGAATCTGGTTCAAGGAAGGCCTTGAGCAGGAAATAGTTGTTAAGGAAGAACAAATAAAGCTACTCTCTGCTAAGGTGCAGGACACTCAAGATTATTCAGATTACTAGCACCAACTAATGGAGGAGTTGCAAAACAAGCAATTGGAAGAGAACCTTTCCCAACAATTGGCTGCAAAAGAGGCTGCAAGGAGGCTAAAATTTTCTGAATAGGAGGTTCCCAAGTACAAGTTTGCCAGCTTTAGGCAAAGTCAGCCTCTTGACTCCCCTAGTAAGTCTTCTTAGCTTAAAATTCCAAGCTTTAAGGGATTCAATTCGATGGAAGAGAATGTAGTACCTAAACAAGATCAATCCATCATCCCTCAAGAGCAGCCCATTGATCCAGATGGCTTATTCCTCAAGGAGAGAATTAGCAAAGTAAACCCAATACATTTAGCTGTAGCATGTTACCAACTACAACAAGAAAAACTCAAACAGGAGGAGAGACAAGAAGTAGGACAGCAGACAGTTGAAGATCTTCACTTACAGGCAGAAGATACCCAAGTTTCACTTCAAAAGGAGCCACACAAAGAAGAATAATTAACTTCTTTATTTTATCAACTACCTAGTTATGTTAAGCAAGCTGAAGAGAGCATGCAGGTTCCTGAATTACCAGTTGTTAATGGACAACCAGAGAATATTGCTGACTTGTTCGATGAACTTCCTCAATTTATCGATGAAGATGAGGATCTCACATGCATGATAGCATCTATGCCTGGTATGGAGCAACTAAATGATAAAATTCATCTAGATTTAATGCAAAATGATGAGTCAGATGATATCATAGAAGCTTTTTGTTCCAACATAGATGATGAACTAATGTCATATGAAAGGGAAGCATATGATCAACCCATTCAAGTTAGTGAGACTATTAAAGAAGTTGAAAATAATGTCTTGTAGCATGCGAACTTATTAGATGAGCTTCCCCACTTTGTTGAGGAGGAAGTGTATTTTGTCATGAACAAAGAGCATAAGGAGCCACAGTCTGAAGATTCTTTTTAGTTATCCAATAGGGATATCAGCTCCTTGGTCAAGAAGTTTGGACTATAGTAGCCAATGAACAACCCACATATTACCTCCAATCAGCATCTTTTCAAGGAAAAGATGAAGTCTTTAGAGAAGATAAAGAGCCCAGCAAGGAAGGTTCAAGATTTACCCTTACCAGAGGCTGTCCAATACAACACCAAGCTCCAATCCTATACTTACACATGAAGGTACAACAAAAGAAGATGTCCAAGATGCACTGACAGCCAAACAAGAGTATGTTCAGCTCATTTGTCCTCCTTTGGTTGACAATACGTATGGTCTGTTTGGTAAGGTAAGCAAATTTATTCACCTCTTTCAAGAGGCATTGCATCATCTTGCTAAAAAAATTTCTATCTTTTACTTTTACTCAGCTGTCCTTAAACATGCCAGTCCCTGCATATTGAGTAGAAAGGGCAGTTATTTCACCCAACCTGTTAATGGGTTTGTTTGACCAATTTCTTATTAGTTAGTGTAGGGTAGGTTTATTTGTTATTTCTTTCCCTAAGTGTTGTTCCAACACATGTAAATAGTTTATTTTAGATTTTCTTGTTTTCAATAAGTTTCCAAGTGATCTGTACCATATGTTTTGGCCATATACAAAGCTACTCTTGATCTTTTTTGAGTTGTCCCAATGACTCCATGCCCAATGGATAGGCCTAGGCCACTGGTCTTTATGTTTAGCAGGAAAACATCCAGCAAAGGTCACCAAAAATGTTACCTAATTTTCACTCTAAGGCTCAATCAAGCAAGGCATCTATGTTTTAGGTGTTCATAAGGGCCAAATGGGATATCTCCATTGAGGGTTAGTTCATGCATCTGATGACATTTCATAGGGAGCTCAATTAGGAAGCCTGCTCTGTTGGAAATATGCCTTAGTGGCTATAGGCTCAACCTCCATTAGAGCCAGGTCGACATGACATCTTCACTATCTGGCCGACTGGCTGCTTGATACTTTTTGTTTTTGAACAAGTCGCTATGACCTAGTTTCTATCCTGCCGAGCAGAGCTACAGAGCCTATCGTTATAACATTGAGGGGTCGGTATGATCTCTTATCACATGGATTTCTCTGGCCGATAGGCCATTCAATAGTTATCTCAAGGAGACTCATGGAAACCAAGGGCTTCGGGGTAACTTCTGGCGCTTGGCGAAGGGTCCCAAAAAATAGTCAGAGTCACGTTGACAAGAGAGGGAGCTTGCCAGAAAACAAGTCTTTTAGCGTAATAAAGAAGTCAGGGTGAGGTCTAGCCGACAGGCTAAAGTCTTAGGGAAATAGAACAGGGAGCCTTCGGCGTAGCATTCAAGTCGGAGAAAGGTCCCCTTGAATCCAATGTCTCACTGACAAAAAGAGATCGCCAAGAGGAGATTCCTTCACCGTAATATGTCTGGGTGAAGAAATTTGGTCTTGCCGATTAAGTAAAGGGCCTTGATATGTTTTCCTTCGGCAGGAGTATCACCGACAACAAAAGGGCCTCACTGAGAAAAGGACTTTGGCAAGAGGTCTTGCCGAAGTAAGGTTGTCTCCTTGACAAGAAAAGGAAGTCACCGAAAGGCAAAGCGTTCGCCAAAAAGTCCTGGTGACCAACTGAAGTATCATCGAAGGGGCGTGGCTTCGGTATAAGGAATGAAGATCGGTGAGATGTCTCGCCGATACCAAAGGGTCTTTCTGATAACAAGATGGGCTCACCAAGATGGGCATATCGGTGAGATGTCTCGCCGATACGCAGGGTCTTGCCAAAGGGCGGTGGTCTCACCAAAGATAAAGGAGCTTGGGGAGATGTCTTCCCAACCAGTGAGAGTCATGGTGAAAGACAAGGAGATCTCGGCGAAAGAGAGGGAGCTCGCTAAGAGGTCTCGGCGACACTAGTGGGTCTTGGCGACAAAGGAGGCATCATCGGCAAGGGTCTCACTGACCAATGAAGCCTCTCAAAACAAAAGAAGTTTGCCAAAGGGAAGGAAATTCTACATGATGTCTAGGCGATAAAGAAGGTCATACTGACTGAAAGACCCTCGCCAAAGCAAATTGCCTTCGGTATGATGTTTGGCCGATAGGCCAAAGTCTCAACAAATAGAGGAGAGCTCGGGTAGACAGCATGAGTTCGCTATGAAGTCTCAGTGACGGGCGATGTCTCCCCAACCGAAGAGAAAGTAGCTCATCGCCAAAAGATAAGGGGCCCGATGAGAGGTCTCCCTGACTCTGATGTCTTGCCGACAACAAAGGAGATCACAAGAGTTGAAGCCATTGCCATAAAGGGTCCCAACGATCATATGAAGTCTTTCCGAAGGGGGACCAGCTTGGGAAGAAAGATCCAACAAAGCAGAAGGTCTCATCGACCAATAAGGGTCTCCTCGACTCTAAAAGTTCTCGGCGTAAGGAAGGAGTCTACAAGAGGTCTCGACGAATGGAGGGTGTCTTAGCGACAAAAGCAGATATCGATATGACTGGGGGACCTCGCTATGAAGTCTTCTCAACTAGCAGAGTCTTGCCAAAAGAAATGAAGAGCTCGGCAGAATGTTATGCATTCGTGGTGACATCAATCAACTCCTGCCAAAGACGAAAGGCCTTAGGGTAACGCTTGTCAAATCCCTTTTAGGTAATTAAACCAAAATGATGAAATAAAGGAATGAAACATGCAACAATGGACTTGATTACCTTTTCATGATGATTGATCTTGAAATTCTGTAGCAATACATGAAGATTCATCCCTTGAATGCTTTAGAAAGCTAACTTGATGACTTCTAATGAACAAACCCTAACTTGCTTGACTTGGATGAGAAGTAGATGATGAATTAATTATGAGAGATGTAAAAATGAGTTTTTAGATGTAAAATGAGGATAAAAAGACTTATTTATAGACAATTGTTCCTTAGTACCTGATAATACTTCATCACAGACTGACATGTAGTGAAAATAAACTTGAAAATTCACTTTTTCCCACTCAAAGGTCAAAATGGGGCCAGATAGGACTCATTCACCACACATGGTGAATGGGTCCCAACTAGATGGGACTAATTCACCATGCATGGCGAATGGGTCCCACAGGGGCCATTCTAATAGCTAAGAATCTAGGAGATAAGGAAATAAGGTTTAAATTGCAACTTTGTTGGGTATCTGATCAATTTAAGCCTTGAGATGCACAATATGCATTATTAGGGATCTAATAGTGATGATGTAAATGTCAAATAGGGTTTGGGACACATAAATCAATTTGAAAGTTTGATTTAATACACTTTGCAACACTAGAATGAGGTCCACATAGCCTAGAAAGGCACAAGAACCAATGTGAATGTGCAAGACACATTACAACACTAGTTTATCATTAAATTTAATTCAAGAACCTTCTAGATTGATGTAATAATGTTATTAAATACATTTTATGATGTTGAATTGGGGAGAAATGGGTTCATTAAGTCTAGAAAAGCATGAAAGTCTTTTACAAGATTTTACAACACCTTTACAAGACATCAATAAAAGCATGTTATTGAATTTTCAAGGGTCCAAGACCTAGTGTGGATGCATAAAATGCCTCACAACACTAGATTAAAGCCTCAATAAGTCCATTTTATCATGAAATAATCCCATGTCAAGCAAAGGGTCCATTTTTCTACGGCACACAAAGAAAAAGTAAAAACATGCACTTCTTAAACTCAACCAAAATAGCATACCCTACACCTACATCTAAGAAAAGGAAACTAATTTCATATTCTCTTAGAACTAATATTAAGAAACTTTGTTTTTTAAATATTAATCTATATATATCCAAGATCACTATGATTGGGAAAAACCTATATTCATTAGATATAATCTAAGTCCATTACCTATTTTAACACTAACATAGTCCTTAAATATCTATATGAAAGGTAGGGTTCTTAAAAAATAATTTTTTCTATATCCATGTGTAGACATTGAAAATTGACCTAGGCCTACAAGCTCCACTTCTCGCCACTTTCATCCTAGCATAATTAAGATACATAATTATGTTATCTGGTCCATTTTCATCTATTAATTAAATAATTTTAATTATTTAATTAATTCATGTCTATTTATTCTATCCTGATCGATTAGATAAACTAATTGCGTCACTAATTTCTTCCTCTTCTTCAATAGTTAAATAAATTATTATTTATTTAATTATTTTGTCATCTTTCATCTATAGTTAAATAATTACCATTAATTATTTATCTATTCATGGTCCTTTAATTCTTCCATAGTTAAACAATTATTAAAATCATTTAACTATCCCATGCCACCTCCCCTAATTAAATAGTTAATCTAAATTAATTATTTAAGGTCTAATTTTCATCTCTCCATTTAATTAAATTAATAAATTTAATTAAATGCTCCTCTTGTCCATTTCGTCCATTTTCAAATAAATAATTTGAATAAATAATTTATTTTCCACTTGTCCATTTCCTCCATTTTCAAATAAATAATTTGAACAAATTATTTATTTTCCATTTGTCCATTTCCTCCATTTTCGAATAAATAATTTAAAATAAATTATTTATGCACCACTTCGTCAAAGATTCCTTGTCATAATCCCCTGTCATAACATTCATTTCTTATCATAGTTTGCATGTCTGTCATAGCCTGCATGTATTGCATGCCTGTCATAGCCATCGGCGTCATAGTTTTTTGCCATGCATGGCATATTCTTGGTGCATCAATTTTGGACCGTCGATTCAACCTTCAATCTCATCTGTCCATTTGAAATTGTCTTTTCTTATAAAATGGCAATTTCAAATTCATTTCTTCTTCTTCATCTCTCTCTCTCAAGCATTCAGGCGAACTTTTGATCTTCATTTTCACAACACATTTTCACATACTTAGAGCTTCTCTTAGTCATTTAGAGTCATTTTGCATAGAAAAATCCTTCAACACTTGTGTAAGACATGACATAGTCTTAAGTTGCTCGAAGAATCTGAGGGCACTCTTCAACTTGCAACAAACTAGAAGGTGTAATGGAGGTCAGCCATGGAGATTGAAGATTTGGGTAACTTTGTTTTATTTATTTTCATGTTTTCTCCTTTGCACTCCATTATTTTCTTTGGATTTTTAGATTTAGCAATTCTAACCTAATCAAACATAAATTTCCAGAGATATATTTAGTGAACCCGACATTTTGTAAAGAAATTTGTGTGTTCTTGTTTGTTTTTGCTATTTTGCAGTACAAAAAAATGGGTGCATAAATTATTTTAAAAAAAATTCTGAGTTTCGTATGCGTCGTTCTCATCTTTCTGAAACTTTAAACGGTTTGAAATTTCGTTAAGATTTGATAAAGTTATGGTTGTTTTAGTGATCACATCTTTTTAAGATTTAGTTATTAAGACCCAAATTTTATTTTGTTTATAGCGTTTTTATCTTGTAGGATTTTGCAAAACATTTTCTAGGTTTTGAAGCTCTATGTCTTAGCTTTCCATAGATATATACAATTTAAAATTTTGTTTAGTTTTAAGAAAGTTATCACCGTTTTCAGTTTGCTGTTTTCATTCAGGTTTTTTTTGGTTTACTAATCTTTTGTTTGTAACATGTGGCTTTAGAATGGGGCTCCCAAAAATTTCTTCTTTTGGAGCAACAAAAAAATTGAGCTTTTATTTTTTAGTTTGCTTTGATTTCCTTTTCTTAGTTTAGTTTAGTCTTTTCATTTTCTAGTTTAGTTATTTAATAACTTTTAGTTTGGTTTTTAATCTCTTGTTCTAACTTAGTTTTTTGCAGCTTTCTCGTTGGTCCAAGACATTTATGAAACTACTAATTTGTGGTTTTCCAGCTCCGTTAGTCGAAGACTCATTTCTCAAACAATGTGTTTGCAATTTCTAGTTTAGAAAACACTTCCATTGGTGCATTAAAATGAACATGTGCTTGATTTTGTCTGATTGTGCTTGAAGGTGGTAGGTGATTATGCTCTCACCTTGTGAAAACTAGGTGATCAGAAAACTAGACCCACCTTATTTTTTGTCACCCTCATGACTTAATAATCTAAGTATCCTCTCCCCTTGTGCTTTTGAGTGATCCTGGGTGTAAGAGAAACGGTTATTATTTCTAGAAATGGGTCGGCCTTAAGGGAAAAAGTAATCACCTTAAGGGACGACCTAACCGGTAACAAGCTAAAGTCAAGCTACTTCTAGTCGGGATATAAAATGGGTGCTTGAGGAAAGTTCAAGTACCACAAGTGCGGATGTGTCACACGGACGGAGTAGTACTCTCATAAACCCTATTGAGCATCACCTCTTCAGGATGGAGTGCCACCTAATTGGTGATTAATCTCTCGCCCCATGTGTGGCCACTCGAACGGATGCCCTAACTAAACACCTATTGTTTTAGAATCCAACCATTTTCAGCCATTGCTTGGTATAGTGCAAGGTATAGTATCATGCCCGAAGATACTCACTACTGACTCCCTTGAGTAGAGATAGCAGTTCTTGAGAAGTGATGACCCAAGAATCCGAAGTTGGTGTTCTCAAATGAGGTTAATGAGTCGTGGAGGGGAGTCAGTGCCACCAAAATTCTAAGTTATCTACTCTCAAGAAGGAAAGGTGTTTAGCACCCATTCGGGGTATATCGGTGGGCTATATCAAGTATACAAACCCTTGGCCTATTGGCCTAGTAGGATTGTGCTTGTCTCATGTGTGTTTACATACACCAATTATTGGAATATCATGGCACCGGTCTCTACATTAACACCGTCAATAGCTTCAGTTAATGCATCAAGGTAATCCTAAAATATAAAAAATACAAAAAAATTGAAAAATCAAAAAATTGTCACCTCGATGAAAACCTGGCAAACAGGCATCTTGGTGACACCAAAAAAATCAAAAAAGTGAAAAAAATAGTAAAGAGAAAAATTTCATCCAATGGTGAAAACCTGGCAAACAGGCACCTTGGATAAGTACCATGATGAAAACCTGGCAAACATGCGTCATGTGTAAAATAAATTGTCTATATGGACTTTTACACTTTGGGGCAAGTCGTCTCATTTCCCATGCTTTCCTCATGAAATTTACTCCCATCCATTTCATCCATATCATTTTTGTCCATTTACCCACCTACCTTGGTCTTGACATAAAATAGGCACACATAAATCATACTTTGGGGAAAACTCTTGACATGTCAATCTTTTTGTCACAAACTATTCTGTCATTTCCATCATTATCCCTATGTGACATAGTCCTTGAAATTTATATGACAATTCCCTTAGTCTCATGTCTCTCATCCTTTACTAAGGCCACCTCTCATCCTTTCATGTTTGTCACCTATCTTGAATTTCCCTTGTCAAATGGTCTAAGGATACTTCATCATCCTTTCTGGTCCTAACCAAGTCATTCCAAATGCAATGAGTTTCATCCATACAAGCACATTATCCAAAACATTACTTGAATTTGTTCCTAGCCTGGCTGCAAACTTTGATACTTTCATCACATTATCATCATCCTCACGTTGTTTTGGGATGCGTCCTTCCCACGTCAAACAACATTGTCATCACCTGTCAATTGGTATTCAGCTTGACTAGGGGCACAATCATTTTTGTGCTTGGATTCTCATGTGTAGGCATCAGCCACATGCATTTGTAGTGATCCTCTTAAACCATTCAAAAAGACAAAAACATCATAAAATGTCCTAAAAAAGACTTAAAAATCAGAAAAATGTTCTGAAAAAAGACCTAAAAATAAAAAAATGTCCTAAAAAAAGACCTAAAAAAATTAGAAAATGTCTTAAAAAAAGACCTTAAAATCAGAAAATGTCCTAAAAAAAGACCTAAAAATTGAAAAACGTCTTGAAGAATTTTTTTTTTTTAAAAAGCATAGTCATGTCAATCAACATAGTCACGTCAATTCAAGTCTTGATTAGTCTTTGTCATTGTCGAACTGCGTTGTTTCTGCACATTTTCTATGCAGGCAAGGCTCATCTTCGAGCCCCCAAGGTTGCACTAGGTTAGTCCATTAGGGTTCATTACACAATTTTTGCACACACATGAAATAGTCTTTAAAATTTGAACGAACAATCTACCCAAGTGAACTTTGAAAATCTGTCAACGGAACATGAAAATCATCTTGACATATCAAAATTGGTCAATCTCAGTCAAACTTAGTCAATCCAATCAAATCTTGCTTACTCTTCAGATGTGTCCTTCTGAAGGGTAGACCGTCATTTAATCATGCCCTCGGATGTGTCCTTCCTAGGCATCTTCATTGTCATCCGACATTTTGAGCAATCCTCTTGACATTTAAGGATCACTCCTCTTGACATCAATGTTCTTTCAGATGTGTCCTTATGAAGAACAACCCCTATCATTTATGCCTTAAGATGTGTCCTTCCTAGGCATCATCACTGTCACCTGACATTTTGAGGGATCCTCTTGACTTTTGGGGGTTTCTCCTCTTGACATCAACATTATTTAGGATGTGTCCTTCCTGAATTTGGCAATCTTCGGCACTCATCATCTTGGCATCGTCAAAACCTTGACACCCTGGCATCTCGACATCAAACTAGAAATCTCGACATTAAAACACTTGGCACTTGTCTGTTGATTTTTCATCATGTTACTAGTTTTTCAGCGAGATCCTAACAACAGGATTTAGAGAAGCAAGGACGTATCATGACATTTGTCTTGTCTTTTGACACTCATGTTACTAGTTTCTCAGCAATGTCCTGACTCCAAGATTTCGAAAAGCAACGACGTATCATGATGATGGTTTTGGCTTTATTTTGTCCTTTTTGGCAATCATATTGCTAGTTTCTCAAGGATGTCCTGGAAACAGGATTTAGAGAAGCAACGACATTTCATGATTTGTCCTTCTTGTCTTTTTCTGCTTGTGGTTGGTTATGACAAAAAGACTGGGGAAAATGTGCCTTTTTGTATGAGTCATGATCATCCTTGTTTGTGACTGTTTAAGTCAAGTGATGGTATGACCTTGCACACCTTGATTTACGTCATATCATGGTGTTTGTTGGCCATCACGATAATCTTCCCAATGATGATTAAGAGCAACAATTAGTAGTCCTATGGCAATGTGTTGAAGGATATTTTTCGTCTTATGAAGATGCGTCTCCTTCTGTTTTTTCATCTTCCCTCACCCATCTCATAGAGGCATTGCATCCATATCATCATCCATATCTTTTGCATTTTTTTATCTCTTCATATTCTAGTCTTCTCATCAATTTTGAGAGCACACCCGTGTTCTTGGAACTTGTCTATCCTCTCGAGGGGGCATACTGTAACCCTCCTCATCATTCTTCATCATCTTATTTTGCATCGAGGCATATTTTTTACTTATTTTTCCTTGTCACAATGCGACAGGCTGCATTATGTCAAAGAGGGGCAAAATGTAGACACTGAAAATTGACCTAGGCCTGCAAGCTCCATTTCTCGCCACTTTTGTCCTAGCATAATTAAGATAATTATGTTATCCGGTCCATTTTCATCTATTAATTAAATAATTTTAATTATTTAATTAATTCATGTCTATTTATTCTATCCTGATCGATTAGATAAACTAATTGTGTCACTAATTTCTTCCTCTTCTTCAATAGTTAAATAAATTATTATTTATTTAATTATTTTGTCATCTTTCATCTATAGTTAAATAATTACCATTAATTATTTATCTATTCATGGTCCTTTAATTCTTCCATAGTTAAACAATTATTAAAATCATTTAACTATCCCATGCCACCTCCCCTAATTAAATAGTTAATCTAAATTAATTATTTAAGGTCTAATTTTCATCTCTCCATTTAATTAAATTAATAAATTTAATTAAATGCTCCTCTTGTCCATTTCCTCCATTTTCAAATAAATAATTTGAATAAATAATTTATTTTCCACTTGTCCATTTCCTCCATTTTCAAATAAATAATTTGAACAAATTATTTATTTTCCATTTGTCCATTTCCTCCATTTTCGAATAAATAATTTAAAATAAATTATTTATGCACAACTTGGTCAAAGATTCACTGTCATAATCCCCTATCATAACATTCATTTCCTATCATAGTTTGCATGTCTGTCATAGCCTGCATGTATTGCATGCCTGTCATAGCCGTTGGCGTCATAGTTTTTTTCCATGCATGGCATATTCTTGGTGCATCAATTCTGGACTGTTGATTCAACCTTCAATCTCATCCATCCATTTGAAATTGCCTTTTCTTATAAAATGGCAATTTCAAATTCATTTCTTCTTCTTCATCTCTCTCTCTCAAGCATTTAGGCGAACTTTTGATCTTCATTTTCACAACACATTTTCACATACTTAGAGCTTCTCTTAGTCATTTAGAGTCATTTTGCATAGAAAAATCCTTCATCACTTGTGTAAGACATGACATAGTCTTAAGTTGCTTGAAGAATCTGAGGGCACTCTTCAACTTGCAGCAAGCTAGAAGGTGTAATGGAGGCCAGCCGTGGAGATTGAAGATTTGGGTAACTTTTATTTATTTATTTTCATGTTTTCTCCTTTTCACTCCATTATTTTCTTTGGATTTTTAGATTTAGTAATTCTAACCTAATCAAACATAAATTTCCAGAGATACACCATGTGTTTAGACCAAGAACCATTCCTAAAGAAAAATATAAAAGAAAGGATATTATTAATGATATCAATTCAAATATAAGGTGATAATTTTTATGGATTATATCCAAGGAATGTTTCCACATACCCAATATACATGAATAACTATTTATGCATAAAAAAACCCTTACAATATTTGTCTAAAAAGAACAATGTGTAATGACGGAAAAAAGGTCCTCTTAACTTGGCCATGATTTAGTGTTGCAATATGCTTAACATATTCACATTAAGTCTTGGGCCCTTGTGAACTAAATGGACTTAAATGGTACCTTAATTAAGTGTTTTAAAGTGTTGTAACTCAATTTGACACTTTTCTAAGGTTTTGTTAATAGATTACACCTAAATAATCTCCTTTTATCTTTAATCTTTCCTTATTTTAAAGTGTTGTAAAGTGTTGTAACACACTTTCACACTTCTCCAGGCCTATCATCAAATTTTGGGCTTTATTATGCTTTAATTGGCCCCATTTTGCATCCACCAGCTTTATTTATGTGTATTTTTGAGGATAATCCTAACAAAAGCATTTAAAACTCCAAAATTCTAAGAACCCACCTCAAATTCCTAAGGTGGGACTCATTCGCTATCTTGGGTGAATGAGCCCCCTTATGTGGGACCCATTCACCTAGACTGATGAATGAGTCCCTTTTAACTTAAAATAAAATTTAATTTAAATCTTTGGTGGGATTTTATTCTCTAAGATCCAGTGTCGGCTTGTAGTGTTGTAATTTTAGGAATTCTTATATAATTGAGTATAAATACAAGGTTCTTTCACTCATAATCACACCTAGCATGCAAGAGAGTTCACAAGAGCATTTGAGCATTCACAATATCATTCAAGATCATTCAAGGGTAGATTATCAAGCATATTAGAGTATTCTTCAAGCATCAATCATCATGTCAAAGACTTCTTGCATCATGTTTGTTTTTGTGCTAATAATTGTGGTGTAGGGTTTTATGATTCAAGCAAGATCAACATCATTCAAGCTAGAATCTGTTGATGGGTGTTTTAGCACTTCTCAACATAGGAATTGCATTAGTGCACTACCTCTCTTGAAAGGCAATCCCTAATAACAAGTTGTTGAAAATCACCCCAAGGTCTCTTGGGTGTCAAGTCATGACTTGCTTGGAATGTCTTAGTGTTTGTAATTTGATATTGTTGGTAATCACAGGGAAACCTTATGTAAGTTAAGTTGGAGGGGAATTGGTTCTTCAAATGGAGTTCTTAAGGTGTGGAAATTGATGTGCAGTTGTTGCAGGTTCAAAATAGAAGTCTAGAACTCTATTTTCATCTTTAGATTTGGCTTTATAATGTGCAACGAACCTTTCCTAAAGTCACTATTTAAAAGAAAAATCAAAAGGGAAAGGAAGAGAGTAAGTTCCTAGACCTGAAACTACTAATGAACAGTGATAATGGAGGATTCTACAGTGGACAACCTTCCCAAAACTAAGTTCCACTTAACCAAATTAGCTCATAGTCTCATGAAACTAGTGCAATCTTCTAAGGTCTACAGATTTCAACCTTTCATTCACCATAAATCATGAATAAGAGATCAAATTGAAGTGCAACATTCAATTCATGTGTAGACTAGCTTTACATTGCTATTTATTATCAACAAACAATAAAAAGCATGGACTAAGAAGGGCATCAACATAGTAGGATTCTTCAAAACCAATGAACAGTGCATCTACTAATCTACTAAAAGCATGCTAAACACATAGAACAACAAAGTAAATCTACTCAAATTCACTAACTATGAGGAGAAGAATCATGCAACATGAAATGGAACTCAAGAATCCACCAAAATCAATGAATTTCTATTAAAATTCTAGCAGCATGTCTTTACAACAACTCAACTGTCTCTTGAAAATGAGAGGAGACCCACTATTTATAGTGTCCAAAAAGAAAAATGAATGCCCAATATTTAATTTAATTGTGTGGCTAGGATTCACTACAAATTAGGGTTTCACCTACCCCCAAATATTTACAATATAAAATTACATTTTGTCCTCTATCCTATTTTGTCTTCTTATGGGCAACACTGTAGCATTTTTGTCTTGTAACTGACTTCCCTCTACCACAACTACTTTGTGAGGAATTCATCATTAATAACCAGATTCCCTTCATGTTTCTTCACAATAGCATATTCCATGAACTTCCCAATCAATGTCTAGAGCTTATTCCACTCCATGATATCGGATTGAAGCACTAGGAAGGTTGATTTTGTAGATTTATTAGTAATCAAGTCCCAGTCTTTTTTTCTCTTCGGCATATTCTAAATCATCTACTCCAATTGAGTAAAGGCTTGAGCAGTAAAACCCATAAAATCTGGTGTAAGTGCATTTGTGGTTCTGTTCTCCATATTTTTATGGAAGAGCAGCCTTATCTTCTCAGGATCGAGCTCGATGGAAGGCATATCATAGTCTGTCATGAGATTTAGATATTCTTCACAGGTTGCCTGATGCTCCTTAGCCCTGGAATCTAGATCTAGCTCCACTTCACGGAGCACTCATTCCAAAATCTCCTTTCTATGATCAAGGCCCAATTTTCAAGTTTCCACAAGCCAGTGATCATCATTTACTAGTGCCAACTCCTTTTCCCAAGATTTTTCAAGTATCTTGGAGATAGCCTCAAGTTTGGGATGCGTAATCCTATACAGCCGTGGGAAGTCAATGAAGAATTTCCTTGAGCCTTCAAGCTTCTTTTGCACTTCTCGGAACTTAATTGCTATCCAGGTAGTGTGGCCAATGCCTATATCTCCATTATAGATTACCTATCCAAACCAATCCTCATTTTCCTTTGTCCAATTCTTTCTTCTTTCGAGCTTGCTGATGTGGTCCTTAGACAATAGCTGTGGTGGCGCTGATGACGTAGGGGGGAGCTCTTGATTGGAAGACCATTGTTGTATATAGGCTATCAAATCTGCCACTTGTGCCTTTAGCTCTTCCTTAGAGGTCTTATCCTTATTCATTTGGTATACAATGGTGACAACTGATCCTTGAAGATGGTCAATGGTGGAGATATTATAGCTGGCTCTTCCTTCCACCACTAGAGTAGCTATTTTCACTATTCTAGATCTTGAAGCATCCATTGTCAAGTGGGATCTCACCCTTGGCTTCTCTTCCTTCACTATGCTTATTTGTGTCTAAGCTAGAATAGCTTCTAGCCTTTCCTTTAGATCCATAAGTATAGGGGTATTCTTCTCTAATTGATTTTAAATCCATTCAAGCATCCGAGATCCCTCTTTTGGTGATTCACGATCACCCTCCTCTTCTCAGGTATGTTGAATTTTGATTTCTTTGCTATCCAGAGTCTTTTGTTTTATCTTCTCTTCCCCTTCCTCATCTAAATCTCGGATAAACATAGTTTATTTCTCTAGAGAGTCAGTGGTTGTATGTTTTTTGGGGCTATCTTCCCCTTTAAAGGTTTTCTCTTCTTCTCACTGCACATGCTCTTCATGGTGGTCCACTTCTGGGCTTTTTCTCATCTTATCCTCCTCTTGAGGCTTGTATTCTTCTTTCTCTTCCTCTTTCTTTTCTTCTTCTTCCTATGAAGGAGGTATTTCTTCATCATGTTCAGGGCTCTTATCTTGCTCCCCAGTTGGAGGCTCAGTGTTTACCTCCATTTCATCATTTCTTTCTTCTTTTCTTCAGAGGGTGGTCTCTCAACTTCTTCACCAAGATCCCTTAGTTGTTTGAAAAGTTCCTCCTCTAGTTCTTGATCAAAATTTTCCATGATGTACCTTGTACCAAGATCTTTAATGTCTTCCTCGGAGGATTGTGTTCACTCTTCTTCATGTACCACTTCATTTATAACTAGGCGCTGGTGCTCTGGGTGCTCGTGGTAATCATCTACTTCTTCCTCCATTTCTTTGGATGCTTCCCTTTCTCATTTCTCAAGTTCTTTAGAAATTTGCATTGTGGCCTCCTTCTCGGATGGCTCCATTTGAGGAGGAATGGGGAAAGCAGCAACAAGTTGGGCTAGGGTAGTTTGTACTGTATGATCCATCAAAACTCCTGAAAGCTTGGTATGTATGTTCTGCATGTGTCGAGCAAGGGCTTCTAGGAGTGATAGGGTAGGAATTTTTGTCATTGTAGTGGCCAATGGAAGGGTTATAGTTTGATACAATGAGGAAGAGGAAAGCAAGGAAGTGGTTGTAGAGGAAGAGTTTATTACCAAAATTTACATTGTAGGTGAAGTGGAGGCAAGGTGAACTAAAATGTCCATCATGGGTAGAAAGGAAGCAAGCATCACCCAAGAAGCAGGAGGAGGAGTGATGGTAGTAGCAACAACAATAGTGGTTGTGGTAGCGAGAGTAGAGACAATAGGTTGGGACTTTGGTTGTTCGGCCTCTTCTTCATCTCCCTCATGGAGCGGGTCTTCTTGTATAGTGGGAATTTTCATGAATCTACCCAACTTCTTTGATTTATTGGAAGACTCAGCTTCTGAAACCTTCCTTGAATACACCTTGTGTTTGGGCTAGCATTCAACCATCTCTTTTATTTTCCTTAATCTGGTAGCTGGAGGAGATTTTGAGGTTTCCCCAAATGGGGCGGCAATAGTTTTGCTATCGGCCTCACTCTCAGGCTCATCCTCAAGCTCACCATACATTAAAGTGTCTCCTTGAAGTTTCAATTGAGCAATCTTCCCATCAATCCATTCATTTTTCCTTGCCTCTATCAGTTTCATCAAAATATTGAGGTCATTCACCTCTTCCTTATTCCAATCAATCAAGGGAATCAATAGGTTGGTGATGACATCATACCTTAGATCTATCACAATGTTTTCATCTTCAACAATTTGATCCAGCACTGGAAATAAGTTAACTGTCTTGGAAAAATATGTTGTCATGTGCATGTAGTGCCTCATATGCACTTCCTTTTCATGTCTACAATTTTCCCAAAGGTCCTCAACATTGTGCAAATGGGCATACTCTATCCCAACCATCTTCTCTAGCTTGCCATATGAATCCATTCATGGCCGAGTAGTGTGGAGTTCTAAGTTATATTAATTTAACTCCTTATCAGAATATTCCACACACTGGGATGCAGGGATCACATACATACCTTGGCCAAATGTGAGGGGATAGGGGATGCTATCCCTATACTTGTTGCTTAGAAGGGTGTGTGCACACTACAATTTCCTAGAGAGCTCGAGTAGTACAAACCGATCATTTGGGTGCTTAGGCAACTTATATGGTCTCCCTGAGAAGCCCTCAGTTGGGATGTATGTAAACTTGGGAAACTAAATAAATATAAAGCTGAATGAGTGGATGAAGGAATTGGAATTGTGAGTGACCCTCCTCTCGAAGTCACCTCCAAGTAATCTAATAATATGCTTGATGAAGGCATTGTTGACTCTGCAGTAGTCTTTCTTGAAGTTTATGAATTGAACTTGGGGATACCTATCATATACCTTCAATTCTCTCCCTAGAGTCTGGCTCAGGGCTATGAATATTCCTCTGTACTAAGCATGGTCAATGAGCAGATAGACTAGATATGAATTCATATAAAACTGTGAGGTTTTCTTTACTACCACAAACTCCTCATGTAGGCAGTTGCTGATCATTCCTGCCCAATAGAATTTGGTTTTCCCTCCGATGATTTCTTCTATAAAGTAAAGAATCCACTCTTGGAAGAATTCTATGGTTGGAAGACCCATAACCCTGCTCAATAAGGTCACCAAGTCATGGTAATATTTGTAGAAATCATCCCTAAAGCACTCTTGGGGTACTTTGTTTGTACTACCCCTCTTCTCCTTTAGCCAGTATTAATTAATCAATTTCTTGCACTTGAGGGGGTCGACCTTCCACATACTCTCAGCATATTCCTTGGTTGTTTCTTCCATTTCGTCAAAGGTGGGTATATGAATTTTTTTCCAATGGACTTGGTGGAGAGGTTAACCAATATGTTGAAATCTTTGTCTACTATTCTTTTATTGCCTTCCTGATATGCATCTTTGTAGGCCATTACTAATTCGGGGGCCATGAGGACAGGCAGGAAACCAATAGCCTTGGCCAACCCACTCTTCCTTATGTTCCTCACATTTTTTGTAGTAGGGTTGACAATGACCCTTTGCCTGAATTAATGAATGTCGATGTGTCTGAGGTTTGTGTTTAAAATCTTCTCCTAGTCTATGGTGACCTTCGACTTGAGTTCCTCCCCTTGAAATTTGTAATTCATTTGATCCTTATCTTCCTTCCCTTGTGGTGCTTTAGCAGATTTCTTTCCCTTTTCTTTCTCTGCAGATGCCTCTGAAGGTCCTACAGTTGGTTCCATATGTCTTGCAATCAACAGGGAAGTAAGCATATTCAAATGTAAAACATGAGAAATGTTAGCAAAATCCTACAAAAATGATGTTAGATCGAATAATTCACCATTGAAGGATCCTAACATTTCTTTCAGATGACCTTTAGCCTTTTGTTTGAGGGAGTTATGGCAATGCAGGCCTAGGGGTGCGGACTTCCTTAGGTTCATAGCCATTCTGGAGGAAGTTGGAAATGGATGGCAATGTGGGCATGACAACCCACATAGCTCCATGAGCATGAGGATTTTGGTCATGAGGTGGGGCCCACAGGTAGGTTAAATTGTTTTGGCACATGGGTCGAGTGAATTTCAAAGCTCTGGAGGTGTTAAGTCCATCATTCAAGCATGCAGGTTCAAGGTATGCAGATGCAAGGAGTCTCTCGGCTGTTTCAAGCTCTATCATTTGAAAATGGCTCTAGCAAGGTGATTTCTTGCAATGCAAGACCCATAGTCTTAGAGGATGGCATTGTTTACTCTTTGAAGTCTAGATAGTTCAGTTGGGTGCAAGTCAGTATGTGTGGAAGGACGTTGGATGATTGTCATTTGGGACAGGGGGAAGAGGACAGTGGTCCGCGTAGAGTGGCCCACATGGTTTGGTTCAGAGGAGTCCTTGACATCAAGTTATTGGTTCATCAATGAATGGATGGCTCTTGTGAAGTCAGGTTTTGTATAGCGGGCTGGTAGAGGTCATTGGTGGTTTGAAGCGGTGAGAGTGGGACAAAGTTCCACAGCCGGCCACCCGCGTGGGTTAGCCCATAGGGCACTTGACACTTAGTTGCTTGGTTTTAGACCCCAGACAGAGATGGTGAGTGTGGGATCTGCAAGACAAAGGGATGGTTGACCAAGGTCATTCAAAATGATGGAATTGAGGTAGAATCCTACTGATGGAAGTCTGCAATGGGGAACCCGCAATAGGGTTGACACTTAGTCATTTTTAGCACAAAGGGGTTGGATGGAGGCAGCTAGAGCGAGGCCCAACCACCGAAAAGATCTCAAGGTTTTGTTTTTTGGTGATTGGTCATCTATGCAATAGCTAAATGATGGTAGAACTATGCATTGGATGGTCCATAGGGTGGTTTCACGTTTAAGTTAAATCAATGGATGTGGTGATAGTGAGACCTACAAGGTGGAGGGCCGAAGTAGGACTGTCATTTGCGAATGATGCATCATGAAGGGCAGTCTATGGGTGGAAGCCCACACTTGCACATCCACAAGAGTGAAAAGCCTTTATTTTGACTTATGATTTTTCTTAACTACAAACAACAATGACAAGCTGTGAGTTCCTTCTTGCATGAGCGGGCCTGAGGGGGATGACGATCGGTTTTAAAGTTTGATGTTTTGAGGAATATGGAAATGGAATTGGGCACAATGCAGACCTGGAGGGCATGATTTCCTTGGCTCAAGAACGGCCGTGGAGGCTCCAAGTTTTGCAAGAACTTTTAGGGTCAATTTCGAGGATTTTTTAAATTTTCAAAACATGGGTTTTATCCAGCCTAATATATTTTAGCTAGCTTTTAAGTTTTCCCTCTTTAGATTTTGATGAATTTGAAAGAATGAAGGAGAAACAAAAATGCAGGGTGCAGCATATTTTCTATTTGTCACACCTACAAAAATATGATGAAGAATCAAATGCTAATGATGCATGAGTGGTGGCAAGACCTCGCAGGTGCAGGCGAGGTGACGACAACAAGTTCTAACAAGTCTTATGAAAGTGTGCAAGTGAAAATGACATGTCGGAGATGTATATTTATAGAATTTTCAACATTTAATGCATAAAATTAATGTAGGTATAGAGGCAACTGAGGTTGGTGAACAGACACTTTGAAAAGATAGCAGCGGGAATGGTGGGGTCCGCAAAGCCGAGGACACTTAGAAGTTGGCCGCCAGGCAAGTCATCGACAGAATGACGAAGGAAGCCATGAGTCCAACGAGGTGGGAGGATGTCTTGAGTCAGCCATTTGGAATGGTGAAGAGCTAATGAAACTCTGCACAAAGTAGCCCGTAGGGGCGAACCCGCATGACTCAAAGGACGATAGTTTCAAAGTTCAAAGGAAAACTACCAAGGGAATTCTACAGAGGCTAGAGTCTTGGAAATTTTGAAAGTGGTGAAACTTGGTCAGCTTAAGATGACACCTCTATGAATCCTTGACCATTTAGGACTCAAAAATAGGTGTCACGCAAAATGAGGTGGCGACAAAAGTGACCCGGCAAGGCAAAAAGAGAGGGTCCCCATTCTGAATGGGGCGTGTGTGCTATAGGCACAACAAATGGTGAATCTGCTAGGATACAATCTTGAGCTTTCTAAGGATAAATGATCATTCAAAACTTAGAGTCTCTAGTTTCATAGACTAGGGGCCAGTTTCCAAAAGTGAACTATGAGACTTAAATGAGAACGGGGTCCTTAGTTGAATCAACTCACAAAACATCTCAAAAGTGTGTGCATATAGTGAACTCATTCCCTTTCCTTAGAAACTGTGATAAATTACTGTGAATTAGACCAAGTAAGCTACATGAATCGTCTAACTCGAAAAGCAACCTAGACATTGCCCCGCTAGAGTTGTTCGCACACCCACACAGTTGCTTGATTTCAACATTTTCTTTTCATTCATTTCTTTTGATATTTATTTTAATTATCTTTTCTTTTGCTCAACCATGTAAGATTTGAAGCCTACTATGGGTTTGGATTCACAATGGTCACTGAAGAAAAATTAGGATTTTTCACTTGTCGGGCTGTCATAACGACCACTATATAGTTCTTCGAAAAAAATTAGTATACGTTTTGTGCGATCTGAGATGAATGTAAAAAAATTCAACTAAGGGTCAGGTTCTGGGTCAAGTCAGAGTTCAAATAAGGAGACCCTTCCATAGTAGCAGTAGAGATTGATAGTTGGGAGTGAATATTTATCCAAAGAACACTAAGAGCAAGCAACAAAGTGAACTTTTTGTCACACTGAGCACGACCACCGCATCATAATAGAAGGATCCTGTCAGCAAAACAAAACTATCGGGAAAGGAGCAAAAACAAAATAGTGAAATGAAAAAAAAAAGAAACCTAAACTAACTTATTTACAGGTATCTACAAAGATCAAGATCAAAAGAGCTCAGGTAAGGAAATAATGTTTGAGGTGCTGCTCGTTGATAGGTAACGGGACATCTTCACCAGTTAAGGTTTTGAGGCAGAAAACATTATCTCCCAAGATTTCAGCAATCTGAAAGGGGCCAAGCTAGAGCTTGTTGAATTTGTCATGTCCCCCTTTCTTTTCATGGGCCTTGTTCCCAACATAGGTCCAGATCAACAATTTTGAATGCCTTAACTTTGGCTTGGTGATCGAACCATCGTTTGACTACACCCTGATGTTTGGAAAAAAATTCAATAGCGTAATCATAGACTTCTTCGAGGTGGAGTAGTTCAGCTAAGTGAGCTTCTTGTCAATTCCCTTCTTCATAAATTGTATTGATGAATTGGAGGGTGGGGATCTTGAGGTGGACAAGAAATACAAGCTCTAAGCCATAAATGAGGTGGAATGGGGATTCACCTAGAGAAGCCTTGTGGTGTGTGCGATTTACCCAAAGGGAAAAATAAAGTTGGGTGTGCCAGTCCTTAAGATTCCTATCGAGCATTTTTTTGATGATAGTGATCAAGTTCTTGTTTGTGGATTCAGCTAGGCCATTACCCTAGGGATAGTAATTGGATGAGAATTTAAGGGAAATGCTATAATTTAAGGCCCAACTGGAAAATTTAAATGAAGAAAAGGAAAGTGCATTATCACAAACTAGAGTGTATGGGCAACCAAAGTGATTTAAAATGAAACTTTCAATGAAATTGATAACTACCTCTGTGGTGAACTACCTACATGTGATTTCTTCTATCCATCTAGTACAATAATCAGAGGCAATTAGAATATATCTGTGACCTGCAGAAGATGGTGGGCTTACCAGACCGATGAAGTTGAGACCCCATTGCGTGAACAGTCTTACCTCCAAAACTGGTTGCAACAGGACAACAACATTTCTTTCTTAGGTTGTGGTGGTTTGGAAGATGTGGCATGTGTAGACATGGCTATGTGCATCCTTGAAGACTATTAGCCAATAGTATCCAGCTCATAAGATTTGATGAGTAGTAGAAAGGCCTAATCCATGACCAGTGCCAAACCCATTGTGGAATTCCTTCAACACCAGTGTTGCTTCTTCTTTCCCAAGGAATCTAAGATAGATCCCTTCATGATTATTTTTTATAAAGTGTTGGAAACACAAGGGCAGACAACTAAGAGGGGGGTTGAATTAGTTGTCACTAAATTTCAAACTTATTCAACTTATTAACCTTATTCTTAGATCTGATCATTAATCATGAAAGAATAAAAGAACAACACATCAAAATCACACACAACACCAATATTTTTTATGTGGAAACCCTGTTAGGGGAAAAACAATGATGGAGGTCAGTCCAAAAAATTATACCCTATTAAAAATATAAGAAAAAATCAATGGGGAATGCACATGCATTCAAGCACACTGCCTAGAGCTCACTGCTCAAATAGAAAATAGGCTTACTGCCTAAAGGGGGATGCACTGTCTTACAAAAAGGTTATGATTAAATGCATCATACTTTGAACTAAGAAAATAACATCTGCTAATGCCTAGTTACAATTTTGGTTAAGCACATGAACACTTCTTCACTGTTCTTCACACTTCTTCACTTTTCTTCACTCTTCTCTTCCTTTAAATGATCTGAACTTTATCACACATAGGACTCATACACTTCACACACACACACACACAATTTTTCACTCTTCCAAAATGATAAAACAATCGCTCTTATATATCCGCAACAAGAAATTCCAGAGCTATAGGTCGGCTCCAAAGAAATAATAAAATAATTACAAACAGTTGGCCCAAAACACAACGATTATTCATGCAAATCAACCAATGTCATACACAACATAGTGAATACTGAAAATAACACCCTCAAACATGAAGAACTTTAATTAATTACTCCTTGAAGATCCACAACACGCTTCAACACCTTGTCGGCCAAGAACATGAAAAACATGAACACACAAGAGAAAATCTCAGATCATGAGCACAACGATCACTACAAACGTGCAACACAAATAGAGCATGAACTAGAAACATCCACAACCATCATGAAACATTAGAGAAGCATTCAAAACAACTGAACTAACTGAAATCACATGATCTTCATTCAGGAACACAAACTAAAGTAACATAAAAACTATTAGACTACAAATCTTCAAAACTCGATCAAATCTTCACGCAGATCTCTAAAATTTGACGTGCGTAAACTAGATATACTCCACAAGAAACCCTTTAGTCCACAACCTCAGAACAACAATGACTTGAACACACCAATTGAAGGAAATTCACTTCACCTCTGACAACCTGTAGCACTTCTTATTACAATTTTCTCAATATCCTCGACATAAACAACTTCAAATGCAACAATGCTAATAGTGTTGACATCAATGACAACCACAAATCAACAACACACCACAACATCCAACATAATGTATAGACCCTTGAAGCACGTAGCTATTGATTTTCATATGGAGAGCACACTTTTGAACTCCCTGCAGATGGGATGGGCACTTATTGTGTAGCAGATAGTAGACAATGTCATCATACCACTCTCTGGGAGAGACATCCTCAAGCTGGTATTGCTGAACTATAAGCTTATGTCCTGCTTCACCATTGTTTCAGCTATTGTACGAGTGAGGCCCTACCCTCTTATGAGTTTCATTTGTTGAATTTCCATGTCGTATTCTTGCAACAGTGTGGCCCACTTTGCTCTTCTTTCTCCTAACTCATTTTGTATTAACATCTTTACTGTTGGGTTAGACATGATACCAAACACCTTGTTTCACAGGATGTAGTGTCTGAGCTTCTTGAATCCTCTAACCATAGCATATGCTTGTTTCTCTACATTGTGATATCTTAACTTTTAACATATTTTAAGGGACCACTCATGAAGGCTATTGGGTGCTCACTCCCTTCATCATCCTTTTGAGTCAAGATGCTAGCACATGAATGATATGAAAAAAATGAGTAGATATAGAACAACTTCAGATAGTGAGGATTGACTAGCACAGGTTCTTCAACAATGAATTTCTTGATTTCTTTAAAGGCTTTCCTTGCTTCTAAAGTCCACTCAATTTTGGAATCTTTCTTCAACATGGCATTGAGCGGCTTAACAATTTTAGCAAAGCCTGTAATGAATTTTCTGACGAAATCTATCTTTTCGAAGAAAGACTTCAATTCTTTCTTGTTTCATGGCAATTGAATCTTCAAGAGGGACTAAATACACTTGGGATCTATGGAGATTCCTCACTCTAAAATAACATGTCGGAGCAGCTTACCTTTTGTAACTCTGAAGATGCACTTCTTTGGATTAAGGGATATCCCAAATTCCTTGCACTTCTGAAAAACTTGACATAGATCTAAAAGATGATCACCCCATTTCTTAGAGGACATGGTGAGATCATCCATGTAGATGAAGATGCATTTTCTGATAAGATCTTTGAAGGCTATGTCCATTGCATGCTAGAAGGTGGCACCGACATTGATGAGTCCAAATGACATTCTCCTATATGCAAAGGTCCCCCACTTCATGGTGAATTTTGTCTTGTGTCTATCCTTGTACTGCACCATTACTTGGTTGTATCCAGAGTACCCATCTAAGAAAGACATCATCTATGAACCATTGATGATCTATGACACCTCATCCAATGAAGGCACTAGATAGTTCTCCTTCTCTGAAGCTCTGTTCAAATTGCAGAAAGCCACACAAAATATGATTTCTCCATTCTTTTTTCTAACCAGAACCAAATTGGTCACCCATGTTGAGTTCCTAACTACAAATATAATTTTGGCTGATAGCAGCTTCTACACTTCCTTATAAATGATGGGCTCCAACAATGCATTGATAGGATGTTGTCATTGTCTAAATGGTCAAACATCCGGCTTAAGAGGTATGGTGTGTGTTATGATTGAAGTATCATATGTCTTTAGATCCTCATAGCTCCAGACAACTACATCGTGATATTTCTACAATGCATCAATGATTCCTTTCATTTTTTCTGACATGCTTACTTTACCAATGAATACATTTTTAATCTCCTCGGCTATTCTGAGGTTGTGAGTGTCACACTAGTTGTTGATTGAATCCTTCTTTTCCTATTGATCTTGGTATTAGATCTAATCTAGGTCAAATATCCATTCAAGCTGAACCATGCCTCTTGGAATGGTGTTCATCTTGAGGTTGATAACCCCTTCTATATCTAATTTAGCTTCTTCAGGCTCAACTTCATCAATTATCTGAGTAGTAAACACGTTGGAATTGGTGATAAATTCCAAGATGTGCTTGTCATTGTTGAACACCTGGAAATGAGTGACATTGTCTGGCACAAATGGTGTGGAGGTAAACTCAATAGTAAATTGTTTGAGGCTTGAAAAAGAGAGGGGTTGTAACATGCTGGCTGTTTGAGCTAAGGCATCAATAGTATGGTTTTGGGAAAGAGGGATCAACTATATGTTGAAGGCATCCAAACTCTCTAGAAGATCCCAAACTCTATTCTATAGTTTTCTAGTCTTTTGTCATGGCAAGAATACAACTTCCTAACTTGTTTCACTACTAATTTTGAATCACTAAAGACTTGCAACATCTTAACTTTCTTTCTCAGGGAGATTAGAAGACCATGAATAAGCACTTTGTACTCTGATACATTATTCATGCAATAAAACTTAAGCCTATGAGTAGCAAAGTAGGTCTTACTTGTGGGGTTGATGAGTTCAAATCTAGTTCCCGCTCCTTGCTTGGACTTAGATCCATCAAAGTGCAACGCCCAAAACTTGGAGGCTTCCTTAACCTCAGGGATAATCATACATCCGTTCTTTCTTGGTTGCGTGCTTATATCTACAATTTCTGGAGTGGGCACTGACTCAACATGGTTGGTAGCAGGTTGTCCTATCAGCTACTCCTTTAGAGACATGAATTATCCTTTGATATGTTCTACTATTTTTTGGCATAAGTAGCACTCAAACTATGAGTGGGCAACATTATGCACTCTGCACCAACTAGGAAACGAGAGTTCTTGAAAATCCATTTTGGCCCCTAGGTTGAGCTGATCTTGTATGAATTTTTCCATGAAATCTTGGAATTCATCTATCAGTCCCAAATTCTCATCATTGTATGCTTCATCATCGTCGAAATCAACCAACATTTCTATGCTTTGGGGTATATAAGCTAAGTTAGCAGGGGGGCTGCATAATACCAAGAAGACTTCTTCAGTCATCTCTTCTTCCTGAAGCTCTGATTCTTCCTAATATTCCACGGGAGAATAATTTCCTAGCTCAATTTCGAAAAACAACACCTCTTTGGTGTTGTTGTACTCTGTGATCATGAATTTCATGTGCGGCTCCTATTCTATACGAATCTGATTTGGTAGCCCCTTCCATGGGAGCCACATATGAGAGAAATCAGTTGCAGCATATCCATTTAATGCTTGGGTAAGCTCTTGTCCCAAGATTATTCCATATGTGTCAGGGATATCTGCAACTTGGATATTAATAACTTGTTGCACCCTTGGGTCTACATCAATCTATATGGGGTTTCAGTTGATTTCTTCAACTATATTTACTTTCATTTTATCTAGCTAAGTCAACTTTCTTTTGGAAGGAGTGGGGACTATTCCTAATGCTATGCATATGGCAAGGGGAATGGCATTAGTCGATGCTCCTGAATCAATCAAACAGTTATGCAGGTTCCTCCCAAATATCCTGATAGTGGCGAGGAAGGGGACGTTTCCAGCTTCCCCTGGAAGAATCCCATAGGCATGTCAGCCTGAGCCACCTGATCTTTGTCCTTTTCATTAGTATTTTCCTTGGCTTTCCCCTGAATTTTATCTTTAGTGGGTTGTTTTCCAGTGTGCTAATTTGAAGGGGTATCCTTTTTCTTGCCTATAATTTGCTAAATTATGGGCTCATGTTGTGGCTCTTCGAAAGAGACTCTTTTGGCTGATATTTCTTCTGTGGACCTAGATGAAGGGGTCCCATTAACAACTCTAAAGAAGGCATGCCTAACTACAGGGACCTTAAGTAACTCAAAGGAATATAGGTTGATTTTGACCCTTTTACATTCTTTAGCAACATACTCACCCATTTGCTCAATTTCAGCCTCAAAGGCTCTACCTAAGGAAGAGGTAGCTGGTTGGTTTTGTGTTTGATTTAGTTGTTTTCTCTTGTCAAAGTATTGAGTTGGTACATAGGGATATCCAGGATTGTTGTTGTCATTAGGGTTAGGCAGGGTGCTAAAGTTATTAGGTGGAGTGGAAGTTGTAAAAGGTCCTCCTGCTTGCTTGTTTCTTAAGTAATATGGAGTGGCCTTTTGATGAAATATTTGAACCTCATCCTAATGAAACTCTTCCTCATCTACTGAACCATTTCCTACTAAATTAAAGAGCTAAGATAAAGTTTCTTCATTACTTACCTCTTTCACTTCTTCACTCTTTGGGAAAGAAGTCTCAGTTTCTAGTGCATTGCTCTCACTTCGCGGGAACAAAGTTTGATTGACCACAAGCACAAAAGAGTCATATGGCTCAGATGAAACTAGGTCTCAATAGTGAGCACTGTCTACGACATTATAAACTTCCACTTGAAATATTTCTACAACTGCGAGGAACTTGGGGTAATCCAACTCGGAGAGCCTATTTGTTTTGTGGATCTGACACCATCTGGACAAAGCTACCTCGACAAGGTATACCCCACTAGTTGTATTTTTTGTATTGGGAGGATGATCAATAGGAGTAGGAACACCTCCAATGTTAGGCCTTGTATTTCACATTCTATTCTACCTCTGGGAAGTCCTTCTCTCAAAGTTTTGATTAGAATTCTACCCTCATTCATAATTTTGTCTAGATGAGGCACCCACATCATGATTATCCAAGTTATCTCAGTTAAGGTTGGCCTGGATGTTGCATTGGGAGGCTTGCAGCTGGATATTCTGATTTCTTAAGTGTGTCATTTCTATACACATTTTTTTGATCATCTTCGCTAGTTCATCCAATCAGTATTTCTCTACATTGTTCAGCTGTGACGGTTGCTTTTGGAGAAAGACAGGTTGTGCTACCGGTTGGTTCTACTGAGCAAGTAGGAATTCAAGCCCTTGTAGATATAATGGCACTTGGGGTTGCTGCAAATAACCCTACTACTATTGAGGCTACAAATAATGAGGCACAGGAGGCACTTGGTTCATCGGTTGTACAAGATGAAGAACTATGGGCAGTTGCAGCACCTGGTTCATAAGAGACGTCTAGTGTTGGAGAGATTGATTGAGCCCTTGAATCTGCATGGGATGCACAACCTACCCCAAGGAAGGCAATGGAATAGAATTTTTTGTCCTAGATCAGTGTTGGCTATGACCACCTCGGCATGGGCATCCACCAACCTGGCTGGTGGTGTTTTCATTCTTTTCACCAATGCTATAGTAAGGTTGTCTAGGGCAGTGTAATAGATTGGTAGAACAACATCATTAAGCACATATTGAGTTTGTAACCTCATGTACGGCCAATGAAACCGATCATTGAAGGAGCCTATTGGTTCATTAACCTCCCTACGAAAGGACTTGAATTGTTGATATAGTTCTGATGGGCTAATCAAATTCTTGTGTTTCCTCAAGAAGGCATTCTTTAGAAGGTCCCAAGTGGTGAATGATCCTGTTGGTCTATTGATATACCAGTAAAAGGATTCCTCTCCCAAATAATAAGAGAAAATTTTACATGCCACATCCTCATGATCAATCTACATACCCTTCAATGTTGTTTGGAATATCTTGATGTGTTCTTCAATTGTCCTCCGTGGATCTTGGGGATTGAATTTTGTGCAAAATACCTCTGGGTTCTTGGGCATGTCATGGTAAGCATTAAATAGTAATGGAGAAGGGTTGTTTCCCAGCCAAGCCATGAGGGGAGGCATGGCTGAATTTGTTGTTGAATAGGAACTTGGAGCTACACAAGGGCAACAGCTATCAGAACTATGTAGGATTTGAGAAATACAAATCCATAGAACCCAATGAACACCTGCATGCAAGAAACTTGTCACAGAGAAAGAGAGAGAACAAAACAAGGGTTTTGGCTCTAACAATGTGAAAAATGTATTATCAGAAAAATGAATGAATTAAGAGAGTAGAATACAAGAGATCAATCCTTATAAAAGAAGATCTAAACCTAAAGGAAAACCTAACCCTAAAGGTGAGTGCATTTAATAATTAATATTAATTATTAAATGACTAATATATGTGCATAAAGTGAAATCTTAAGAGGAGAGTAAAGTTAACTAATTACTTTACTCTAACACCCCCCCTTAAGATGAGTAAGAGTGTAGCTACAAACATGTGCAAAAAAGAAAATGTAACTACAATGCATGAAAGTAAAAATGGGTCTTGGCAACTAGGCCTGATCAAGTACCTGAATACAACCAAATCTCTATAAAGCGGAGTAAAGGAGAAAACCCAGTGGGAAAAAAACTCCTCTCCAAAAAGAGATGAACAAGAGTGAAATAAGAAGAGAGATAGAAGGAGGAATGACCATGACCCCCCAAGAACTGCTTCTATCACACAAGTAAAAAATATGTTCCCCCCATAGGAGAGAGAAGAGACTCCAAATCCCCCCCAAAATGAGAGAACCCCTATGCCAATGATCAAAACAATGTGTCTCCTCAAAGGAAGAAATAGATCCAATGGTCGAGGAAGAGGAAATCCCTAGATGTGAGGTGAAAATGGAAGTCCTAGATGATGCTCACTGAAGAACAAAACTGTAGTAGGAGTGTTTGAATAACAAGATGGTGAATCAAACAACTCAAGATGATTCTGAAATGGAATCTCCAATGAAGATGGGATAATGGGTGTGCTGAAACTGTCATCTGTGAGGAAAGGGATATCCTTTGATATGGCCTCAACAACTACACTTGATGGCTCGATGAGTGGAGCAACAATGTCAGTCATAGATGAAGAGGAATCCCGCTGAATAGATGTGATCTCAACAAAAGGTAGAGGTGTGGAAGTCTCAACACTAGTCTCATGAACAGATGGAAGAACACATAAGTTCAAGTGACCAAACTTCACCTCAGATATTGCATGCTCTCTTGTAGAAAGAGAGGAAAAATCAAATAGTGGAGATGGTGGACCAAAGTGTGTAAATGCATAAAAATGGGAAGAATGATCAACTGTCCCTGTTACAACAATGTTTCCAGTCTGAATGTCTCTGATGTGCATTGAATTAGGTGTGAATTCAATTGTCTTCCCTGTCCCACTGTGAGCAATCTGATAGATGGAGAGAAGGTTAGTGGACAAAGATGGAACACATAGTACATAATTGAATGTACCGTCATCAATGTTGATAGAGCCTTTCCCACATACACTCATATAAGTGTTATTACCCATCAATATGTGTGGTAAGGATGTAGCCTCGAAAGATGAGAACATATCCTGAGAAGATGCCATATGGTGTGAAACACCTAAATCCAATAGCCATATGGATGAATGTGAACTGGTGGTTGCACATAATGCATGACCCTTATGTGGGGCCTGTTCATCTGTTTGGAATGAAGATGATGAAGAAGAAGAAGACCTGCCTGAAGTAGATGAAGAAGAGTGATGAATATTGTTCCTCTCAAGAAGAGTTGTCAAATCTGAAACCTGTTTTGCATATGCATCTATCTTCTTCTCATAACACTTGGACTCATCATGTCCTGGCTTAGTACAATAAGCACACTTAGGTCTGTCTTTCTTCGATTATTCCCCCTTAGGAGAAGGTGAATTAGAGGAGTGTTGTGAACTGGAATCCTTCCAATGCTCTATGTTCTTTGGTTTCTGTTTCTACTTCTGCTTTCCCTGAGATGACTGTGCTACCAATGCTTGGTGTTGTGATCCTATGAGAGAATCCAACTGTGATATCTTGGCTTGCTTTCGTGTCAACCGGTCACAAAACACCTCAAATGTAGGCATGGTAAAGTGGTTTCCCAATGCATCCATGGTGGAATAGAATGCTGAAGAGAAGATCTGAAATGGACCTCGAAGCTTGGAGAGGATCATGAAGATGCACTCTGTATTAGTCTTAATCTTTCCACAACCCTGCAAGATAGATCTCTACTGTTTGAACTTCATTAGAAAGTCCTTAATGAAAGGAAACAAATCAGGTACCAAGGAAGTCAACTCGGCCTCAAGTTGTAATGCTCTAAACTCGTTGACAATGTCAAAAGGTCCATCAAACTTGGTCCAAATGGCTCTAGGTGTGAGACACCCTTCAAGATGAAACATGAGGCTATTTGAAATGTGCAAAGCCATCAATCCCATAGCCTAATCCATATTGTTCCTATGCTGCATAACCTCAAAGGGGCGAGTCAATTGAGGCTGAACCTCATTGAAATAGGACCATAACCGTCAAGACTAGAGAAGTGTCATCATGCGACCCTTCCAAGTGTTATAATTATGTGGTGTGAGAGGCTCAATAGATTTGTTGGCCATGCTATGAACTGTGCCTCAACTACTCTGAATTTTTTTTATTATTTAGTGGTCTTTCAGAACTAGACAGAAGATGCAGAAGGGGTTTTGTTTTTTTGGTGTTTATAGATTCTAGTTTTTTGATGTAAATGACAGAAAGCAAGAAAAAATAGCCCCCCACAATGCAAAAATCCAATCCCCAGTACAAACTAAAAGCCAGAAAACAATAAAAAGCAGTATATGTTTGAGACAAATCTTTGTGTACTTGAAGAATTTTCTAATGAAATAAACTGCATATCTAGAAAGAGCACAAAACCACCTTTCTGACGCCTATTCACTTTCGAAAAACGGAAAAAAATTGAGCAAGTTATGCCCCTCGGAGTGCAAAAAGATCATCTGACTTTGAATGCAAAAAAATACAGCCAAACTAGAAAATTTTAAAAAAAATCTTATACCATTAGGACGGGCTCGGAGCCAGCTTTCCAATGCCTATTTTCATTTGAAAATTGGAGTTAAAACGCCCAAGATATGCCCATTTTACTAAAAGTTGGTTTAAAAGGGCACATGCCAAAAGTGTTTGAGCCCTCAGGGGCTTAAGATCTTTGCCTCCTGGTCACGTGAATGAGTAGTGGCTAGAAAATTGGCTTCTAGGCATGGCTAGAGGGCACATGGGGAGACCTTAGGGGCTATGCAGGGGCTGGAAGCTGGCGGTGGGCGCTGGTGGTTTACCGCTGGCGGATACTGTTAGCGATTACCACTGGTGGCTGTCGGCGCGGCGGTGGCTGCCTGGCCACAACCGGCTGTTACTGCCGGCAGCGGTGGCCGTTGGGTGGCTCATCGGTGGCACGACCTGTGTGAACGGCCAATGCCAAAAATTAACCAAAAAAACTTTTTTTTTTAAATTTTTTTTGTAAAAAATGCCTCGTGAAGCATGCCCTAGGGCCGTACAGCCTTGGGGCAAGTTTTTTTTGCTTCCCTTAGTAACTGTGGCCAAATCGGATGTGTTTTATATGAAAATAGGGGTTTTTGGATGCTACGAGCTCAACAGTGAGGTCCGTTTGAGCTCAAAGTGCACCAAAAAAAGAACCCCTATTCTAAATAAAAAATTGGAAAACAAACACAAATCTGATGCAACGAAAACCTAGATCTCTAATTCTTTCAAAAACTAAACAATCTGCAATAGATCTAGCTCTGATACCATGTAGGATTTGAGAAATACAAATCCACAGAACCCAATGAACACTTGCATGCAAGAAAATTGTCACAGAGAAAGAGAGAGAACAAAACAAGGGTTTTGGCTCTGACAATGTGCAAAATGTATTATCAAAAAAATGAATGAATCAAGAGAGTAGAATACAAGAGATCAATCCTTATAAAAGGAGATCTAAACCTAAAGGAAACCCTAACCCTAAAGGTGAGTGCATTTAATAATTAATATTAATTATTAAATGACTAATATATGTGCATAAAGTGAAATCTTAAAAGGAGAGTAAAGTTAATTAATTACTTTACTCTAACAAACTATTACTTGGACCTAGAAGGAAGAGGTAGGGGAAACACCTTGGCCTTGGGAAGTAGGAGGATGGAAGTTAGTTTGTGATGCTCGAGTGGAGGAGTAGGAAGTGGATGAAGAAGGATGAGTGTGGAGCATATGGAAGGAGGAGGGAGGTGAGGATGGAAGTGAAGTGGATGGGTTAGATAGAGTGGATGAAGAGGATGAAGCTGAATCCTCTCTTTGAGTCCTCCTAGCCCTTGTAGGGGCGCAAATTCTTGAAATTCCCCTTTGTTTAGAGTAGATCTTAAGATTCTGTGAAACCTTTCAGGGGATAATGAACCAATTCGATCCAACTTAGCTCAAAAGAGCACTCCTTCTAGCGCTAGATCTGTTGATGGGTGTTTTAGCACTTCTCAACATAGGCAGTGCATAAACGCACTACCTCTCTTGAAAGGAAATCTTGGACAATAAGTTGTTGAAAATTACCCCAAGGTCTCTCAGGTGTCAAGTTATGACTTTCTTGGAATGTCTTAGTGGTCTTAATGTGATCTTGTTGGTAATCACAAGGCAACCGTACATAAGTTAAGTTGGAGGGGAATTGGTTCTTCAAATGGAGTTCTTAAGGTGTGGAAATTGATGTTTAGTTACTACAGGTTCAAAACAACAGTCTAGAACTCTATTTTCATCTTCAGATTTGGCTTTACAATGTGCAATGAAACTTTCCTAAAGTCACTATTTAAAAGAAATTTAAAAGGGAAGGGAAGAGAATAAGTTCCTAGACTTGAAACTACTGATGAACAGTGATAATGGAGGACTCTATAGTGGAAAACCTTCCCAAAACTAAGTTGCACTTAACCAAATTAGCTCAGTCTCATGAAACTAGTGCAATCTTCTAAGGTTTTCAAATTTCAACCTTTCATTCACCATAAAGCATGGATAAAAGATAAAATTTAAGTGTAGTGTTCAATTCATGTCCAGACTAGCTTTACACTGCTATTTATCATCAACAAATAGCAAAAAGCATGGACAAGCAAGGGAATCAACACAACACAATTCTTCAAAACCAATGAATAACATCTACTAATCTACTAAAAGCATGCTAAACACATAAAACAAAAAAGTAAATCTACTCAAATTCACTAATTATGAGGAGAAGAATCATGCAGTTCATGAAATGGAACTCAAGAATCTACCAAAAATCAATGAATTTCTATTAAAATTCTAGCAGTATGTCTTTACAACAACTCAACTCTCTTGAAAAGGGAGGAGAACCCATATTTATAGTGTCCAACAAGAAAAATGAATGGCCAAGATTTAATCTCATTCTGTGGCCAGGATTCACTACAAATTAGGGTTTCACCTACCCCTAAATATTTTACAATATAAAATTACATTTTTTGCTCTATCCTATTTTGTCTTCTTGTGGGAAGCACTATAGCATTTTTTTCTTGTAGCTGACTTCCCTTTGCTATAGCTACTTTTTGAGGAATTCATCATCAATAAATGAATTCCCTTCATGTTTCTTCATAGTAGCGTATTCCATGAACTTGCCAATCAATTCCTGGAGCTTATTCCACTCCATGATATCAGATTGAAGCACTTGGAAGGTCAACTTTATAGATCTACCAATAATCAAGTCCCAGTATTTGTTGCTCTTTGGCGTATTCTGAATCACCTGCTCTGATTGAGCAAAGGATCGAGAAGCAAAACCCATGAAATCTGGTGTAAGTGCATCTGTGGTTCTATTCTTCATATTTTTATGGAAGAGCAGCCTTATCTTCTTAGGATCGAGCTCAACAGAAGGCATATCATAGTCCGTCATGAGCTTTAGATATTCTTCATAGGCCACTCGATGCTCCTTAGCCCAATCTAGATCTAGCTCCACTTCATGGAGCACCCGTTCCAAAATCTCCTTTCAATAATCAAGGCCCAATTTCTAGGTTTCTACAAGCTAGTGATAATCCTTTACCAGTGCTAGCTCCTTTTCCCAAGATTTTTTAGGTAACTTAATGATAGCCTCAAGTTTGGGATACATAATCGTATACAACTGTAGGAAGTCAGTGCAAAATTTCCTTGTGCCTTTGAGCTACTTTTGCACTTCTCAAAACTTATTTGCTATTCAGGCAGCGTGGTCGATGCCTATATCTCCATTATAGATTACTTGTCTGAACCAATCCTCTATTTCGTTTGTCCAATTCTTTCTCCTTTCAAGCTTGTTGATGTGGTCCTTGGATAGTAGTTGTGGTGGCACTGATAACGTGGTGGGAATCTCTTCAGTGGAAGACCATTGGTGTAAATAGGTTGTCAAATTAACCACTTGTGAGTTTAGCTCCTCCTTAGAGGTCTTATCCTTATTCATTTGGTGTACAATGGTGGTAACTGATCCTTGAAGATGGTCAATTTTCTACTTCCTCATGGCCATTCCCATGTCAATGGTGGAGATATTATAGTTGACTCCTCTTTCCACCACTGGAGTAGCTATTTTCACTGTTCTTGATCTCGAAGCATCCATTGTCAAGTGGGATCTCACCCTTGGCTTCTTTTCCTTCTTTGTTCTTATTTGTGCTTGATCCAGAATGGCCTCCATCCTTGCCTTTAGATCCATAAGTGTAGGGGCCTTCTTGTCTAATTTATTTTCCAACCATTGAGGCACCCAGGATCCCTCTTTTTATGATTCGCGATCACCCTCCTCTTCTCGAGTATATTTGAATTTCTATTTCTTTTCTTCCCAAAATCTTTTGTTATGTCTTCTCTTCCTCTTCCTCATTGAATCTCAGATAAACACAACTTCTTTCTCTCGAGATTAAGTGGATTTATGTTCTTTGGGGCTACCTTCCCCTTCAAAGGTTTTCTCTTATTCTTCTCGTTGCACATGCTCTTCATGGCACTCCGCTTTCAGGCTCTTTCTTATCTCAACCTCCTCTTGAGGCTTGTCTTCTTCTTTCTCTTCCTTTTTGTTTTCTTCTTCTTCCTGCGAAAGAGGTATTTCTTCATCATGTTCAAGGCTCTTATCTTGCTCCCCAGTTGGAGGCTTAGTGTTTACCTCCATTTCATCATCTGTTTCTTTCTTTTCTTCAAAGGGCGGTCTCTCAATTTCTTCACCAACATCCCTTAGTTGTTTGTCAAGTTCCTCCTCCAATTCTTGATAAGAAGTTTCCATTATGTACCTTGTGCCAAAATCTTCAATATATTCCTCGAAGGATTGTGTTCCCTCTTCTTCATGCACCACTTCATCTATAACCAGGTGTTGGTGCTCATGGTAATCATCTGCTTCTTCCTCCATTTCTTTGGTTGCTTCCCTTTCTTGTTTCTTGAGTTCTTTACAAATTTGCATTGTGGACTCCATCTTAGGTGGCTCCGTTTGAGGAGGACGAACAGGGAGAGCAGCAATAGCCTTGGCTAGGGTAGCTTGTACTGTAGGATCTATGAAAACTCCTAAAATCTTGGTAGGTATGTTCTGCATGTGTCGAGCAAGGGCTTCTAGGACCGAGAGGGTAGGCATTTTTGTAGTTGCAGTGGCCGATGGAAGGGTTGTAGCTAGAGACATTGAGGAAGAGGAAAGTGGGGAAGTGGTGGAAGAGGAAGAGTCTATTACCAAAATTTGTGCTGTAAGTGAAGTGGAGGTAAGGGGAACTAAAATGTCCACCATGGGTGGAGAAGAAGCAAGCATCACCCAAGAAGCAGGCAAAGGAGTGATGGTAGTAGCAGAAAAAACAATGGTTGTGGTAGTGAGAGCAAAGGTAGTAGGTGGGGAATTTTTTTGTTCGAACGCTTCTTGTATAGTGGGAATTTCCACGAATCCGACTAACTTCTTTGATTGATTGGAAGGCTTAACTTTTGACACTTTCCTTGAATACACCTTATGTTTGGGTTGGTGTTTAGCCGCCTCTTTTCTTTTCCTTGATCTAGTAGCTAGAGGAGATTTTGAGGTTTCCCCAGATGGGGCAGCAGTAGTTCCACTGTCGGTCTTGCTCTCGGGCTCATCCTTGAGCTCACCATACATTCAAGTAGCTCCTTGAAGTTTCAATTGAGCAATCTACCCATCAATCCATTCCTTTTTCCTTTCCTCTATCATTTTCATCAAAATATTGAGGTCATTGACCTCTTCCTCATTCCAATCAATCAAGGGCATTGGTAGGTTGGCGACAACATCATGCCTCAGATCTACCACTGTGTTCTCATCTTCAAAAATTTGATCTAGCACTGGAAATAGGTTAACTGTCTTGACAAAATACATCTTCATGTGCATGTAGTGCCTCATACGCAATTCCTTATCATCTCTAAAATTTTCCCAAAGGTCCTCAACATTGTACAAATGGGCATACTCTATCCCAACCATCTTCTTTAGCTTGCTATATGAATCCATTTGTGGTCAGGCAGTGTGGATTTCTAAGTTATATTCATTTAACTCCTTATCAGAATCTTCTGCACACTAGGATGTGGGAATCACATACATACCCTTGCCAAATGTGAGGGGATAGGGGATGACAGCCCTATGCTTGTCGCTTAGAAGGGTGTGTGTACGTTGCAATTGCTTGGAGAGCTCAAGTAGTACCAACTAGTCATTTCGGCACCTGGGAAACTTATACGATCTCCCTGAGAAGCCCTTGGTTGGGATGTATGTAAACTTGGGAAACTAAATAAACCTAAAGCCAAACTAGTGGATGAAGGCATTGGCACTGTGAGTGACCCTCCTCTCAAAGTCACCTCCAAGCAATCTAATAATATGTTTGATGAAGGAATTGTTGACTCTACACTAGTCTTTCTTGAAGTTTATAAATTGAAGTTGGGGATACCTATAATATACCTTCAATTCTCTCCCTGGAGTCTAGCTCAGGGCTACAACTAGTCCTTTGTACTGAGCATGGTGAGCGAGTAGATAGACTAGTTATGAATTCCTATAGAACTGTGAGGTTTTCTTTACTGCCACAAACTGCTCATGTAGGCAGTTGCTAATCATTCCTGCCTAATAGAATTTCATTTTACCTCTGATGATTTATTCTATAAAGTAAACCATCCACTCTTGGAATAATTTTTTGGTTGGAAGACCCATAACCCTACTTAGTAAGGTCACCAGGACATGGTAATCTTCATAGAAATCACTCCTAAAGAGCTCCTGGGGTACTTTGTTTTCATTACCCCTCTTCTCCTTTAGCCAGTATTGATTAATCAATTTATTTCACTTGAGGGGGTTGGCCTTCCACATACTCTCAGAATATTCCTTGGTTGTTTCTTCCATTTTGTCAAAGGTGGGTATATGGAAATTTTTTCCAATGGACTCGGTAGAGAGGTTAGCCAATATGTTGCCATCTGTGTCCACTACTCTTTTAGTGCTTTCCTGATATGCCTCTCTATAGGCCATTACTAATTCGGGGGCTATGAGGGTAGGCAGGAAACCAAAAGCCTTGGACAACCCACTCTTCCTTATGTTCCTCACATTTTTTGTAGTAGGGTTGACAATGACCCTTTGCCTAAATTCATCAATGTCGATGTGTTCAAGGTTTGTGTCTGAAATATTCTCCCAGTTTGTGGTGAACTTTGACTTGAGTTCCTCCCCTTGAAATTTGTACTTCATTTGATCCTTATCTTCCTTCCCTCATGGTTCTTTAGTGGATTTCTTGCCCTTTTCTTTCTCTACAGATGCCTCCAAAGGTCCTACAACTGGTTCCATATATCCTGCAATCAAAAGGACAGTAAGCACATTCAAATGTAAAACATGAGAAATGTTTGCAAAATCCTACAAAAGTGATGTTAGATCAAGTAGTTCACCATTCAAGGATCCTAGCATTTCTTTTAGATCACCTTTAACCTTTTGTTTGAGGGAGTTATGGAAATACATGCCTAGGGGTGCAGACTTCCCTAGGTTGGCAACCATTCTTAAGGCAGTTGTAAATGGACGAAAATGTGGGCACGACGACCCACATAGCTCCACCCACATGAGGATTTTGGTCATGAGGTGGGGCCCATAGGTAGGTTAAATTTTTTTGGCATGTGGGTCGAGTCAATTTCAAAGCTTTGGAGGTGTTAAGTCCATCATTCAACCATGTGGGTTCAATGTATGTGGATGAAGGGAGTCTCCCAGTTGTTTCAAGCTCTGCCATTTGTAAATGGCTTTGGAAGGGTAGCGTCCCATAATGAGAGATCCATGGTCTTATAGGATGACACCCTTTTCTCTTTGGAGTTCAAATAGTTTAGTCGAGTGTGGGTTAGGAGGTGCAAAAGGACATCGGGTGATTTCTGTTTAGGATGGTGGGACGGTTCGCGTAGAGTAGCCCACATGCTTGGGTCTAGAGGAGTCCTTGACATCAAGTTATTGGTTCATTTTTGAGTGGACAGATCTCACAAAGTTGGATTCCACATAGCGGGTTGGCAGAGGTCATTGGCGGTTTGAAGCGGTGAGAGTGGGATGGAGTTCCATAGGTGGCCACCCGTGTGGGTCAGCCCATAGGGCACTTGATAGTTAGTTGTTTGGTTTCAGACCATAGATGGATATGGTGAGTGCAGGATCTGCAAGGTAGAGGGATGGTTGACCTGGGTCATTCAAAATGACAGACTTGAGGCAGAATCCCGTAGAAGGAAGTCTGCAATGGGGAACCTACAACAAGGTCGACACTTCGTCATTTTTAGCACAAAGGGGTCAGACGAAGGCGGCCAGAGCGGGGCCCAACCACTAGAAAGATCTCAAGGTTTGTTTATTTGGTGATTGGTCATTTATGCAGTGACTAAAGGAGGGTAGAAGTCTGCATTGGATGGTCCGCAAGGTGGTTTCATGTTTAAGTTAAATCTGCAGATGTGGGACCTGCGAGGTGGAGGGCCGAAGCAGGTTCGTTGTTTGTGAATGACACATCATGAAGGGTAGTTTGTGGGTGGAATCCCACACTTGCATATTCGCGGGAGTCAAAATCCTCTTTTTTAACTTATGATCTCGCTTAACTCTAAACAACGATGACAAGGTGTGAGTGCCTTCTCATACGAGCGGGCCCAAGGGGGATGACGACCGATTTTAAAGTTTGGCATTTTGGGGAACATGGAAAGAACACTGGGTGCAATGAGGACCCAAAGGGTATGATTTCCTTGGCTCAAGAATGGTGGTGGGGCCTCCAAGCTCTGTGGGAACTTTTAGGGCCAATTTCAAGGATTTTTCAATTTTTCAAAACATGGGTTTTATTCGGCTTGATATCTTTTAGCTAGTTTTTAAGTTTTCCCTCTTGAGATTTTGGAGAATTTGAAAGAATGAAGGAAAAACCAAAACACAAGGCATGATGAATTTTCTACTTGGTGGACCCACAAAAATCTGATGAATAATTGGATGCTAACAATGGACGAGTGGTAGCGAGACCTCTCGAGCATTAGGGCAGCGACGACAACAAGCTCTAAAAAGTCTTCTAAAAGTGTGCAAGTGAAGATGAAAAGTTGGAGATGTTTATTTATAGAGTTTTCAACATTTAATATATGTGATTAATGTGGGTACAGAGGCAGCTAAGGTTAGTGAACAAACACTTCAAAAAGATGGCGGTGGGAACGACAGGGTCTACAAAGCGGACAACACCTAGAAGTTGGCCACCAGGAAATTCATTTACGAAATGACGAATGAAGCCGCGGGCCCTACGAGGCAAGAGTATGTCTTGAGTTGTCCATTTGTAATGGTGAAGAGCTAACAGAACTTCACACAAAGTGGCCCATAGGGGAAAACCCGCATGACCCGAAGGACAACAGTTTCAAAGTTCAAAGTTAAACTACCAAGGGAATTCCATAAAGGCCAAAGGATTGGAAAATTTGAAAGTGGTGAAACTTGGTCAATGTAAGATGACACCTCCATGACTCCTTGAACACTTAGGACTTAGAAATAGGGGGCACACAAAACAAGGCAATGACAAATGTGACCTGACAAGGTGAAAAGAGAGGCTCCTCATTCTGAATGGGGCATGTGTGCTATAGGCACAATAAAGTCAAGGACCAAATCCATTGCAGCCATTTTAAGCATTATTGTAGCACCTTATTGCTAGCGTTTTGTGACTTGCACCATTGTTATTTGTTCATTCATCATTCTCCATACATATTTTCTTTCATTTCAAGGTTTAATTGCCAATAAGGGGTTTGACCAAGGAAAACCCCTATCCACTAACCCCACGACATTTTCCCCTCTTCTTTTGTATGATTTTTAGGGCTAGGTTGTATATTTGTCAAGAAGCAAGGTTGGAGAAGTGCTATGAATCATTCAAAGTTGTGAAGAAGGTCATCAAGCTTACATTGAAGAATCTTCTAGAAGACCTATAGGTGGCAATTTGTAGTTTTTGATCCAAAAACAAATCAAGAAGAGCAAAGCAGAATGAGAGGAACATAATCAAATTCAAAATTTCTAGAAAAGAAGAAGTGAATTGATCTGACAAAGATTTTCACAGATTTGGATACCCTTTTCACTAAAACTTGCTGTAGTGCTTTTTCCCAGAAACTGGATTGATTCGCCTAGCTTGGCGAATGAGTCCCAGTCAATTATGATAGTAGAATTAAATTTAGAATTCCAGACTTTCATCTAGCCACTTCCAGATTCTTAGGTGCACACTTTCATTTTTATCATTTTTTGTGTTGTTTCAAGCATTTTCTAAGCCATTTAGTGTTGTTTTGCATTTAGTTAGATTTTTTTCATTTCATTGTGCATTTCATTATCTCTTCCAAGTTTAAACTTGGTGGCGAACCCCTTAATAGATCATCTTCAACCCCTAGGAAAACCCTTAGCAAGATCTCTTTCTCCATTGCAAAGAGATATCAAGGGTTACCCTTAAATGAAATTGGAAAAGTGTGTGGGCATGCTTTATGTCTAGACACATATGATAGCATCTCTCCCTAACCACTTTTTTTTCATTTCACAATGTATATAAAATCCATGTATAGGCCTAGGAAGTGAAAAATGGTTGTCATATACAAAGGAAATGATGATTCCATATTTAACTTGAAAGGTAATGAAACATTAGAATATGAAAAGTGTATTACTAATAGGATATCTAATGGTGTGGGTTGATGAGGGATGATTTACCAATGGAAACCAACCTATGATTCTCATTACATGCTTCCCTCTATTATAAATATAAATCCATGCTTTCAAAATAATTTAAAATCATTTATGAAATTTATTGAACATAAGGAAATAGGGTTCCACCTTTTGGGAGATCAAACAATTAGGGGACCTATTTCACTCTTAGTTCATTAGGAAACTAAGATCCCTCAACCAATTGACTTGAATGAGGAATGGACTAGGGTTAGGATGGTTTCCTTAGGTGTGATTAAAAGGGGTATCACCACTAAGAAAATGCCTAAAGAGAAGGAAATGAAAGTAATATGCAAGTCTAGCTATATAACATATAATATGAACTTAAGATCAGAATAATAAACTGAGGATGAACAACGAAGCACCTGGAAGATAAAGATGACTAAGAAATACCTAGAAATTTTAAAATTGGTGATCTTGATGTGTACTAGAACTCATATTCCAGACTAGGTGATTTAGTCCTAGTTAGGGTTTATGTGTTGAATCTAGAATCTAATATTGACAAACCAGGATCTACAAAAAAACTGCTAAAAATAGATATAGTGGGACTCATATGCCTAAGGTGGTGATTTAGTCCTAGTATTAGGGTTTGAATGAAACTCTTGTAGCCTTGAGTGATCTTCTGTAGCTTTCATCTTGTCCAATCTTTAGGTCCGAAAAAGTCTAATTTTTGATTTGTACGTTTGTTTCCATGAAGGTGACAACTTTCTTCAATCTTGCAACTTTTTCTTCAAAGGATCTTCAAGCTTCAATCCACCTAAATCTGCAATGACACATGAAGAGGGAATTTTTTTTGTTGTGTTAGGGAATAGGGGTTTACCTTGGTCAAACCTCGTTTTGGTAATCAAACATTAATGAGAAATGAAGCATGAATGAAATGAAACATGGAACATAAGATGAAAAAATAGAACCTTGTTTGAAACCTTGTAGATCTATAAAAAAGCATGCGATGGCCTCAATAGATGTATATCTTGATCGTGATTCTTGATGAAAGATAATACCTTTTTATACTTGAATTGATCGTAAACAATACATAACAACATTAGCTCAAAGCCACATGCATGATGCATCAATCCTTTGACATGATGCTTGAATCTTAAATGCTACTCCAAATGCTTGATGGTTTTCTCTTGAATGCTCTTGTAATCACTCTTGATCATTAAATTTTCTAAAATAATGCTTGTATAAAACTTCTAGGTGAAACTAGGTGAAATGACCTTGTATTTATACTTGTTTATGCCAAATTTCCCAAAATTACAACACTACAAGCTGACATCAAATATAGGAGAATAAAATCCCACCATGAATTGAATTCAAAATAGTTCCAAGCTAAAGCGGGACTCATACGTCAGTTGGGGCATATGAGTGCTAGTATCCTAAGCTTGGGACACAAATTTCAAGAAATGTTAAGTTCTATGCAATATTCAGGATCATGCCCCAAAACCTAGGTGGGACCCATACGCCCAAGGTGGCATATGAGTCCCATATCATTAGATATTGAACACACAACCCAAAAACATAAATTATGATTGGTCATTAGATAAATATTAGGATTATCCTCAGAGAAATGCATTTAATAAGGCTTGTAGATGCAAAATAGGACCAATTAAGGCATAAATAAACCTAATTTTAATGAAAAGGACCCAAAACTTAATGTGAATATATAAAACATATTACAACACCAAATTAGGGCATCACTTAACTCTTTTTGTCAATTATTCCCAAATTGAGGAAAAGAGATACTTTTTATTGTCACTACATTTATTTACAACTCCGAAAGGATATTTAAGGGTTTTCTCTTAATTTTAAGGTTTGAGGGTACATATGAAAGGATTAACCTAAAATAGGTTCCACTTGACCTATATAAATATAGTAAGAATAAATCAAATTAACTTTTTGATAAAAAAAGGATAAATAAATAATTTAAGACATTTCATTTGACACCAAAACCTAGATCACACAATCAAATTTAGCTTAAGGATACAAATTAATAATAGATGTCTAAAATTTAGTGAAAGGAAGAAAATCTAATTAAAGGACCATGCTAAAGATATAGTATAAGGAAACCACACTCACACCTCTTGTGAGCATATAATGTACCCTTAAGAGTTAGACATAAATAAGAGATGTGAAACTTACAAGTATGACAATGATCCTTCACAAGAATTGCTTATGTAATAAAAAATTGTAAGACATCATGACTAGGGTCGTTTACAAGTAGGAAAATTCAATATACAAAGAGGGTGACCACTAAATAACTTCTTAATTAAAACTCACTTAGTGTTGAAACAAGGATCCCTTGACATTTTTTGCACTCGTTTGGGTCCTCCTTGTGGATTTTGGATTAATGTTGCCTTGATTTAGTGTTGTAATGTGGATAGCACATCCACATTAGGTCTTGGGCCCTTGTGCACTAATGGAATTTAATGCTTCCTTGAAAAAGTGTTGTGAAGTGTTGTAACACACTTTCACACTTTTCTAGGGTTTTATCAATTTAAACATAATTTTAATCATAATTAATCTTAATATTGCCTTATTTGGAGTGTTGTAAAGTGTTGTAACACACTTTTACATTCCTCTAGGCTTTCCATTAATCAATAGGATTTCTTATGCTTTAATTGGCCCTATTTTGCATCCACGAGCCTCATTTATTGCATCTTTTTTAGGATAATCCTGACACCAATCAATAACCAATCATAATTCAGGTATTTCTAGCTTTTGTGGTCCAGATTTAGTGATCTAGGACTTATTCGCCACCTTGGGTGAATGAGTCCCACCTAGATTTTTGGGTCCCAAACCTATTTTTACCTTTCTAAGCACTTTTGATTTTTGGTCCTATACATTTTTCCAGATGGGACTTGTGAACCATGGTTCCAAACCTGCACGAACACAAGAAACAATCAATATATTAAATCAAATGCAAGGTTAGTAACATGATTCCTCAATAAATTCATTTAAATTGCAAAAGAAAGAGGAAATGAAATGAAGAGCACAACAAGACTTAAAACATATCAAATCCTATTCTAAAGCAAAGCAAACTCTTCATCTCTTGAGGGAATTGGTGCCAATTTGATATGAAAATTGGCCCTTTCCCAACTCCAATTATGCAATGGTGATTTGGTGATGAGAATTGATCCACTTTGATGAAGAGTGATGAAGGATCCAAGATAAAAACCTGCATAACCTAGCTATAAACTCAAAAGTATGGATGAAGATTGCTAAATATTTGAGTATAGTAAGTTTACTCAAGTTGTGGATGCCAAATATAATAGAGGAGCTCTCTATTTATAGAATGAAAAGTTGAAAGAATGCCAAAAAAATAGAGAAATGTGGGACTATCTTTCATTCAATGGCAAGGTGCCACTTGTCCAAATGTGAATGGGCCAAGGATGTGCAAGTTTTGATGAATGTGCCAATAAATGCCAATATTTGAAGTTTGAAATTGTATTAATGGCAAGGTGGAGGGAGAGTCAAATGGAGTAATGGCCACTTGGCTCAATGCAAAAGGACTTGTAAGAGGGAGTGAATGATTTTTTGGAAGGAAAAAGTCAACATAGATTTGAATTTAAAACTTGAAGAATATTCCTCCTTTATGCCATGTTGAAGATAAATATAGATTTAATAAATCAAATAACTCTATTTTTATGTGCAAGTGGCAAAAGATAGAGGATGGGACATGAGAAGAGATTAAATTAATCAAGGTTAATTAATTTAATGAAGGATTTAAATGATGTGACCTATTTGACTTAAATTTATGGATTGATTTAAATCAAATATGAGAAGAATATGATTTAAAGATTTAATTAAATAAAGGGTTTTGATTTATTTAACTAAGGGGATGAAGGTAGATTAAATTAAATAAGGTTTTAATTTACTCAATTTAATGGATGAACTTTAGAGATTTAATCAAATAAAATTGATTATTTAATTAAATAGGGATAATTAGATCAGACTAGTTGATTTAATTACTGAGAAAGGATGACTTAATTAGATAATTGATTTATTTAATTAAGAGAGGAATATTGATCAATTTAATCAAATAAAATTATTTGATTAAATGGTTAGACTGAAGGATGATTCAGGATGAAGCGATGTTAGTGGTCAGGATTAGATGTCCAATGCCAATTAGTACATTTTATGCGTCTACAAGACTCATTCGCCATCTTGGGCGAATGAGTCCCACGTGACCAAAATTCAAACTTAAATCAAATTTCTGGAGGGATTTTATTCTCCTAGATCTGATGTCAACTTGTAGTGTTGTAATTTTAGGAATTCTTGCATAATTAAGTATATATACAAGGTTCTTTCACTAACTTTCACCTAACAAGCCTAAGACTTTTGTGAGAGCATTCATAATAGGTAATTGAGTTCACAAGAGCATTCAAGTGTCTTCAAGAGCATTCAAGAGCATTCAAGGGAAGAATTATTCATCAATTGTGGTAGCAATTCAAGACCCATCATCATGGCAAGGTTCTAATTGTGTCATTTCATGTTCATGCTTCATTATATTATTTCATCATTTGGTTTAATTAACTATAAGGGGTTTGACAAAGGAAAACCCCTATTCCCTAACAATCAACACTTTTGCTTTCTTTCTTTGTGTGATCACAGATCTAGGTGCTTTGAAGACTTGAAGATCATTGAAGATTAGGGTACAATCTTGTTGGAGTTTCCTCCCCATTTGCAAGGTCAAAATATTCACTAAAAGGTCATATATAGCCCTGAAATTAGAGTTTTAGATACAGGAACCTAGAGGAATAGATTGAACAGACTTAGAAGAGAAAATCTAGACTTTGAATTTTTAGAAAAGCCAAACATGACTCATTCACCACAAGTGGCAAATGAATCCCACTATAGGTGTTTTCTAGAGATTTTTGTAGATTTGGATACACATTTGGCCGAAACTTGTTCTTGTACAGTTTTCCAGAACTGTGACTAATTTTCCCAAAATGGCAAATGAGTCCCGAGTATGTGCAGGATCATCATAGAAAAAAAAAGCCCTTAAGTGGGGATAAAATTCAAAAAAATCAGAGTTAGGAAACTTGAAGTAAAATTTTGAATAAACTATCTATATTATTTCAAAAATATTTAAGAATAGAATCTATAGCAAATTGAATGTAGTTTCTAAACTACTATAAACTACTAGGTTTATTTATTTATTTTTAAAATCTATTTGGTGAAAATTTGAAATTTCAATGCAGTAGCACTTAAATTTCAAGGAAAAAATAAGAAGTAGGTGTCTTTTTGACCACCCTAACCACAATAAAATGATAATATTTTTTTATAAGATTTTATATATAAGTAGAGGACTCATGTCTCAATGTGATGCATATTTTTTTTCCAAGTAAGTAATTAATTATGATTTTTTTATGACAACTTTTAAAAAACATAAAAACTCATATGTCTGACCACCTTATCTTGGTCAAAAATTCACGAAATTCACTTCTTTTTTTAATCCTATAGTATGCAAAGCATAGAATGTGACGCATGTTTTAGATTCAAAAAAAGTGATACCGTTTGAAAACTATAGATGTTTTTCAATCAACCAATCAATCAGGACTTTACTCATAATTCAAATAGAAAATGAATAATAATTATTTATTAAATTCAAAGTAAAGCATAATTTATATTGATGGAAAGTTGAGAATCTCAGGTCTAAAAACCCTTTTCATTTCATCAATTTTGAGTAAAAAAAAGTCACCAGCCACATACCCTACACATACCCATCATATCACCACTTTTTGGCCCATCATGATCATGCACATACCCTCCCACTAGGTCTAAAATCAGCATTTTCAGTATTTTAGAACCCCATTCCATCTCCAACAAGTTCCCAGGTGCACACTTTTTGTTTCACAGCTTTTTATTATATGTTATTCATCTTTCTAGGTCATTTTGCATATCACACTATGTTTTGCAACTCATTGTCTTTCCAAGTCTAAACTTGGTGGTGAACCCCTCTTGTAATATGAAATCATACCCTTTGATACCCTATTGTTAGATCTCTTTCCTCTATTCCACTCTTGGGGTGAGATATCTAGGGTTATCCTTGAATGTGAAGTATAGAAGATTGTTTCCCTAGGTCCTAAACCCTAGTGGAGACAAAATTCTATGTTATATTTTGGTGAACTTGAATTTAGAACACCTTCTTTTCTGATTTGGAGTCCATCATCATCCTAGAATTAGCTTGCATTAGAGTTTGCATTAGTTAATTGACATTCTAGGGTTTCAAATTTTGCATTACTAAAAGTGCATAAAGGTTGTATTTTTGCATCTCAAGTCATTGAAAAATATCTAAAAATTGCATTTTCATTTAGTATTCAAGTCATACAATAGAAACATCATAAAAATCAATTGAAAATTTCTTAAAATTTTGAAAAGAACACTAACTAGGACTCATTCACCACCTTGGGCGAATCAGACCCAGTCCAGATTTTAAACTATCTGTTACAACATCAAAAACCTTATTTTTGTGCTTCCTAAGCCTCCTGGTAACATATACTATAAGTTTGGAAAGTTTCAAGAATATTTTTTTTATGCATCTAGGTCAAAAACATCAATTTTGGGTAGTCATTTTTGAAATCATTTCAATAGCAAGAATAATTAGATTTGAATATGCTCACATTTATGAAATTTTGCATAATATGGATAAAAGAATTTTTCACATTTGCATACACAATGTTTCTATTCATAAAAATTTTCATAAGTTTGATAAATCTGCTTTTCATTCTTGGATACACATTGTTTGCATTCTTAAAATTTTGCATACATTGGATAAAAGTGGTTTGCATCTTTGGATATACATTGTTTACATTGCTGAAATATTGCATGACATGGTTACAAGTTCTTTTCATTTTGTTTCAAACAATGTTATTGTATTACATATCTAAACATTATGAGAGTGTTTTAGTTAAAGAGAATATAACCTTGGACATTCCTAACGATCATATTTGTTCTTCTCCTAATATCTCTCCTATTAGCGAAGAAGATACTTTAGTGTTATAAGAACCAATCAATGAGAGTTTTGAGAATCCTAGTTGTTTCTCTTCTCTTACCTCTCTTAGTGGACAAGACATTGATGAACAATACAACACAACCATAGGTAATCATGACAATAACGTTTTTTCTTCTTCTAGTATCTCTCCTAGTTGTGAAGAATATACTTTGATATTAGAAAACACAATCAATGAAGGTCATGAGAATCTTATTTTTCCCCCTTCACCTAGAGAAACACTTATTGAGCAAGGAAATTCAACCATTGATCATTCCCCTACTTGCAAGAACATTTGGTTTGTAGTTTTCCTAACAACTCTCCTCCTAGGGAGGATATCATGGTGCAAGAAAATCTGAACATTGACACATGTAATGAGGCTTCCTTACGTGAAGCGACATTAGACTCTTCTTTACTAAGAAATCATGAAAATAAAGACAAGATTGTTGAGGTTCTGACGACATAAATTGGATCTCCTTTAATTAATGAGATTCCTAAGTCACCTCCCATTAGCGAATCACATAAGAAAATGAGAGCTTCCTCGAAATCTATGATGCAATCTTACAATGTTTTGTAGCAACCAAGATATAAAACAGTTGCTCAAACATGTATGGGACCACAAATTGCTCCCACAACATCACAATTTACTCAACATATTGTGCCTAGTGTTGAAGACCTTAAAAAGACTCCCACTAATATATTTTTGTGGAAACTCATTCAAGTATCACCTACGTACAAGTTTCTATTTCAATAAATGTTGCAAATAAAGCAAGAGGAGATCCAAACTTCTATGAAATTGAATAATGTAAAATCCTCCCTTCATCCCACACAAGTCACATAGTCATAAATCACATTCCCTAAGCATGAATTAGGTACTTCACTTGAGACTCAAAACAAGAATGAATCCTTGATGATAAAGGTGATCATTAATGGAACTGCAGTTAGGCGCACTGTCATAGACAATGGAGTTGAAATTAGTGTTTGTAGCATGGACCTCCTAGACAAAATTTTCATGGACAAAAGGCTCATTCGACTTAATGATGTTCATATTCATGGCTTTGACAATGTTAATAGGCAACCACTAGGGATGATCACATTATCTATTGAGGTCGGACCTATAGTGTTTCCTGCCCATATACATATCATGTCAGGACTTCTTTCTTACAATATTCTCCTAGGAAGACCATGGATTCATGCTATGAAAGGAGTCCCATCTACTCTTCATTGCACAATGAAGTTTTAATACAACAACAAGGTATACACAATTGAAGCAAATGAACGAAGCTATGAATTGACTATGTCTCCTCATAGTCAATTCCCTCCTTTTGAGAGAACCCCTTGGCCATGAACCTTTCCTTGTATTTCTTGATGCTACCATCTGCACCGTGCTTGATCTTGTAGATCCAACGTAATTCAACCACTTCCCTATCTATTGGTCTAGGGACAACCTCCCACACATCATTCTGCACTATTGAGGTATATTCCTCAACCATTGCATCTTGCCACACTTGTTGTTGTGTAGCCTCCTGATAGTTAGAAGGCTCACTATCTACCAACTAACTAACTAATGCCATATAGTCAATATACATGGCTGGTTGTCTTTGCTATCTATTACTCATCCTAGGAGCTCCAACAAACTCCTGAGTATCCCTTTGTGTCTGTTGGTTCCTGCTACCAAATGTAGAGGATGAAGTATCAACCTCCATGTCTCTCTAATGCATCTCTTGGGTCTGATGCATATATTGCTCCATACTCTGTGAACTCTCAACACCTAAGCTTGTGCTTGCACTAGTAACTGTACTCGAGTTCGCTGCCCCTGATTTTGTTGCACAATCCTTGGAGCTTCTTCTTGCTACTCACTCTAATCATCTATTGGAAAATATTTGGACCTCCTAAATGCCTTGTCCATAAACTTGACATCATGCCTGACTATAATTCTCCTATCCCTTGTAATAAATATTTGATATGCCTTTAAAGTTTCACTGTACCCCACAAAGTACCCTCTCTCTGCAGTCTGATCTTACTTGGAATGTGTAGGCTCTAGAATGTGACATTATGCCAAACTCCCAAATATCCTGAAGTGGCTAACATCTTGCTTATTTCCTGAGAACGCCTCCTCTGGTGTCATCTTTCCCAATACTTTATGTGGAACCCTATTTTGTATGTATACTATTGTACTGCATGCCTCTTCCCATAAGTAGCGTGGCATATCCTGGTCATACAACATAGCCCTTTCTACCTCTGATAGAGACTGATTCTTCCTCTCAACAACCCCATTCTACTGTGGGTTGTATGGAATAGTCCACTCTCTCTTGATTCCTTCTTTGGTACATAACTCCTTGAACTCTTTCCCTTTGTACTCACCTCCATTTTCTAACCAAACAACCTTTATCTTCCTACCTGTCAAATTCTCCATAAGAGCTTTGAACTCTTAGAAGTGACTAAAAACCTCATCCTTGGTCTACAAGAGGTATATCCAGGTCTTCCTAGAGAAATCATCAATAAAAGTAACAAAATACTCGTATCCTCTGAGAGACTTCATCAACATTGGTCCACATATATTTGAATGCACTATATCAAGAACACCCTTGGATCTAGTGTCACTCCTTGGAAAAGCTACTTTCACAAACTTCCCCAACACACATCCCTTACATACATCATGCTTTGTGCTCACCTTTGGAACACCTATCACTATGTCACGAAGCATTTTAAGTGCTCCATGATGTATATGGCCCATCCTCTTATGTCATAGCTCTCCTTGATCTCTAGAATTATTGTTTCTCATTAGTGCCTTATGAGTATCAAACTGCAACCTATAAATCTGGTTGCTCCTAACTCTAATAGCTATGGGTGATTTCCAATCCTTGCGCTTGATTAACACATTCACCCCTCTAAAGAGTACATTGTAACCTTTATCCTAAAGGACAGATACGAAAATCAGATTCATACCCAAGCCCGACACATGCAACACATCATGAATGGGAATCAGCTTGCCATTCTCCCTCTAAAATAGAACAATCCCTTTCCTAACTGGATTGAGCTTGGACATGTCCCCATAGCAATCTAGATTCTGATGTCCTCTTCCTTATAACTAGAGAAGTACTCTCTAACTCCTGTCATATGAAATAACACCCCACTGTCTATGTACCAAACAATCTATGAGGTTGAGCTAGCCATACAAGCTATGAGAGTAAACTCATCCTCCATTCTACTAAAGAGCTCATCTATACTTGTTGAAGTTGTCATCTACTTCTTTCATTTCTTTTCATTCTTCTTCCTTTGTGGGCAATCACTGACATAGTGGCCAAACTTGTGATAGCCATAGCATTTGATCTTAGACAAGTCCTTCTTTTCACTCTGTGGATTTGATCCTTTGCTAGACCCCTTCTTCACTTTCCCCTTTCCTCCTAGTGCAATGTTTTCCTGTTCTACCTCACTTTAATGACTCTTACTGCTAGTTCTGCTAACAAGACTAAGTCTAAGCTCCTCTTGAGTGAAGTCACTCCATAGTCGATCCCAACTCGATAAGGTGTCTCATCCATTGATAACTTGAACAAAGACATCCCAGTGCTTAGTAAACCCATTTAGGGTTATCTGTACTAGCTCATCATCATCTGGTTTATCTCCAATAGTTGCCAACTCATCTTTGACAAGTCTAAGTCTGGTGAGGTAACTTGTAACGTATTCTCCCTTGTTCATCTAGGTATTCCTCAACTTTTCTCTAAGAATCAGCTTCCGATTAGTGGTAGCATTCTGGTATAAATTCAGAATGGCATCCCACAACTTCTTTGTTGTATCTAACTCTACGACATGTGGAATAATATGGTCCTTGACACCATCAAGGATCAGCCTCCTCACATTGGCATCTTCCTTCTTATATGCTAAGAGTTGTGTTGGATCTGTAGGTATATGTACAACATTGGTCACATATTCCTTGATACCATTATCTTCCAACAATAAAGAAATTTTGGTTTTCCAAACACCAAAATTTGAGGCTCCATCCAATATGTCCTAATCTCTTAAACCTGCTGAGACCATCTCAAAAGAAAATAATAATATAATAATAAAAATAATTTTGAAGAGGTAACACTGGGTTTTATAAACCCTCAAATTTTCCTTCCTGTGTTGAGCCTTGTCTACCCTTAGATCAGCTTTGATACCATGTGAAAATTCTATTACAATTATTGATTATTAATCTCCTATCTAATATAGATTATTTGACTATGGAAAATTAATTCACAACAAATATTGAAAAATAATACAACTGCAACTTCACAAATAAAACTCATAGGAATGGAGAAAAAAACATGCATAATAATGAACACAATATTTTTGAAAAAATTGTCCCTGGAAGAACTCCGAAGGGAAAACTAGTACTGCAAATGAAGAATTTTACTTTACTTCAACAAATCAAAAGATACATAAACTGTTTGCCTCTTACTGGCAGAGTTCTGACAATATTCTTCTCTAGAATTTTTTCCCTCAATTTCTCCTACTGAAATTCCACAGCTGCTATCCCTAATGCTATCACTGTGCCCTTGCTATCACTACAAGACTATTTGCTCTCATTGCAAATCTACTTGCTATTACTGCCAATATTTCTCAAGTGTGAGTTCTCCAAATGCCCATTGATTCTTTTTTATACCTTTTTCATTGGAAAACCAATGGCCATGATTTAATCTCAATCAATGGCTAAGATTAAATAGATTCTAACAACCCTAACTAGCTGGATTCTACAAGTCTCTAAAGGAATAAATTAATTAATTACATAATTATCTGGACAACTAACTCCTTTCTAGAAGTCTCCAGAAAAAAATAAATAATTAATTAAATATTTTTTGGGAACCTAAAATTAACACCTTCCACCAACATGAAATACATTGTTGTGGGAAATGAAGTGTTGGGTAAGGCGGAGACTGCCAAGTATGTAGCATATCTGCTTCCTGCCATGGTAAACATCCAAAAGGCTCTTGAGAAGGCCAATTTGCAGGCTAAAATCAAGGTCTCCATAGCCCTGGCTGCGAGGGACCTTATAGGGGCCCTGTCATTCCGGGATCGTTCAAAGGGAACCTTTACTCATAAAGTTCAAAATGAAACTAGTTATGTTCTGAACTTTCTTCAACATACCCGCTCCCCCTTCTTCTCCAATGTGTTTCCCTTTTTTATTTACAATAGTAGCCGGGATTCTTATAGCTTAGCCCATGACTCCTTTAGCGAAGGATGGGAATAATATTTACAAGAACTTGTATGATGCCATGATTGACACTCTGTACTCTGCAATGGAATCCATGGGGTATTCCAACATACCTATTCTCGTTACTACTACTGGATGGCCCTCTAAGGGAAACGATGTGGCTAACATACAAAATGCTCAGATTTACAATAACAATCTTATAAAACATGTACTCTCAAAAGCGGGAACTCCAAAGAGACCTATAAAGAGCCCAGAGACTTGCATATTTGCTCTGTTTAACGAGAATCAAAAGCCTGGAGATGAGACCGAGCACAACTTTGGGCTATTCTACCCTAACAAGCAGCCCGTTTACCCTGTCCAATTTTCTCTCTAGCTAAGCTTTGTATTTCATATGCTTAATATATAAATAACAACTGTATATGTAAAACTATGATAAAGACATATAAAGTTTGTTACCGTTCATGTTGTTCAACTTCACTTTTCCTAATTAGAACTCCAACTCTCAATGGGAGTCTTATTATAGTATAGGCCCTCTACAATATTATTGCAACTAAAATTATTTCATCAACTATTATTATTTCAATTTATCAATTAGAATTATATACTTGAATTCTAATTTCAAGTACAGTAAAAAATAAAAAATATAATACTTAAAAATTTATTGACAATTTATTGGTTAAAAAGTGTCATTTCTTATAATAACTTTCAAGTTTAAAACAATTGATATTGTATTTTGTACAATTCATATATCAATCAAACTTTAAATGTTACATATGATGAATAATAATTATTGATGGATAGAATTCATTAAATATGTATTACTTTTTTTTCCTTTATTTTGATTTCTTGATAATTTAAAAATGTATTCATAAGAGTCTTAATATATATCATATATTATCACTCCCCTATATGTTATGAGTTAAAATTTCTATGAGTTAGGGTTTTGGTTTGCACATTCTTGATGTCATACTACTTCTAAGATAGGAGTTGGTCTTGATAGTCTACATTTATTGTGGTGCCTTTTAGGTTGGCATGACTATAGGAATTTTAAATGGCCTAGACCTTTCATCACTTCAAAATTCCTACTAGAGCTTAAGGTTGATGCTTGACAATGGAAACCTACTTAAGGGGCCGAAGAAATTTGTTCTCAAGGTGTTCGATGAGGTATGTCTATTACTGAAACCCCTAATGTGGTTCTACTCATTCTTAAATTTGGCAATACATTTTATTAGTTAAAAAATTACTTTAATAAGATATTTTGTGGGAAGGCCCCATCTAAAAGCATAATCAAAGATTAGGTCACCAACGCTTGGGTCCCACATGGGATTTGCATTGATTCCATGTGAAAGATTACTAAGGCTTTTCTTTTTTCATTATGCTAAATCCAACCATGTTAATGTTGTCCTTAAGCATGACCATTAGTTTTTCCATTCTTATGTACTCGTTTACTCATCCTAGACAAGAGATTTTTTTCATCTTTAACAAGAAATATTTGTGTGTCCCTATATATATGGAGTTTCTTGGTTAACCCTTGGCATTTAAAACTATTTTACACAAACCATAATCTCTCCAGGCTTTGTTGTGTGTCAGTATATATATAATTTCTTCTCATCTCAACCTTAGAAGAGGAATTGTGTAGAAGTGGATCTCTCTAAATATTTAAAGGAGATAATAGATATCCAAATTGGCTAGATGAGATACACAAAATGTATTCTCTCTTTAAAACTAGCTAACATTTACTATAGATGCCAATATTTTGAGCATAAGTTTTAGGACTATCATTTGATATCTCTTGGTTATAAATCTAGCACCCAACCTACTTTTGGGCCTCTACTCTTATGAAATGAGGAAGGGTGGTCTATATTACCTAATTTGCAAAGCTAAGAATCCTACTAATAATAGCCTCTCAACCAAATCACCCTCGAGATGCAGGCATCAATCTTCAAAATCTGAAAATATAGTTTTCAAATTTCTAAACATGGGGAAATGTTTTGAATCTTCTCATGCAAATATTTTTTGCTAAATACCATCCTAGTTTATGTTCCCTATGTTTTCTTTGTCTAATCAAGTTAGGTTGAGATAAAAAAATTACTATTTCTTATATGTGAGGTAAGCCTTTTCTACTAATTCTAAACTAGTTAAATATACATGCTTTAAAAATTTCCCTATTTTTCTTTTCTAAAATAACCAAAATCATCAAAAAAACTGAAAAATAGTAGGATTACTCTTTTTAATAAGTTTATATTTAAGCGCATGTGGATCTAAAAATTTACGAAAGATTGAGAATGCATAGTCAACCTTGAGATTTAGTGGTAGCTCTAAAAATTATTAAAAATGATGTTGCAAATGTTTAGGTTGTAAAGCTCTTCAAACTATTTAATTAAAAAACTAGATGGTCAAATAGGTACTCAAATCAAAAGTTATGGCTCCCAAAAATTGTGTTATATAAAATATTTTTCACTTTTTTTAAAATTCTCAGAAAAGTATGAGATACAAAATCAAAAGCTAGATGAAAATAAAAAAATTCCAAAAATTTGATATTTTTATTTTTAAAATTTCTAATAATTACATTTATTTTTCAAAAAGGATTTATATATAATAAAAATGATTTTTCATTGTAAGGGTTGGCTGATTTTGGAGAGAAAAGGCTTATGAAGAGAAACAACTTATAAGAGTTCACGTCTTTCTTTCTCAAGGATAATAGAGATCTATAATTTGTTGGCATATATTGTAATAATGATTTTACTCTATTGAAATTGAGATGAATACAAATTGCATTCATCTTTTTCACTATTATATTGTTTAACTCTTAAAGAGACGTATATTTTTAAAGAATTGAAAATCTTCACTTTCACATTTGTTATAAGATTTGTTTGTTTAGTTTGGTTGCCTTCAAGGAGGGTAATAGTTATTTTTAAATATTGAGTGGGATTGCGATATTAATAAAGTATTCCTATGTATAATCTAGGTAGCAAATCATTGGGGTTCATGTCATTGTAAAGCACTAGCATTTCAATAGCTAAATTTCAAAGTCAAGTTCTAGTTAATAGTAATATACTATTGAAAATCCTCATATCTATTTTTGATAGGATACTATGTTTATAGTTTTCAAACTCTACAATCCCAAGGAATGAACACCGATCTTTTCAACATCCCTTCTAGAAAATTGATATTTCTAAATTATTTTTAAATCCTCACTTATATGCATGAACAAATTATATGTTATTCATTATGATAATATCATTGTTCATACAAAATATAGTGATATTTGAGACATACCTACATAGGTCTTACATAGCCTAAACTATAGGAGAGATATATTCATTTCTCATTCATTGTCCTATCTTCTAAATGATCTTGAACATAGAAATTCATAACTTCTCAAAGATCATTGATCGCAAGTTGAAGAAGCAACAAGTTCTCTACTAGGATTAGACATGAAAATGCTAACACTCCCACTGCTTGAACAATATATGACCTTGTACAAATCATTCCATACATTAGACTACTTGTTGTTGCATTATCATATGTCACACTAGACATCTTTGAAATAATCCTCATAATTAGTACTAACTAGTAAATAAATTGCAACTAACTTATAATCCTACATAATAAACCTTTGTAAGATAATATTTACACACCTACCTTCAAACAACCAAAAATTTTAGTGTTTATGACCCCTTTTAATTTAAATACCCAATATCTATCTTCGTTCCCCAAATATTTCATCTCATATATATCTAAAAGTTGAACTGTTAGCTGAGGTATTAATGTTAATCAAAACCAAAATATTATTCGCATAAAAGGAAATAATTAGCATGTGATCTTCAATACATCTAATGTAAATATGGCGACCCTCTTTATTTCCTACAAAGCTTTGAACTAGGCTTAATCTATTCTTCAATTTCAAGATACAACAGTACGGTAACTGTTTTAGAAAAGCTGGGAGAGAAGTTTACAGGATAAACGGGGTGTTTATCAGGGTAGAAAAGGCCATAGTTTTTCTCTGCCTCCTGCCCGTTTGTCTTAGTGTCCTCGTTGAAAATAGCGAAGATGTAAGTCTCTATGCTCCTCCCTGGCCTCTTGGGCGTCCCAGCGTTTGATAAAACATGTCTGATGAGACTGTTAATGTAATATTGAGCATTCTGGAACGTAGTCGCGTCGCCGTTACCCCTAGAAGGCCATCCTGTTGCAGACACAACAATGTGTAGATTTCTCCAGATCTACAAAGACATTTATCAAGCACAGAAAAGCAATTTGCATCAAACCAACTTCTTCATTATTGACAAATGCAATGCAAGGTTACAAATATATAGCCTCCATAGAACACAATCGTAGGAGGAAAATCTGGAGGAAAATCAGGGAAGAATCCCATGAGGTAAAAGAGGAGAAATAGATCTATTAGTTAGCTTATAATCAGCAATCTGTTAACTGTTTGATGTGCAGTTGGAAGCAACATGCGTAACAGCTGTTGTATGTTGGTCACAGTAATTGCACATCAGTTAACTGTTCTAAGAGAATTAATTGCGCTAACACCCCCCCTTAAGTCTAACTAAGGAGATAAAAACCTAAAAAATAGGAAAGAGGGAAAACCCAGTAGGAACAAAACCCCCCCTTAAAAAAGGAGCTGACTGAGCAAGGAACTATGATGCTGCAGTATCCTTCACCCCAAGAAGGTCTCACAAAGAGTGAAACTTGTGCTCAGTGAAAGTCTTCGTGAAGATGTCGGCTGTCTGTTCTGAAGTGGCACAGTACTGCAAATCGATGATTCCATCATGTATCAATTCTCGGATGAAGTGCATGTGGATCTCAATGTGTTTGGTCCTCTGCCGCTGTATGGGATCTCTACAAAGCTTCAGTGTACTTTGATTGTCACATCAAATGACAGTTGGACGATGAAAGAGGATACCAAGTTCAGTTAGGAAGTTTTGCAGCCAAATGGCTTGAATGGTAACATTGACTGCACCTCTATATTCAGCCTCAGTTGACGATAAAGCAATGGCAGATTGCTTCTTGCTTGACCAACAAATGGGGCCCGATCCCAAACTAAGAACATATCTTGAAGTGGACTTGCGATCAATGTTATCACCAGCCCAGTCAGAATCAGTATAGCCAATGAGATCCAAAATACAATCTGATGAATAATGAATCCTATAGCAAATGGTTCCTTAGACATATCGAAGTATACGCTTAGAAATTGTCCAATGTAGCTCATGTGGCTCCTGCATGTATCTAGAAACAACCCCCACAACATATGATAGATCTGGACGAGAGTGAGTGAGATAAAGAAGACTCCCCACAAGCTTACGATATTTTGTGCAATCAACTAGTGGTGTATCTTTGCCATCCTTAAGCTTTACCCCTGATAAGAAAGGTGTGGTTGCTGGCTTGCAGTCAGTCATGTGAAACCGAACTAGAAGATCTCTTGCATACTTGGATTGAGCAACTTTAATTCCTGATTCAGTCTGGTTGATTTCAAGTCCAAGGAAAAAGTGTAGGAGACCCATGTCTGTCATAGAAAATCTATCATGCAGAGCAGATTTAATTTCAACAATGGATGTGGCTGAACTACCTGTTATGAGTAGATCATCTACATAGAGCACTATGATCAATAGAGAGTCAGTTGTTCTCATCATATAAACATTTGGATCATATTTGCATCACATGAAATTCTGAGACAATAGATATGAGTCCATTTTAGCATACCAAGCTCTAGGTGCCTACTTGAGGCCATAGAGTGATTTCTTGAGTTTGCAGACTAAAGATGAATTTTGTACATACCCTTGTGGTTGCTCCATATAGATTTCCTCCTTAAGATCACCGTGAAGAAGTGCATTCTTCACATCCATGTGGTGAACCTCCCACCTTCTTGCTGCTGCAATGGCAAGAGCCATCCGAATGGAGTCCATTTTTGCTACAGGAGCAAAAGTCTCGTCATAATCAATACCATGAACTTGTTGAAAGCCTTTGGCTACTAACCTTGCTTTGTATCTAATCACATTTCCATCAGCTGCTTTCTTTGTCCTATAGACCCACTTACATTTGACAAGTTTGCGATCGGAAGGAAGTGGAACTAGGTCCCAAGTTTGGTTTGCTATGAGTGAGTTGTACTCCTCCTCCATGGCAGCTTCCCAAAGAGGATTCCCTGTAGCTTCAACATAAGTTTGAGGGTCAGATGCTAGAGCTACATAGGCATGCAATGGTATGATGGGTTCGGTAGCTGAGAGTGCTTGAGGAGCATCATATATCTCGCTTAAGCTCCTTGTTCTTTGATATCTCACAGGGGATACTGAGTCATCGCTGGAAGCCGAATCAAGATTTGGATGTGGATTGGCACATGCATGCTCATCTTCCTCTAAATATGATTCAAAAATATCTAAAATCAGATCTAAATGGTTGCATGTATCATCTTTGAAATATGTAAGAGGAGACACCGAGGTGGTGGCATGCTTATCTTGAGATGCATGCGGGGAACTTTCTTCAAAGTAGACACTTCTCTCAATGAAGATGTTTTTTTGTTGAAATATCTAGCAGTCTGTATCCCTTTACGCCATCTAGATATCCAACGAAGATGCATTCTTTGCTTTGAGGCTCTAAAGCTTTCCTCTTGTCTGCAGGAATACGAGCCCATGCACGTGATCCAAAAATGCAGAAATGTGTGACTTCTGGTTGCATACCACTCCATGCTTCAAAAGGTGTTTTTCCTATGACAGATTTGTGAGGAGATCTATTTTGTATGTATGAAGCACAGTTGATTGCTTCAGCCCATAATTTGGAGGGAAGGGACCTTGCATGCAACATACAACTGGCCATCTCTTTCAAAGATCGATTCTTCCTCTTAGCTACCCCATTCTGTTGCGGAGTGTAAGGAACTGTGTTATGCAACTGTAGTCCTGCTTCATCACAAAGATTTTGGACATTGTTGTTGACATACTCCCCCCGATTATCTGTGCAGAGGATCTTGATCATTTTCCTAGACTGCTTCTCTACATGAGCTTTGAAAAGCTTGAGATGCTCAAACACTTTAGACTTGAATTTGAGAAAATACACCCATGTGTATCGTGTGCAATCATCAATGAATGTTAGCACATACTTGGCTTGGCTCATGGAAGTTTTTGGAAATGGTCCCATAAGATCACTATGAACAAGCTCTAAAGGAGAAGAGGCTCTCCATGCATGCCCTTTTTGAAACTTTTCTTGTGGATGCTTTCCAAGAGCACAACCTTCACAAACTCCATCAGAAAATTCTATGGTAGGCAAGCCTTTTACCATCCTCTATTTGCTAAGTTGTTGCATGTATCTAAAATTTAAATGACCAAATCTTTCATGCCAAATTCTACTTTCATCATTTGCATGCGTTAGTAGTAAAGTAGAATCTGATTTAGCAACAAAGTCAAAAAAAGGTGTATAGATGAGACTGATGGTTTGCCTTACCAATAGCAATTTTGGAGTTGTCTTGCATGTCAAATATGCTCACTGAATTTGGGGTGAATTCAACTCTCCTTCCATTGCCAGAATGAGTCATTTGATAAATAGAGAGTAGATTAACTGAAAGCTTTGGAATGTGCAAGACATTCTCAAAACTTTCATGTCCAAGCTCTACCCTCCATTTTCCAATTGCTTCTATTGGAGAGTCATATCCCATGCGAATAGGAGGACCATCATATGGTTCCAAAGATGAGAGAGAATCTCTTGTGGCCGCCATGTGGTGTGAAGCTCCGGAGTCTATGATCCATGCATCTGGAGAAGAATGAATAGCAATTAATGCATGTGCATTACCACTTGTTTCTAGTGTCTTTTCTTCTTGCTTCTTCTTAGCACTTTCTGGAATAAAGTTACCAAGGTTATTTTGTTGAAGTGTCTGCGCCATGAGGTCAATAGTCTTCTTCATGAATGATGATTCTGGATGGTAACCATGGTTGCAATAGCTGCACTTTGATTTCCACTTTTTGTCTATCCTTTCCTTTGAGCTAGAAGATTCATCTGGAGGTTTGAAGTTGTCTCCCTTTCTTGGATCCAGTTCTTGCTTCCCTTTGCCTCTGAATTGTTGATTGGATTTTGAACTATTCTTCTCATTTGTATGCATAACAAGTGCATGAGCTTTGGAATTCTTTAATGTACCCATCTTTATGAGCTTATCTTGCTCATGTATTAGGGACTTGATAAAAGCATTGAGTGTGGGCATCTTCCAAGTTGCTCCTGTTGTAAGCCTGACTGTGTGAAAAGTCGAGACAAATACAACATATCTGGACCCAGTTTTGACAAAATAGCAAGAACCAATTTGCTTTCTTGCTGGGATTTGTTGATTCCACATCCTTTCAATTGGAGTAATATGGCCTTGAACTTTGTGAAAAAGTCTTGATTATTTTTGAATTTGCTCGGATCTAATGAGATGAGCTCATTTTCAAGAATGTGACCTCGCATCTCATCTTGCTTCCCAAAAAGAGTTTCTAGTGTAGTCCAAACCTCATTTGGAGTTTTGCATGCTTCAACATGAAACAACAATTCCAGAGACATGGATAAGCATAGGAGACCAAAGGCCTCATCCATGCGATTGAAATATTTGGATTTTTCAACTGCGGGATTTGGTTCAATCTCTGTTGCCATGACTATTCGATACAAGCCTCTACTTCTGAGCTGAAGCAAAATCTTTGGCTTCCATTCATAATAGTTATATGGCGTGAGAATTGTAGAGGTTGGACATTCCATTTTTTTAAATGACTGATATGCAGCAGCTTCACAGATGCAAAACACAGTCTTCCTAACCAGATCTTCAGAATGGCGCGCGGGTCCAATGGCAGCAAGTAAAAGGCTTTGGCTTGGCGATGAGGATCTCTGCCTATTTGAAACACATGTGAGGGTGATGGATGCTCAGGGATGATGCCGCAATTTGAGAGCTTTGAGGGCGCTGCTGTGAGAATTCAGGTTGAATTTAATAGCATCGATGGCTGTTGTAAGAAATTGCGAACCCTGCAGCAGATATTCACGCTTTGAAAGAATCGATCTTATGGGTGAAAAACACGCCTCTCCAACATAGAATCGCTGCTTGCACAAGAATTTTTGGCTTCAATCAACCTTTGAATAGCAGATCCGACTTTTGTGGGTGAAACGTGCCTTTTCTATTTTGAAGTGATGCTACCTCTAATTGCTGCTACTTCCACTTTCGATGGCACTAGTGCCTTTAATCGGCAAGATCAGGCCTTCTCACACCTTTTGGGCTAAGAAACAGACAAAGAAGAGAAACAAATAATATGCCAAGAATAGACAAACAACAAATCAGCCAAGCTGGGGTTTCTACACCAAGAATAGACAAAGAAATAATATGCTTAATGCCAAGGAAGGAAGAGAGTCAACCTGCATTTGCTTCGACCTGATAACGTCCTTGCAAGGCTTTGATACCATGTAGATTTCTCCAGATCTACAAAGACATTTATCAAGCACAGAAAAGCAATTTGCATCAAACCAACTTCTTCATTATTGACAAATGCAATGCAAGGTTACAAATATATAGCCTCCATAGAACACAATCGTAGGAGGAAAATCTGGAGGAAAATCAGAGAAGAATCCCATGAGGTGAAAGAGGAGAAACAGATCTATTAGTTAGCTTATAATCAGCAATCTGTTAACTGTTTGATGTGCAGTTGGAAGCAACATGCGTAATAGCTGTTGTATGTTGGTAACAGTAATTGCACATCAGTTAACTGTTCTAAGAGAGTTAATTGCACTAACACAATGGGTATATTGGGATGTCCCATGGCTTCCATGCCAGAATAGAAGGCATCCACCATAGCGACGAATAAGTTCCTGTAGAACAAATCTCCGTCTCTCACAACAGGAGCTGAGCTCTTAAATAGGGCGAAATCCAAACCAACGGAGCTGTTGTCTACATAGCTTTTGTACAGAAATACGTTGGCCAAAAAAAGACAGGCGTTATCCTCTAGGAATTGAAGAAGAGATGTCATCTGATCCTTCACTGAATTAATGAATGTAACCTTGGATGGAGAGATGTTATTTGGATAAATGGAGTTCCCAATAACGTCCATTGCTAGAGCAGTGGAAACCTTGATCTTATTCTGCAGACTGGCATTGATAAGTGCTTCCTGAATGTTTTTCATGGCAGGAACAAGATATGGTACATAAATGTCAGCCGTCGGCACTCCCAAGACTTCATTGCCCACGGCAATGTATTCGATGTTGGTGGCAGGATAATAAGGCTTTATGGGCCGGGCTTAAGTGTCACACACTAAGCTTTGAACAGTCGACGTTCTTTTTCTTTTTCCCGTTTCCGTTGAGTTTTCCGTTGGGCTGACTATGCTATGGTCATCTAATGGCTGATGAATAGTCTTATGGATTGTCAGGGAAGTACTGTTACTCCGAAGGGAATTCTATGTCAGGGTCGTACTTACTCTGCAGCAAAATCCAAAAGCAGCTCCTGTTATTAATTTCCAACACGCCCAAATTGAATTTCAAATCAGCCTAAATTTCCCACTATTTGAACAAAATTTAAATTTCAACAGTTTATCTCTGCTTTTTATTTTGCCTTAGCGATCTCTACTGGAATACTCATTTGAGTTGAAAGTAAGCTGCCAAATTGTTTGCACAGAGTAAGATGGTGAGAGACTGTTAAGGGGCAGCAACGAAGCGGTGGGGATCATCAGAAAAGTAAGGCCAAAGTTACAATTAATTCTTTTCATGATCACACGCTCAAGTTGAGATCTAAAAATCAGGCCACGATGAACACCATTGTCACCGAAAATTATAGGTTTGTTTCTTGATTCCTCCCCTATTTCCCCAACTGCTTTTCCTCTGCTTAGAAAGAATATTGTTCATTGGCTCCACCAGATTCTCAATTAGCACATGCCCCTGTGAAATGCAGTGTTCCAGAGCTACCCACGTCAGATAAGGTAAAGACATACCCAAATATTTTTTGAGTCGCTATAAATTTGGCGGAGCCCAAGGTGAATTGCATAGCACTATAGAAAACCCAGCACAACCGGTTATTGAGATCAATCTGGAAGAAGACAATTTTCTACCGTTAATTTGGTTTGAGAAAAGTACTAGCACCATAGAATCAATTTGGATTCATTTATATCAGCCTAGACTTGGTTTGACAACTGCTTTTGGGAGAATGGTGTGCCTGATGTGGATTAGCTCAGTTATTCAGATTCATTATCATGAATTTCTTAGGGTCAATGTGTCGACAAAATAACATGAATATGGTCTCAAAACTCCATGCAACTAATAGATTAAAGATTAAAAAAATCTTGAGGTAAAAGTTTGAAATTACTAATTAATGAAAGACACAAAACATGCCCTATGAATACTTATATATTCTTGCATTCATATTTTAAATAAGATAACTTCTAGGTAAATAGAATAGATTTTAAGAAGGTTATCAAGATTTTTTAGAAAAGTTTTACATTCATATTATGAAAATAATTTTTTTATGTTCAATTAATTTAAACTATTGATTAATATTTTTTGGACATTAAATGCATTTCAAATGTTAAATGTTTCTTTTAATGTGTAGGCTATCAATTAGATAGAAAATGATGTTGTGCTATCAAATTATTTTTTACATCATCTCAAATATTTCACATGATGTAAATATGTATGATAGAGTAGGCCCCATAAAATACCTTAATTTTGTTCCTCAACCACTTAGATTTTTCAAAGATTTTGAACAATTTTGAAAGAAAGAGAAGTTAAAATTTTATCTCTACATTTTAAATGCAATAAATTTTTCATTTATTAGAAAATATAAAAAAGTGTATTCTTAAATTTGAAGCTTGAAAATATTTTCCTCTTCAAAATAGATTATAATGATTGCATTAAATAGAAAATAGACAATGGAATATGATTAGTTCTTTTAACATATTTAATGTTCATTACAATATCATTTTAACTTTTTATATGTTTAAATTGTTGATCAAATCATTATAAATTATTGTTCACACACATATATATATTTTTAATCAATACCTACATTAGATTAAACCCTAATTTCTATTACATTTTATATATTTTTATATAAGTACAACCAAAATATTATATAATTATTCTAAAATAACTCATATACTTTACTTATTTATTTTTGTGTGAAAATGAATAAAATAGTTATATATTCTATTTATTTATGAATTTGTTTACTTGTGAATGTTATTATGTATATGTAATAATTTATATATTATATTCATATAAATCATATTAAATAAATTAAACTCTTAAAATACAATATTTTTTATTTAAAAGAAATTAAGACTAAAATAAAATAGTTTTATATTTTATTTATTTATTTATTTTAAGTACATGTATTTAAGTATTTATGTTAGTTTAGTAAAAAATTAATGTATTCACTTAATATTCAACCCATCTATTATAGATAAAATTATTTAAGTAGTGATTGTATATATATATATATCTATATTCTATTTAGTAACAAAATAGTGGTTGTTCACAAATAAAATTATTAATTAATATGTTGTTGTTTTTGGATTTTTTTTTTAAAATAACCTTAAGCAAAAATACATTAATTTTAGGTAAATAAAATAATCTTATGTTTTAGGTGGGGTCTTTATATTAAAGAAATTGGAAAATAACTCAAATTGAAAAATAGTAAAATGTTAAGAACTAGGCTCATTACAAGCTTATTTAACAAGTTTTGGAAACACTTGGAAATGAATGAAAATTTTATCATGATACACTATATTGATTGTCAATAACATTTTGGGAATGATAGACAAGAAATCATATGTCCTATAAGTTATTTAGAAAACATAAAATGTTGCAAGAAAGAATATATCATAGAAAGATTAATAATCCATAACTATCTAAAATAAATAAACTCGTGAGAAGAAGTACATATGAGAGAAATCACTCCTTGAAAAGAGCCATGCAACTCAATAAAAGAGTAAGGCTAAAAAGTACACCTAAGCAATCTTATCTTCAAAAAGAAAAAAATCATGAGAGAATATGTCATAGAATATTTTACACCAACAAGGAACACACCACTACTAACATAGGACTAGAAAAGAAAGCTAATAGAAATAATTGAAGGAATTTCATACATCATCCCTAGTATCACAAGAGGTAGTTACTACTACAATGAAAATGAGGAAGGAGATTAAAAGTTACTGGCTTTGAATATTTGAGATCAAGAATATTATTGGGCCTTAAAAAATCAATTCACTTGGAATTTTATTAATTGTGTATGGTCAAATACCATCCAAATTAGCATGTGGTGGATGGTCAAATACCTTCCATTGTCACTCCCAAAAATGTGTAGACATTTGTGGATGTGTGCACCACCTCATTGATATCTTAGGTTTATTTGCAAGAATAGGTAGATTAGTGACATGGTGGGTAAAATAAGGTGCAAGATGGAATTTTGTTATTTTCAAGTCCAAAATATCTTTGTAGGAGAGACCATATGAATAAAATTTTCTCATCTCTTCCCTCCATCATTGATGCATATCGAAGTCCGAAACAATATTCCTAATGACATCGACAACGTTTTGCATTGCAGATGAAAAATGCCTCAAGTGTGGAGAAACCCATGCTTCATTTTGAATAGCATTGATTTGGTTTTGAATGGATATAATATTATCATTGATCTGAGATTGCAAGTGAGCCTCATCAAATCCCAATATTGGATGTGGGTGGTTATGAGGTGGAGGGGGAGGCTGAACAAGTGGATCAATAAGAATATCATTAATATCAAATTGATCCATGATGTATATAAATGAACTTGCAAAAATTATACAAAATTAACATACATACACATACATACATCATTAACGTACATGAGTGTAAAATATCTAGGATACATGTACATATACATACATACATCATTTAACTTGTTCATATACTTACAAATTTCAAAATGTAAGATCTAACTATGTAATTTTCTTACATGTACACATACTAAAAAATAAATTTAAAACAAAAACAAAAAGCTCATTAATGTGATATGAAATCTCATTAAAAATTAAATTATTAATAATTTTTATTAGGAAAATTGTGATGGCTTAAGGGGTCCTCATAGGATGGCTTCAGGGGATCTATTAATGAAGTTCCTAGGACAAAATGATGTCTTAAGGGGATAAAATTTGGTGAAGTTGCTCAAGGCAACCGAATTGCATTAAGTTAAATATATATAATTTTTTAAAATATACATTTAAAGGATGTAATTCATACTATATGATGGCTTTTAAGGGGCCCTAAGTATTGTTTTAAGGGGATCTATGGCTTAAATGTCCTAAGATAAAATGATGGCTTTAGGGTTTAGGGTTTAGTATATCAAAAAAATTCTAATTATAACAAACTAAGTATATCAAAACATTTCTAAAAATGTTCAAAATGTGTGAATGCAATCCATCATAGATACACCTCTAAAAATTATAATTAAGAAAAAACACTAATTAAAAAATTAATACAATATTAATTAATAGATCCATCCAACCAAAATATATCCATCCAACCAAATTCTTCATAAAATATCCATCCAAAGTCAAATTCTTTATAAAAATAAGATCATTGTTAGTGTGAACTGCGAAATTGAATAAAATTCACTAAGATCATTGTCTTAAAATAAAGTATTGTGACTCTCTACTGCATCTCTTCATTTCTTTGTGTTTTCCTTTTTAGAATATGATTACACTTTCCTCTCATATATCCATCATTGATACTCATCTAAGTCCACATCAATGGATCTAACGATATCACAACATTTTGCTTCATAGATGCAAAATGCTTCAAATGTGGTGGAATACATTCTTCATTCTAAATAGCGTTGATTAGATCATGAATGGATCTAACATTCACATCAATCTCTACTTGCAAGCAAGCACCGTCAGATGCAAGTGGTGGAGGTGGGGGGTTATGAGGCGAAGTGGGTGGAGGTGGAGGTGAAGGGGGTGGAGATAGAGGGCATGGAGATGGATTATAGATATTGTCAATATTGAATTGATCCATGATCTATATATAAGTTCAAACATGCATTAAATTTGTATTTTCAAAATGTAAGATACATGTTTAAAAATCCCCTTAAACCATTCAAGATAAATGACCTAACTGAATACAAATGAAAAATGTGTAAGGCTCATTTATGTCTAAGGCACGTAAATGAAAAAAAAAAAAATTGTTAATGTGATTTGTAAAATCTCATTAATTGCCTAAGGCATGGCTTAAGGGGATCTATGAATTAAGGTCTTAGGAAAAAATGACGACTTAAGGAAATAAATTTTGGTGAAGTTTCCCAAGGCAGCCAAATTTCATTAAGGTACTAGGACTTGAAACGATAGCTTTAGGGTTTAGGTTTAGGGTAAGAGGATGGCTTAAGGGGATCTATGAATTAATGTACTTGGAAAAAATGATGGCTTTAGGGTTTAGGGTAATAGGATTACTTAAGGGGATTTGTGAACTAAGCTCCTAGGAGAAAACATTAGATGGCTTAAGGGGCTAAGATTTGGTGAAGTGCAAGATAGTGCTTCTAGCTTTAACTAATTATGTTTACATCAATGTCAAACTAAATACATGGAAAATCACATGAATCACTATCATTATTAACTTTATGTACTTACTATAAGTTAATATTTTAAAGGGTTATCAAAAGGACTATCAAAAGGTTTAGGGTAATAGGATGGCTTAAGGGGATCTATGAAGCAAGTTAAAACATAAAAAAGCTTTAGAGTAACCACAATTTGAACTTATCATTGTGTTATATGTAATGTATAGTGCTACATTCTCCCTATATTAACCCACTTTTGACAATTTAGGATAGTATCTATGCTCTACCCTTGAATTTATAGAAATGCCTATATTTAGAGAAAATCATTTATTGAATTGTTTTTGCAAACAACATTGGGGTTCTTCATTTTGAGTGTGATGACAACTAGAACCTAAAAATGTTGAAGCTTGGGTGGCCCTTGGAATAATGGACTTGCAAGTTAGTGAAAAAGGTAGTTTTCATGAAGGAATGGGAAAGATGCGTAGAGCCTTTGAATTATACATGTATTGTGCAATGATATTGAATCATTTAGCAAACCATTTTTTCTTCACAAGACAACATTTTCTTGTGGAATATTTGATTGAGATAGCTCTTGTTTTGATTGACCAGCCTCTCATGAAATCTCATTCATATTATAATCTTGCATGATCTTATCATGAGAATGTTGGCCCCACAGTTGTCGTTGCACCAAAAGATCGACCTGTTAATGCCTAATACAACTGTCAAAGTTAACGGATCCATGGGAGGTAGTTAGTCTATGTCATGAATCTCGAGGGGAGCACTGACCATCTGCTAATAAACTCCCCTGAGGGGATTTGAACCTGACACCTTTGGCTCTGATACCAATTATTGGCCCCATAGTTGTCGTTGCACAAAAAGATTGACCTGTTAATGCCAGATACAACTGCCAAAGTTAATGGATCCATGGGAGGCGGTTAGTCCATGTTGTGAATCCTGAGGGGAGTGTTGACCATCTACCAACAAAGAAGCCTTCATCGTCCCCTTCCATGAGAAGCCTCTCTTGAAATGTTTGAGGCATTAACAACCCTAACAAGAGGAAGGTGGTTTTTAACTTCCTCATATCTTCCCTTACATATGTGGTTATTTTGTAGGAAACTAGGTTGGTTCTTAACTAAATATCATGTATATTATGATGTAAGCAGTGGAGGCTTGCAACACACTCAAACACAAAACAACAATCCTCAAGTCACAGAAACTCAAAGTTCTTCACTTTTCACCAAATCTACCTATTTCCTTGTAGCACTAGGAACCCACTTAAAATCAAGTGTAACTATTCAATGACCTTCTTTCAAACCAAGTCCTCACCAATTTCAGGGACCCTTCAAGGAACCTTTCAGCATATCCCAAACACACAAAAGGTTGCTTTGTTACAACTCATTCAAATAAGGCTTTTAACGCCAATTAGGCCTCCAAATAGGCCTCTTTTCAAAAGAGACTTGTCTCTAAACCTCTTGGAAAGCACTCATCAGGTGTTCAAACCACTATTTTTACAATTTATTTGAAGAAACACTCATTCCATATATCCAAAACAAGAAACCCTCTCTTTAAGCCTAGAAACTAGGGTTTTATTGAAAATCTAACATACCACCTTCAAAAAACCTTGTAACCACCTCAGATAGGTTCAATTAGGCTTGTAAACTCAAAACATCAACAAACCACACTGCCCCAACAAGATTCTAACTTTGGCATATCAAAATCTCAAGATTTCATAAGGAAATCGCAAATTCACTCCCTAGGGCTTCATTCCCAACTTAACTCTTGACCTCCCCTACAAAAATTCAACATTTCCCCATCTTTTTACTGATGATGTAGACCCATTCCTTAAGCCACAGTGATCACAGTATGAGGATTGGGTCAATTTTCCATTTTAATTGACTTGCAAACCCTTGAGACTGTGTATACAAACCAATTCAAGAAAATAGTCTATAAAATTTACCAACTTCAATTAAAAACCTTCGAAGATGATTCAATTGAAAGATACAATGCTATGATATGCTATTTCAAATCAAAATGAATAATTGAACTATTGTACGATCTATACAGTTCAA